>OX359280.1:26024784-26624784 GCA_947179155.2 Hedera helix
ACGGCGCGGATTACCGCCTGTTGGTGAATAACCTTTCGTATTCATTTCTTATTAATCTCTAAAAATAACCTTACTGCGCGGATTACCGCATGTTTGGTGAATAACTTTTCGTATTCAAATTTTATTAAATTGTGGGAATAACCTTACTGCGCGGATTACTGCATGTTCGTGAATAACCCTTTGTATTTATTTCTTATTTGTCTCTTGTGGAAATCACTTATCTACACGAATTATCACATGACACTTTTATTCCATATTCGTTTGTAATATCATTTTCTTTCATATTCGTAAGTGATATTATTTTCCTTTATACTCATAAGATATACCATCTTTTTCATCTTCCATTATTCAAACTTACTATAGTAAGGAATATTATTTCTTTTATACTCTTAACTTACTATGGTAAGTACTATTTGGTAAAGTTTCTTGAAATGATTATATGTTCCTTAATAGTTTGTGCTTCATCTAATATCATTTCAAATGAACCTTCCTATTTTTCTAAACATTTCTATTGAACCGTAACCGTTATTCTGAACTGTGGATCTTGAATATCATTTTTGAATTTCACTCCACATCATGTTGGCAATTTGGACATTATTTGAATCTGCACAAAGTAAACCTCCGTTACTTATTGTTTATCCTGTTTCTTCTGTTCATTATTTGTATCACTGTTATTTGTACTAATCATCAAGAATCAAGTTGTTGTGAATATTTGTGGTCGGGGGCATAGATGCAATATAATTGTTGAACAGATAATAGGTTAAAGGCGATATAATAGGTTAAAGGCTATCTGTTCGGTGTCTTTTATGACACGTGGTGAAAGTTCTCTTTGGCCCGTAGTGCAAAGATGAACTGTTGTTTGGTATGATTATGACCAAAGGCTAAATACTGGTATAATCATGACCGTTGATGTAATATTGAATATCTTTGGCCCGTAGTGCAAAGATGAACTGTTGTTTGGCATGCTTATGACCAAAGGCTGAATACTGATATAATCATGACCGTTGGTGTTATATTGAATATCTTTGGCCCGTATGTAGTGCAAAGATGAACTGTTGATTTGCATGATTATGACCAGGAACTGTGAATTTGTATTATCATGACTAATGGTATTTCAGATGATAAAAATTGATGATGTTTTTCCTAAAAAGAAAAGCAAGTGAACAATATAGTCTGCATTATTCTTCTAATAGGTTGCTCATTCCATTGCTATTATTGATCTGAACGTTGTTCAAGAATTTAACTGCAGTTTTTGATATAAACCTTGTAGTCTATTGTATTCTATCAAGAACTCAACTGTTGAAGGCTAATGATAATTTATTAGTCATTATCTTAGTCATGATATTTCTTACTGGGCTACTTGAGCTCACCCTTTCTTTTTGTTCCATTGTTTTTCAACAGGAGATGAGAACATAGTTGGGTCTAGCCGGGGGATGGAGTGAGAGTCCAAGGGATAGCTATCATAGTCTTCACGTGTTGTAAAATAGTGTGGCAATAATTGTGAAGACTTAGTTGTGTATTATTATACACTGTATTGTTAAACGTTGTACTACCTTGTAATAATTTTGTTGTAGTCTTTTAACGACTCAAGTTTGGGCTGTGTGGGCCCAGATTTGGGGGTGTCACATATTATTTAATTATTGGGTAAGTAATTTTAATCAGATATTTTAATAAGATCTATTTAACCATCCTTCTAGATCTCATTGTGCCATCTGGAAAAACATATACTATAAGGCACTGAAGTGATATTAGTATTTTTAACATGCTAATATATCCCATATTGTAAAATATCGTGATCGTTTATATACTGCATGCGATCAGATGTATAAATTAAATAAATACGATTTGATACTTATCTGTCTGGCTCAAGAAACAAATTGATACTTAATTTTGCCAATTTATACTGTCGAGGAGTTACCATGCATTAATAAATTAAGGATAGTTAAATCCAAAGCTCAACCTTGCTGATGGGATTATCAATGTCGAACCCTCTGAAACTGGAATAATGTTTGTACCTCTTCCCGATGTGTCATTGTATTGGTATTACGGTAAACTGAATTCCTAATAGTAGCAGGGGCATTACACACAATAACAATAATTACTTTTCACGAAGCGTGATTCCTAACAACAGCTGGAAAATTCAATATTACACATTATCTAAAATCCTTCACGTTTAAAACTTGAGATATGCATTCAGCTTTGGCTTTTTGTGATTCGATGGTATCTTCCAAAAATTTCATCAATTCCCGAGTCATATAATGACGCGAAGTTGTTACAATCTCAGATAATTCTTAATAGAAATGATACCAGAAATGAACAATTTAGGATCAAATAAGAAGAAAAACAGAAGAACGAGTAGAATAGAATAAGAAAACAAAAGAATAGAAGAACTGGAATGGTTGAATTATATTAAAGAAGAACATAGTACAAAGTTGCAAATAAAATGTTATTACATCAAACTTGCCTCTCCTCCTTACTCACAGCCTATTAATACGTTCATTACACCTCATACAACTGTCAACTACTTTTCCCTCCTAAATCCAGTTACACATATTTGAATTGCTACTAGCAACTAACTGCCCTAACAGCTGCCACTAACCACTAACTACCATGATGACATCATGCTCCAACTGTCCAGTTGATCTTGCAAAGAATAAGTTCCACTATCAGTTCAGTTATCCTCATTCATGCTAATTTCATTTGAGTGTAACTGCCAATCATAACATTGCCCTTCCCTCAAATTATCCTTGTCCTCAAGGATAACTGACTCAAATGTCCAATCAGTAAATTTGAAATCTGGAAATTGATCTACCATTTGCTGAGCATCCTCCCATGTAGCATCTTCCTCTAAACTCCTAGCCCACTGGATTAAGTATTCCACTTTAGCCTTGTTTTTATACTTAACTATTCTCTTGTTAAGGACCTTATCTGGAACCAATTTGAAGGTACCATCACCAGCAACAGGAGGTAAGGAAGAACAAACCACTGCTTGAGTACCAATAGTTTTCTTAAGCAAGGAAATGTGAAACACATTATGTATTTGAGCATGCGTTAGTAACCTCAATATGTATGCCACTGTTCCAATCCTTTCTATGATTTCATATGGTCCATAGAATTTAGGAGCCAATTTGAAGCTAGCTTTTTGAGCTACGCTAGACTGTTTATAAGGCTGAAGCTTCAAGTAGACAAATTCCCCAATGTTAAATTGTCTCTCAATTCTATGTTGATCAGCATAAACTTTCATCCTATTATGTGCCTGAACCAATATTCTCCTTAAATCCTGGAATATTGCGCTTCTATTTTTAATAAAATCATCTACAGCTTGTACCTTAGTAGCTTCAATTTGCTGGAAGTTCAGCTGAGGATGATCAAAGCCAAACATAACCTTGAAAGGAGAGCAGTGCAGGGCTTTATGATAGTTTGTGTTGTACCACCACTGTGACGCCCCCAAATTCAGGCCTATATAGTCCAATTTGAGACGTCAAAAGACTACAGCAAAATTATTACAATCCAGTGCAAAGCATAAAAATACAGAATTCAATAATACACAATTAAGTCTTCACTATTATTGTCACACTATTTACAATATGTGAATAACGGTTATAATTCATTAGAAAGATTTAGAAAAATAGGAAGGTTCAATTGAAATGATATTAGATGAAGCGCAAACTATTAAGAAACATATAATCATTTCAGGAAATTTTACCAAATAATATTTACCATAGTAAGTTAAGAGTGTGAAAAGAATAATACTCCTTACCGAAATAAGTTTGAATGATGGAAGATGAAAAAGATGGTATCCCTTACGAGTATAAAAGAAAATAATATCACTTACGAATATGAAAGAAAATAATATTACAAACAAATATGGAATAAAAGTGTCATGCGATAATTCTTGTAAACAAATTATTTCCACAAGAAACAAATAAGAAGTGAATGCGAAGAGTAATTCACCAAACATGCGGTAGTCCGCGCAGTCAGGTTATTCTCAGAGATTAGTAAGAAATGAATACGAAAGGTTATTCACCAAACATGCGGTAGTCCGCATAGTCAAGTTATTCCCACAAATTAATACATGAAAATAAATGACACATCTTATGAGTAAGAAATAAACGATATTATTTTCGAGAATCAAAAAATGATAATCCTTTACCTTATCACGTGACTAGATATTGATAAAAATGAGGTTGATCAACCTATATATTTATAATATAATTAGTAACTACCACATATAATTTCACGGTGTATTCCAATTCGTATGAAATCATCAAAAATGATTTGATAGAATGAAACAGAATAACTTCAATATAGTTTTTGAAAAAAAATAATATTTTAAAATAAATATTCCAAAAGAAACTTTTCAAAATAAATCTTCTAAAGGAAGAGTCTTCTAAAAGAAAATTTATAAACACCGTGTAATGTGTGCGGGTGCTTATATAACTTTTATAAAAAGACCTACTTGAACAGTACTCGTACACTTACAAATCTTCACAAATACTCGGGATAACTTTAGCACACTCAGAGAAAACTTACACTAAGAAATTTTTTAGAGTGGAAGAAAATATATGTATGAAAGTTATGAAAAATTTCTTAAGTTAAGGCCTCTATTTATAGTCAAAATTCAAGATTCCCTAATTTAATCCAAACCATTCATTTTATTATCTTTAATCCATACCATTTATTTAATAAAACAACTAACTTTATATATAAAATAACTAACTTTATATGTAAAACAACTAACTTTATATATAAAACAATTAACTTTATATATAAAATAATTAACTTTATATAAATCAATTAACTTTATATATAAAACAATTAACTTTATATATAAAATAATTAACTTTATATAAATCAATTAACTTTATATATAAAATAATTAACTTTATATAAATCAATTAACTTTATATATAAAAAAAATTAACTTTATATATAAAATAATTAACTTTATATAAAGTATATAAAACAAATAATTTTATAAATTATTTTAACAATAATTCATCAATTATTCATAATTATTCATTATTATAACCAATTGTTATAAATGCAATGTAGTTGGCCTTCTGAATTAGAGACTCATAATACCAGCGATAATATCAACTAATAATAAAATACAACAGTTAAATCAACATCATAATAATGATAACAATAATGCTGAAAATAAATAGAAGGAAGAGCACGTTACTGTGTAACGACAATTATTGATTTAGTAATGTGAATTACTGTGCATATGCTACTGTGACAATTATCAGTTCAATAATATAAATTATTATGAATGTGACAATTATTGGTTCAATAAAATCAATATTGTACAACAGCCACTTTATCAGTTCAATAATATGAAACGTTGTGCAATATTGTGTGCTACTATACAATACCGTATGATACTATGCAATACCGTGTTTTACTATTCCTTTTACCACTGGGTATATTAACAATTAAAAATGATAGTACCGTTGACCATTTTTATTTAAAAAGGTTAATATTGTCATTTTCTATATCTGACAATAATTCGTTGTGGGGGGATCCACTAATGTTTAGTTATTTCGGCGTCATCGTATGAATCGAATATTCCCCGACAAAACGAATATTTTCCGACAAAAAGAATATTCTCCGACAAGATAAAATTTGTACAAAATATTTTTAACTCTAACTTAAGTTAATTTATCCTTTTACTGTTTCAAGGGGAAAAAATATGAAATAAATAAATAAATTGTATTTCATAAAAGTCAGGGTCTTACAACCATTGAGCTAAAGGCAACCACATTGTCCATTTCTTGGGATGTTCGTTACAGATACACCTGTTTCTGTCTGACCATCAGATTGAGGGTGGTAAGCAGAGCTCATGCACATTTGTGCTCCCACTTGATGAAACAAGGATTTCCAAAATGTACTCAGAAACACTTTATCTCTGTCACTCGCAATGGTTTGAGGAAACCCATGTAATTTATACACTTGATTCACAAAACTTTTTTCCACAGTAATAGCAGTATAAGGATGCTTGATGCTAATGAAATGTCAGCAAATGCTTCTTTAACATATAGAGATCAATCACTTCCACTGCTTTCACTAAAACCCAACTCTAACAGTTTATATAGAAAAATCTCCTTTGCTGGACATGATGGAACTACACTTGTAAAGTACTTTTCCCTGCCCCAGCACATATACCAAGGAGGATTAAATCATCAACCCATTGATTCCATAGTTAGTTCACTGTAATCAAGATCTTATCATATGACATCTGGTTATCCCGTAATTCTTTTATTTTTGCTTCAAGATCATGCAACTCATGATTTTGCACGTCTAACTGTTGAACAAATTTCTGATTCTGCTCTTGATTGTATATAATTTGCCATGTCAATTGATGATAAGTGATCAATTAGTTGATAATTTTATTTTCACACTAGAACAAGACCCTCATTCTAACGTCAATATTAACGTCTGATTTTGTACGCTTGCCCAAATCACCAAACAGCATGTTAACCTGCACAATGAATAGTCAATAATCACACCAAAAGCTTAACGGCTAGAGCCGTCAGGGGATAATTTCGGTGTTAAAATCAGTACAGACCAAAAGCAATAATAATTGAGGGTTTTGACCTCTGGAAATAATACTGAAAGTAATTAGATATACCGTTGACCTCCACTCATTGTTGTCCTCCACTCATTGTTGTATTTATAGTTGCTCAACACTCTTTGTCCATGCACGTCCTAGACCAGTTAAAATTAAAAAAATTGATTAGAACCCCGTTATAATTGAAACCCATAATTGGATGAGTTCATGCCCTTATCTCTCCAATGTCAATGACCCAATCATAATTGTCAAAGACATTAATATTTTATTTTATTTTTGATAGTTTTAGCAGGAAATTAAACACACACACTCTTTCAACGTTGTCTTTGCCAAAGTTGGAACCTCCGACCTCATGGTTATCATGAGGAGGGTCATACCACTCAGGCCAATGACCTTCGGTCATTTATAATTGTTCTTCTTGTTTGGAAAAAAGTGGTTACGGATGAGATTTTGCGATATAGGAGAAATATAAGAAAAATGAGAGAAAAATGGTTGGTTTTGGAAATTGATCCCAAATAGATTATTACTTTTATATCCTTGTATTTATGAAAGAGGATAATATATTTATAAGGGTATTTTTAGTTCATACTAATAGTTGTATAATGTTAAGATATTCGTCCTAGTGGTCAAGGGATAGTAGGAATTGATTTCGCAATGCAATCTCGCTCAAAATGGCAAAAATCGTATAAAAAAAAAAGTCGCAACAATTAATGATTATGGTAGCATGTCGTATTTTTTCGAAAAGAATCACACCTTTTGCTATTGCGAATGTGGTTCTACTGTAGGAACTGCACCTTTTGATATTGTTTGTAAGATACTCAATCAATTGCCAAGTTCTTTACCTATTAAAGATGCCGAGATAATGTCTTAACTGTCAACCATCGTATAATAACAAAATGTTGACAGATGTAAAGTAGTCAATGATAAATAACTTTCCAGGTCAAAAACCGCGTTCGATCTAGTAAATTCAATAAATACAAACTACTTCTAGATTCAGTCAAATTTTCCAATTAGCAATTATAAAGTCTTGCTTTTATATGGAAGAAACAACAAAGTAGGATAATTTTTTAATTTTTAAATTTACCATTATTTCAAGTTTTCTCCTTAATAAGAGTTATGAGACTAGATTAATTATTGATATTTTGATGATATAATTTGTATTAATTATGAGACTATATTATACTATTCAAAATGAGACTTACAAAAAAACTTATTAGTGATTCATTTTCTCGTGTTTATAAAATAGTTGGAAAGCATTTAAGAATCACGATTTAATATAGTTAAAGTTTTTGAGAAAATTGTACGTTGCTAAATATAGCAATATTCAATAAGATTACATACACATATTTACAAATATACCACGTATTTAATCTAAATTGCATCATTTTAAATTATTTTTTAAATAAAAAATTTTAAAAAAAAGTTTTAAGTATCCGCTTGATGAAAATGTACAGTGTGGTGCGGTGAGATGAAACACTTTTAAAAATAGAAATTTTTATAAAAGTATTTTTATAAGAAAATTAAAATAATATTTAAATACATATATGATACCATAAAGGGTGAGGAAGAGGAGGTGGTTGGTTATTAATTTGTAAGTGTTATGAAATAATAAAAAAGAAAAACACTATTGCTATATTCAACTCCTACCATTATTAACAGTTCCCTCTCTTTATTTAATTTTTTTTCATTATAATTTTTTAGTTGCACACAAAAGTGTGAGCCATGACCAACCCTAATAATTATAAATGTGCTTTAAGGTATTAATGATAATTTTAAAAGCGTGTCATTTGAGATTTTATTTCTTGTTAACAATTTAATGATAATCTTTGTACTTTTGTCAAAAGTGCTGGAGTTAAAAAGTACAAAAAAAATTCAACTAAAATGCTTTTCAACCCAATCTCTATTCTTCAAAAGTGGTTCGAGAGGATTACCGAACATAAAAACATTTTCATATTTAATTTAAAACTACTTTTAGGGAAACTCCACCAAAAGGATTTTAAATGACTGAAATATATTAAAATTGTAATTTTTTACAGATAATGAAAAAAATTATAAATGTTATTTTTGTCATTTTCTTAAGAAAAATAATTTATATGTCGATAAATATGTGACGAAGTTGAATTACGATCAACGTAAAAGTCTATGTGATAAGATAGAATAAATTAAGGTGTGTGGTGTTTGAGTAATGTTATGTGTTGGCGTACCAAAGTTCACTAGTAAGATAGTGTTTATCTAATTAGAAAAATTTTATTCAATGACCACTGTCCTTCAAATTCGACCAACTTAGCTGAAGTTGGTTAAACATTTGAAGAGAAGAAATAACTGCTTCTCTAATAGGTCTTTTTGTCTTTGACTGATTACTTCAACGTTAGATAATTGGTTTAAAAGCTTACTGATTCTAAATAGCCTACTCGTTGATTTATAGTCAAAGTTAAACTAAATTATAAACGCCAAGTTGTTGTACTATCATCGGTTAAGTTATCATATCCGTTGATTAGGAGTGAACATGGTGCGGTTTGGTGCGGTTTGAAGTTCAAACCGCACATAAAATCGCTTAAGTGCGGTTTGACAAATTCAAAACCGCACATGAAACCGTTTGTGATTGGTGTGTTGTGGTTTCATTTGGTGCGATTTCGGTTCCAAAATCAATTAAAATAATTAAATTTTATGCAAATTAAATTAACAATTTAGCATCACACAATATTAAATACCACTTTGATAACACACAATTTTACTTATAATATTTTGTCAAAACACAAATAAAATAGAACCTAAAAACATGAATAATGATATATCCTTACATATGAAAAATCTAAATAAAGATAATTACAATTTGAGATAATTCAAAATATTTGTACATTATAATAATACTTCTTGATATGCTCTATTTTGATAGTGCATGGTGCGGTGCGGTTTTTTAGATGTGATTTTGCCTAGAAATCAAATTCAAACCGCATTTGCGGGTTTTTCAACCACCTAAAACTGCCACATACGCCGAAACAGTTGGTGCGATTTTAATTGGTACGGTTTGTGAGATTTTTGGTGCGGTTTCGGGGGCAATTTGATTCTTGCTCACCCCTACCGTTGATTAAATGAATATAACTAAGTCAGCATGCACCACAACCACCAATGTCGTATAATCTAACCACTCAACTATAGTACTTATCTGTTATTTAAATGGCTATGTTCAATTGAACATGCAATTCAAGTGAGATGACCAAGGAATGTCAGATAATTGATTATATATCGATAATAACAATTATATAACAAATTCAAACTTTTCTATATGTTGATTAGTACATTATAGTTACCAGAACATACAAAAGGTAACCACTAATGGCAGATAGTTAAGTAAAACTGGAGACATAATTGTTGGATATATTGCAAATTTTACAACTCGAATCAATGTGATAATTGAATTTTATTCTTATTTATTGGATATTTTTAGTCTTAATTATTTATGAATTTTTAAGTATTTTAGGTAATTTATTTATTATTATATGTTTTTATTATTTTTATTTTTTATATTATTTTTATTTAATTTTATATTTTATTTTGTTGAAAAAACATAACGAATGGCAAACCTGTAATTAAGAAGAAATTAAAGGCTGAGGGGAAATTTTATAAATAAACAGAATGGATTATAGTGTTTAGACCTAATTAAATATTTTATGCATTAATGTATTAATTAATTGCGGATTAATTATTGGAATAATTTATATAAAATTGGGAGATGGATTATAAATTTATATATGAATATAATAACATGTGTTTATGTATTTTGCATGGGATGGGATACATAATTCATGTATAGGATATGAATGTACCTATATGTCATGTATAACTAATTTGAAAATCTGATCTTAAAATCCTTGGTCAAAAATTGCTTAACCTAAATTTTGGAACTTAAGTATAAACAAAGTAGAGTCATTTTCTCCTCGAGATGAGCCGCAGATCCGGACATTCTGAGATCGAATCTCACTTGTAATAATTATTATGACAGAAATGTTAATGGAGTCACGAATCTTGGAAGGACTAATCCGAACATGAGAGATCAGTCCAACTGCGATTAAAAAATTTCACATTATCAACAAAAAAAAAGAAGTAAAGTCATTCTTAATTTATATTTATTTCATATATATATATATATATATATATATATATATATATTATAATTATAAATTCTCAAAAAAAATTAGCACAACTCTTTTCTTAATATACTCATGAATGCTAAGATTAATACAAGACAGATTTTGATTGTGGTCTCTTTCGAGCGTTGACTTTCCAATTTAAGTTCAAATTCTTTATCCAAACACGCAAAAGCAATAGGCTGCTTTTGACATTTTAGAGCTGCCAGTAACAAAATCAAAGCATCACCATTTCAGAATTTAGAGAGAGAAATTGGGCATACACATTTTAGAGAGAGAAAGAGAAAACCCACAATTTAGTTAGATAAAATATTGGCCTTGTATACTTAGAGAGAGAAGTTGTGAATCTAAATTTGAATTTAGAGAGAGAATGACAAATCAAGCAGCAGCAACACTAGTAACACAACAGCAGAAATCTCTACCGAAGAGAATAATCCTGGTTCGTCACGGCGAGAGCCAAGGCAACATAGACGGCTCAGCTTACGGAACCACACCAGACCACAAGATCCCGCTAACTCAGCAAGGAATCAAGCAGGGCAAGCTCGCCGGAGAAAAGATCCGGCGGATAATCTCCGATGAGGACCGCTCCGGCAACTGGAAGCTTTACTTCTACGTGTCACCGTACGAGCGAACTCTGTCGACGCTGCGGGAGATCGGACGGTCGTTTAACCGGGAAAGGGTGATCGGAGTGAGGGAGGAAGTTAGGATTAGAGAACAGGATTTTGGGAATTTTCAGGTGGCGGAGAGAATGAAGGTGATTAAGGAGACTAGAGAGAGATTTGGGAGATTCTTTTATCGGTTTCCGGAGGGAGAATCTGCGGCTGATGTGTTTGATCGCGTTTCAAGTAAGAATTCTTCTATTCTAGTTAGCAATCTGCAACTCTTGGAAATGGATTTGAGCACCACTGTTTTTGACTAAATTTGAATTTTATTAAACTCCAAATGTGATTTCAATTTCAATTTTCAGACGCTTAAATTAGAGTAATTATTCAGTGGTCGGGCACCTTAATTTTTCGTTAAATTGGGATCGGGTTGCCAAACACACGTTAAGTGTTTTGTTTTGATATAAAAGTTGACTTTCAAAATTAATTTGACTTATTTTTAAATTTAAAATTTATATGATCATTTAATTTTTGAAAGTAATAATCTTATAATTAATTGTATTACTTAGTAGTATTTTTTTAAAATTATTTACTATTTTTATAAATGTATTTTTTAGAAATAAATTAATATATTTAAATTTAAAAATATTTTAAATTAATTTTAAAAAGTCAATATTAATTATATATTATGATATGGAGAGAATATTTGTTTGTTTTAATTCTTGAAAACTGATGTTTCAATCACATGATATTTTAACATAGTTTCTCTCATACTCACATATATAATAAGTGGGTTTACATCTATGTGCGATGAAATATCATATTTATTTGTCTAAATTTGAATTTTATTGAACTCCAAATGTGATTTCAATTTTCAGAAGCTGAAATTGGGATCGCGTTGCCAAACAAACCTTCCAGTGTTTTGTTTTGATATAAAAGTTGACTTTCAAAGTTAATTTAACATATTTTTAAATTTAAAATTTACTCATCATTTAATTTTTGAAAATGATAATTTTGTAATTAATAATATTGCTTAGTAGTATTAATTTTTTAGATTATTTATTATTTTTATAAATGTATTGTCTAGAAATAAATTAATACATATTAATCGTGAATTTAAAAATATATTGAATTAATTTTAAAAAATTAATATTAATTATATATTATGAAATGGAGGGATTATTTGTTTGTTTTAATTCTTGGAAACTGATATTTCAATGACACGAGGTTCTCTCACATATATAATGAGTGGACGTACATCGAGGAAATATCATATTGTGAAAATATTAATTTTTTAATTTTTGTATCATGTTGTATTGTTCTTGTTTTTTATGCTCTTTTCTTTATGTTTGAAACTTAGAAAAGATGGGGAAATGAAACGATGGAGAAAATAAAACTACATATAAAAATGAGAAAAACTTCCATAACATACATAAGTTCAATCATCTATATCTCTAAAATTCTAATATCAGTAACAATTTTTAAATTTAGTTTATAGATAGTTAATGGCAAAATTATGGTTTACGTTATTAAAGTTGCCATATTTTATTTAATACATTTTAAAAATTTTATTTTTTCAAATTACACCAATATATTAATTAAAATATTAAAATTGAGCTATTCTATTAAATTATTTGGACGGTTGTTAAATACTTTCAGTATATTTCTTACGTGGATGGTGAAAAGAAAAGAAAAAAAAAATTAATATGTTAGCATTAAAAAATAAAATAAATTAAAATATAAATACATGACAAAAATATAATAAAAAATAGCTTATAACAACGGCATGTTTTTTTTATATTATTAGGCTATTAATTCAAATAAAAAATAATAAAATTATTTAAAAGAATTTTAAAGAAAATGATAAAATCTTGAAAATATAAAAAAATTAAAAAAAACTTTTAAAAATTCAAATAAAAATAAAATAAACTTGAAAAATTATAATATAAAATTCAAAATAAAATAATAAATTTTTAAAACAAATTAAATTAAAATAAACTTCAAAAATACAACAAAAAATTAAAACCAAAATAATAAACGATTATTATTATTATTAAACCAAAATAATCAACCTTTTCCATCGTGGAAGTTTATGATTGATCAACGAGCAATAATCATTTTTAATTTCGTAAGTTTCCTTTTTTCCAACTTTCAAGTGTTTACGGAGTGTTTGGAAGTGATTTTGAGTTCCACAATTTCAATACAACAGGTAGTAGATTTTTTATATCTAGATTTAATCCGAAATGCTTGTGCAGGTTTTCTTGAATCGCTTTGGAGAGATATAGACATGCAGAGACTTCAGCAAAACCCCTCTGATGACTTAAATTTTGTAATTGTATCCCACGGGCTAGCTTCGCGTGTGTTCCTCATGAAGTGGTTTAAGTGGACGGTAGAGCAATTCGAGCACCTAAACAATCTAGGAAACGCAGAGGTTCGAGTAATGCAATTAGGCCCTGGTGGAGAATACAGCCTGGCAATAAATCACACTGAAGAAGAGATGCTTGAATGGGGACTGTCCCCTGATATGATAGCGGATCAAAAGTGGCGAGCTCAGGCCAGTAGGGGTGCCTGGAATGAAAATTGTCCCTGGTATCTTGATTCTTTTTTTGACCATCTAGCTGATGGTGATGCTGGAGATGCAGATGACAGTGCGGATGAAGACGGACGAGAATCCGAAGTTAAAATTCTTTGAGCAAGTGTTCCTGGATTGCGCAGTTGCAGATTACTAACTAGAAAACAGAGGATAGCTTGGGATTGTTTGGTTTTACTCTTTGATTCATGGCACATTTTTATGTATAATTTTTTGCGCACGTAATTTTTTGTTGGTCAAGTATTGTTTTAACCACTTTTAGGTATGCACTTGGTTTGTAAATTATTGCTTTTCAAGCCCAAATTTTTGCTGGATTTTAAAAATAAATAGATAAATAGTACTTGTGTCTTTGTCCTCTTTCTAATTGTATTTATAAATTACAACTGAATACTCTATTCAAAATGAAACAAGTAGGTTTAATTTCGATTATGTAGAAACTGACAAGGAGGATGCTACTAATACGTATAACTTCTAACAACTTCTGTTACGTATGACTTTTAACAATTTCTGTTACATAGCTTTATTTAGAGATGCAAAACTATAGTCCTGTTCTTATGAATTTGAAGTGTAGAAGAGAGAAGAGAAGGTTAAGGAAAGAAAGTAATCTCAGAGTAAAGGTGGCAAATGTTTTGATTAATGAGTAAAATTAAATGACTCGAGGGTCTGAGTCACTACTGGGTCATTAATTTGACGGGTTGAATGTGGATAAATTATAATGGATATGGTTAATGATGTCTTAACTTCATAATTAAGACTGAAACCTTAGAATCATTAGAGGACCTATTTAGTAAAATTATGTAGTTTTGGTAGCTTTTTGTTTAATCTTAAAATGTATTTCTATCTTCTACACAATATTTCTTTTGCCTCATATCTGCATATAAATTAATACTCCTTTTCTTTATAGATGCTAAAATCTTCACCCTTGTTTGGCTACTAGAATACTGACACAAAGATTAACGATAATCTCTCCATCGGCTCCGACGAACATGGCATGTTCTCTACAACTACGCCGACGCCGGTTTCATTCACTCCAAACCCAACACCTCTTCGTTATCTCCATTTTATCTCCTCAAGTTAACAACCTTTAAACATTTGTAGAGAGAAAGATGAAACGATGAGTTGTGAAGCGAGGGATAAAATGGCAGGGAGATGAAAGGTAGATATGGCCGGAGATGGAGGACAAGAAAGAGATGAAGGTCTAGTATTTGTTTAAGGTTGAAAAAGATGCTGTTGGGTTTCGTTTCTTTATTTTTTTTCCTTTTAATTGGTACTTTATTTTAATAGATGTTTATTTTAATAATTTCTGCTTTTATTTATTTATTAATTTTTTTTTTAATCTATGATGAATTGTGTCAGCAAAAAAATAAAATATATATATATATATATATATATATATATATATATATATATATATATATATATATATATATATATATATATATATATATATAATTTACACTTTAGATGCCAAATAAGATGATACCTCAGCTAGTTAACCACGGTTGGAAGTGAAGTTAAATTTTAGTTATCTTTGTAGTCCTTTTAAAAATATTAATAAATAATTTTTATTGGCCTATATGAAAATAAAATAAAAGTTGAACGATTTTTTTAGCATTAAGTCTAAAATTACTATATTATTTATATTTTATGTATTACTATATTAATGTATTAATTATAATAATAATAGATTAGTATCGTGTACAATAATTTTTATAAAAAAAAAATTATTTCTTTTTAAAATATATTATGTAACTAGTAATGTATTACTAATTATTGATGAATAAATAAGTAAATTTTAAAACCAACAATAATAGTTCATCTATTCATATGATATAAATGATATTGTTCATCTTTTAATTAATAATTTATTTGGTTATATATTTATCTATTTATATAATATTAAATTCTTATTTAAACTCAAATAATTATACTTATATATTTAATAATAAGAAAATTATTATTATTATTATATTATTGTATTATTATTATTATTATTATTATTATTATTATTATTATTATTATTATTATTATTATTATTATTATCAAGAATATGAATTTTAAAGAATACTAACTAAATTAAAAAAAAAATTGTATGAGAATAAGAGAAATATAGTGGTAAGTAGAAAATTATACTAGTAAGAATGTAAATGAAAAGATTTTGAAATTAAAAAAAAAAGAAAAAAAGAAGAAGATGAAAACATAGTTTATGTTCCTAAATTTGTGATTTCTATTTTTAAATTTTAGGGTTGAAAGACTATTCCTAAATTTTAGAATTGAGAGACCATTTTGTCTTGTATATATATAGATTCTTTTTTCTAAATTTTAGATTCTTTTTCTTAAATTTAAATTTTAGGATTTGTCCTATTAATTATACTAGCTCGGTGTCCCATTCCAAGTACGAGATTTATTATTATATATTTTATTTATTAATTATAATTTATATTATTAAATGTACTCTTAATATAAGTTAAGTAATAGTAGAATGATCCTATAAATGATAGTTAAAAAATAACAACTTAAAACCATCATGTCACTTTATTGTCATAAAAAAATATATCTCTAATTTTAGATCGAAGTAAAAAGAAAATTGTATCTTTAATTTTAAAATGTTAATTTTAACATTATTTATTAAAATAGTAAGACATATAATATTTTTCAATAATAATATTCGTATTGGTTTTTAATGTTTAATAAAACACATTGAATCATCAAACCAAAAATAAAAATAAAAATAAAAAGACGACGATGAATATTTAAAAAAGAATTCTAAATAAGTGTGTAATACATTTCAAACTTCCTACAGAGATGATTCAATATAATTAAATGCTTACAAATAGGAGAAACTACTAAAATATATTTTATGAGATATTACAAATATAATAAAAGTAAAAATATCAACCTATTAAATTTTAAGTATAGTTTTATGAGTCAACTGACCAACTTAAAACATTTTAATATTAACTCATACAATAAAACGTTATTGTGCCACTATAATAAATAATAGATGTATAGATACAAATAAAAATTATGTTTTATTAATTTCTTTTCCTAGATTTTAGTTTTATATTTCTAAATTTAATTGTTAAAATACCATTCATAAGGTTTAGGGTTGAGAGACAATTTTTTACTATTATTATAGGGTTTATTCGACTATCAATATTTACAGCGTTTACTGTATGTTTGTGAGTTAAATAAACTGTTTTTTAAATAAGCTATTATTAAATAAACAAATTTTTTAAATACATTTAAATATTTAAACGCTCTAAACGCACAAAAAATCGTAAAAATTGGGTAACCAAATGAGGTGTTATTCCATGCTCCAGGAGCGTGACATAATTTTTCGTAACCAAACATAGACAGAGACTATTCTTTAATCGCCAAAACATAATTACTAATTTATTATTTTTTTTATAGCACTGAAAGCCTATCAAAACATAAACGAACAACCCTTTTTAAAAGGGGCTCAAATCTACTGTTACAGTTCTCTCTAACAAGTCTCTGTTGTAAGTCAAAATCCCACAAAGCTTTTAACGCCTCTTTCCTCCGTTAGTCTAATTCTCTTTTAACGCTAACACGTACAAAACTTTTCAGTATCCAAGCTTTCTTCTCCCGCCCAATTTTTGCTTTTCTTAGGTTCTAATGGAGGGAAACTTAGAAGTTGAGGAACATATGAAGAAAATATCACCAATAAGAGAACAATCAAACTCTACATATTGTGGGAAGGAAGTAGAGACAACTATGTATTCCAAAGCCGACCACGAAGACTCGCTACCTATTCAGATGGAAAGCGATGGAATGGGAACTGAACAGGTGATCCCAATGTGAACAAAATTTTGTATTGCATTACAAAACCTTTTGTATAGTGGAATATTTTTATACTTAAAACTATATGCTTGTGGTGGGTTCTCTTAGGAAGTTTGTCTACAGCTAATGGGTTTTAGATAAGTTGTTTCCGCTATTTGAAGTACTTTTTTTTTTTTTTGATAATTGAAGTACTTTTCTTTGATGTATGTGAGGAAAATAATCTATTTGAAAATTCTTTCTTTGTGGACTCTCTGCTACTCACTTTGCGCCTGCGCTCTCATCCACACTTTAGCAGTTTTTGTGACGCCCCCAAATCTAGGCCCACACAGCCCAAACTTGAGTCGTCAAAAGACTACAACAAAATTATTACAACAAAGCACAACGTACAACAATACAGTGTATAATAATACACAACTAAGTCTTCACTATTATTGCCACACTATTTTACAACACGTGAAGACTACGACAGCTATTCCTTAGACTCTCACTCCATCCCCCGGCTAGACCTTGTTACGTTTTCATCGCCTGTTGAAAAACAGTGGAACAAAAGAAAGGGTGAGCTCAAATAGCCCAGTAAGAAATATCATGACTAAGATAATGACGAATAAATTATCATTAGCCTTCAACAGTTGAGTTCTTGATAGAATACAATAGATTACAAGGTTTATATCAAAAACTGTAGTTAAATTCTTAAACAATGTTCAGATCAATAATAGCAGCGGAATGAGCAATCTATTAGAAGAATAATGCAGACCATAATGTCCATTCGCTTCTCTTTTTAGTAAAAACATCATCAACTTTTATCATCTGAAATACCATTAGTCATGATAATAAAAATTCACAGTTCCTGGTCATAATCATGCAAATCAACAGTTCATCTTTGCACTACGGGCCAAAGATATTCAATAAAGCCCCAACGGTCATGATTATACCAGATTCAGCCTTTGGTCATAATCATACCAACCAACAGTTCATCTTTGCACTACGGGCCAAAGAGAACATTCACCACGTGCCATAAAAGACACCGAATAGATGTATCGCCTTTAACCTAGTATATCGCCTTTAACCTATCATCTGTTCAACAATTATATCACATCTGTGCCCCCAGCCACAGATATTCACAACAGCTTGATTCTTGATGATTAATACAAATAACAGTGATACAAATGATGAACAGAAGAACAGGATAAACAATAAGTATCGGAAGTTTACTTTGTGCAGATTCAAATAATGTCCAAATTGCCAACATGATGTGGAGTGAAATTTAAAAATGATATTCAAGATCCACAGTTCAGAATAACGATTACAGTTCGATAGAAATGTTCAGAAAATAGGAAGGTTCAGTTGAAATAATGAAATTCAACTATTATGGAACATATAATATTTTCAGGAATTATAGAAGCAATAGTTCCATAATAAGTTTCGATTTAGGTGTATGAAAGAAAATAATATCCCTTACCGTAGCAGGTTTGATTAACAAAAGGTGAAGGGAATTAATATCCCTTACCATAGTAAGTTTGAATAATGGAAGATGAAAAAGATGGTATCCCTTATGAGTATAAAGGAAAATGATATCACTTACGAATATGGAATAAAAATGTCATGTGATAATTCGTGTAGACAAATTATTTCCACACGAGACAAATAAAAAGGGTTATTCACCAACAGGCGATAATCCGCGCCGTAAGGTTATTCCCATCAATTTGAATACGAAGAGTTATTCACCAAACAGGCGATAATCCGCACCGTAAGGTTATTCTCAAAGATTAATAAGGAATGAATACAAAAGGTTATTCACCCACAGGCGGTAAACCGCGCCGTAAGGTTATTCCCACAATTTAATACATGGAAGTAAATGGCACAAGAAAGAAACGATATTATTTTCGAGAATCAAAGAATGATAATCCCTTCAAGTAAGAAAGAAAATAATATCCATTTATGATGATGAAAAGAATGATACCCCTTACCGTAATAATTTAAGAGTGTGAAAAGAATGATATTCCTTACCGTAGTAAGTTTCAATAATAGAATATGAAAGAAGATGATATTCCTTACCACAGTAAATTTAAGAGTGTGAAAAGAATAATATTCCTTACCACAGTAAGTTTCAATAATAGAATATGAAAGAAGATGATATTCCTTATCACAGTAAATTTAAGAGTGTGAAAAGAATAATATTCCTTACCTTAACACGTGACTGTATATTGATTTAAATGAGGTTGATCAACCTATATATATTTTTAATAAAATTAGTAATTACCACATATAAATTTCAAAGTGTATGATAACTCGTATAATATGAACTATCAAAATTATATATATTTAACATAATTTTTGTAGTATAATATAACTACTTTAAAATAGTTTTTAAAATAATATTCCAAAATAAATCTTCCAAAGAAAGCTTTTAAAAATGAATCTTCTCAAAGAAGAGTCTTCTAAGGGAAGATTTGTGAATACCGTGAAAAATAGGAATTTATGAAATTATTACTCTTTAATAAAAGACTTACTTGAAAAATTCCTGCACTCCTTTTGACTTTCAAACACTCAAAATAACCTTACTATTCTCAGAGAAAACTCATAAAATTCTTATATAAAAATTTTATGTTTTAGGTGTGATTTTTCTATTCAGCTGAGCAACCTATTTATAGGAGAAAAGAAGGGTCACTGTGCGTGGTTGGTGACTGGCGTGCGCATGCCAGTGTTGAAGATTTCAGCAGCCGCCTGCTGCTGCCTTTATCACCAAACTTCAGCAATTTGCATGTTTATATTTCATGTGGCCCCCACAGAGGGTCCACATGGTTACTATTTAAAATAGTAAAAATAATTTTTTTTTTTTTTTTTTGTGGGTCTTTCATATATAATAACATAATGCTACAACATTAATTCAACAATAATGTAAGAAACACATTACAGATTATTATTAATTTAATAATTTAAATTAAAGTATATTTGCTACTGTGATAATTATTAGGTTTAATAATTTTAAAAACAGTGCAGCAACAATTATTGACTCAATGATATGAAATACAGTGTAATGACAATTATTGAATCAATAATGCAAAATACTGTGTAGCAACAATAATTGAATTGATAATATAAAATATTATGCAGTGACAATTATCGATGAAATGATGCGTAACAGTTATGGTGTCAATAATATGAGACACTGTGCAATACCGTGTGCTACTGTAGAGTACCGTGTGCTACAGAAAATACCATAATTTACCGTATGCTACTATTCTTTTATCACCGGTATTTTAACAGTTAACACCGTTGACTATTTTTATTTAAAAAGGTTACTTCTGTCGTTTTCTATATCCGACAATTATTCCGTTGTGGGGTCCACAAATAATTTGTTATTTTGGCGCCGTCGTACGGCACGAATATTCCCCGACCAAACGAATATTCCCCGACAAAACGAATATTGTCCGACAAAATAAAATTTGCACATAACATCCTTAACTTTCAAATTCGTCAGTTTAACCACTTACTGTTTCATGAAAAAAATATATGAAGAAAAATTAAATTTTATATTTCATAAAATTCGGGGTCTTACAACCTCCCCTCCTTATGAAATTTCGTCCCCGAAATTGACGTACCTGACATTTCGAAGAGGTAAGGATATTTAGATTTCATCTCGGATTCTAGCTCCCAGGTCATTTCCTCAATATCTTGGTTCCTCCATAAAACCTTAACTTGAGGTATAACCTTTGAGCGTAGAATCTGCTCCTTCTTATCTAGGATCTTAACAGGTACCTCCTCATACGTTAAATCTTCTGCTATAACGTCTGCTTCTAACTCAATGACGTGGTTTGGGTCTTTCACATATTTACGTAACGTAGATATGTGAAAAACATTATGGATGTGAGACATACTTGGTGGTAAAGCTAGTCTGTAGGCTACGGTTCCTACTCGATCGAGGATTTCAAATGGGCCAACAAATCGAGGGTTGAGTTTTCCTCTCTTTCCGAATCTCGTAACCCCTTTCCATGGAGAAACACGTAAGAATACATGATCTCCGACGTTGAAACTTTCGTCTCTCCGATGAAGATCAGCATAACTCTTTTGTCGTTCTTGTGCGGTCTGTATTCGTTGTCGGATCATTTGGATCTTTTCTGTTGTCAAGCGTACCAACTCGGGTCCCAACAGTTTTGCTTCTCCTACCTCATTCCAACATACTGGAGAGCGACACTTGCGTCCATATAAAGCCTCGAATGGAGCCATACCTATACTTGCTTGGTAACTGTTGTTGTAGGAAAATTCAACCAATGGCAAGTACTTATCCCAACTTCCTTTGAAATCTAGTACGCAAAGTCTCAAAAGATCTTCGAGGGTCTGGATCGTCCTTTCCGATTGTCCGTCCGTCTGAGGATGGTATGCAAAACTGAATCGTAGCTCAGTGCCCATAGCTTTTTGTAGACTGATCCAAAAGCGTGAAGTGAATCTAGGATCTCGATCAGAAACTATGGAAACTGGCATGCCATGCAATCTTACAATCTCATTTATGTACATACCGGCAAGACGTTCAAGTGAAAAGTTTTCTCGTATAGGCAAGAAATGAGCAGATTTGGTCAATCTATCTACGATCACCCAAATTGCATCTAAGCCTTGAGAAACTTTGGGAAGACCCGTCACGAAATCCATATTGATGTGTTCCCACTTCCATTCGGGAACCTCAAGTGGTTGTAATGGACCCTTAGGTACTTGATGCTCTGCCTTGACACGTTGACAAGTTAGGCACCTTGAGATAAACTCTGCAATCTCCCTTTTCATATTGTTCCACCAAAATGTATGTCGAAGATCTCGATACATCTTGGTACCTCCTGGGTGGATTGCAAATGGCGTGTTGTGTGCCTCCATCATGATTTTATGCTTCAATTCAGGATCGTTAGGAACACAGAGTCGAGAGTTAACTCGAAGTATTCCTGTCTCGTCGATTCTTGCTTCGGGGATGACACCTTCTTGTACTTTCTTCATCATGTTCATCAGTTCCGGATCGGTAGCTTGAGCAGCTTTAATTTTATCCATTAAAGCTGGTTCTACTCGCACGTGAGCAATCTTCGAGTGGGTCCCTGGTGTCTTTAGCTCTATCTCCATCTTTTGCAAGTCGTACAAAATACACTTTTGTGTTGTCAGCAGTGCACTTGTACTCGCATAAGATCTTCTGCTCAAAGCGTCAGCTACAACGTTCGCCTTTCCTGGGTGATACTGGATTGTGTGGTCGTAATCCTTCAACAGCTCAAGCCAACGTCGTTGTCGCATGTTGAGTTCCTTCTGGGTGAAGAAATACTTGAGACTTTTATGATCCGTATAGATATCCACTTTTTCTCCGTACAAGTAGTGTCTCCAGATCTTCAACGCGAAAACGACTGCTGCCAACTCTAGATCATGAGTAGGATAATTTTTCTCATAATCTTTGAGTTGTCGAGAGGCATAAGCTATAACATTTCCATGTTGCATAAGGACACAACCTAGACCTTTGCCTGAAGCATCGCTATATATGACGAATTCTCCTGATCCTGATGGAATGGTCAGAACATGAGCTGAAACAAGTCTCCTCTTGAGTTCTTGAAAACTCTTCTCGCATTCCTCGCTCGAATGATACCGATATCTAATAATCAAACTTTCATCTCTTGGCGTTCTATGGGAGCCATTTGGTATTGAGCATTGGAAAAGGGTTTAGTATCGGGTTCAAGATCGATACAGAATTCAATTTCTCGGTTTGGGGATAAGCCAGGAAGTTCCTCAGGAAAAACGTCAGGAACTCATTAACAATAGGAATATCATTCAAGTTGACGTTTTTTTTGTTCAAATCAATGACATGGGCTAAAAAGGCTTGACATCCGTTTTTCAATAAACGAATGACTTTATGGCTAGAAATAATAGTTATAGATTTCAATGGTTTAGTTGCTTGAATTTGCATGACAGGTTGATTAGGAATATGAAAACTAATAATCTTATGAAAACAATCAATTTTAGCATGATGGGTAGTCAACCAATCAATTCCTAAAATCACATCAAATTCATTCATCTCCAAAGAAATAAGGTCAACATGTAATGTGAGGTTGTTGATTTAAACTAGGCAAGATTTATAGATAGTAAATGTAATAGGTATTTCTCCCAATGAGATTTCAACTGATAAGACAAGATTTAAGTTTTCAATAGGCAAATTTAAACGTTGAGTACATATAGGTGAGATAAAAGAGTGGATAGAACCAATATCTAACATGGCATAGACTTCTCGAGAATTGATGAATAGCTTACCGGTCATCACCTCATTCGATTTCTTGATCATCAAGGCTGTCATCATCAAATCGAGTCCCATATACTTCATCCGAATCTTCGCGTATTTCAACCATGGGGATACCACGAAATAGTTCTCTAACGAACTGTTTCTCAGATTCTTCAACTTCATCAGTAGTAGCGTACCAATGATTTCCATTAAAATAGTATTTTCGATAGACTACAGTTTCCACGATAGTGACTAACTTAACCTGAATTCCTCTAAATTGTAACGCCCAAAAGTATAGATACATCATTTTTAAATAATCTTGAAAATCATAGCTCGAACACCATAAATCCCAAAGACTTATATGAAACGTCCATATATTCTGATCCTTTGTTATCGAGCATAACCAGGTGATGATATGTTTCCAACTGTCGAGCAAATTAAAGGCAACAATTTCCGCAAGTTCCGGATATCCTTTAAAGAACGAATTTGGAAGAACGACGGTAGAACTTTCACCTTCTTTTTCTTTAGATCGGATACAAATATTTTTTGCTTTAGGCAATTTATTCAACTCTGAGTTTGTAGAAGAATTGTTTGTGGCCTCTACATTCACTTCGGGTACTCCGTGGTTAACCTCCTGATTTCCAGATGCCATACTTAACTGTGGTCACAAAATAGATGTTAGTTCAAATAAACTGACTCATCACTTCATGTCCCTATATTCAAATCAACTCATTAGATAATAAAATCTAATTTAGGTGGGACACACTAGTGACTGATTATATTCGTCTCTCCCTTCCTAGTTCTACCCCAGATCTCCATTAAAGACCATATCCCTAAGCTCTGATACCAACTGTGACGCCCCCAAATCTAGGCCCACACAGCCCAAACTTGAGTCGTCAAAAGACTACAACAAAATTATTACAACAAAGCACAACGTACAACAATACAGTGTATAATAATACACAACTAAGTCTTCACTATTATTGCCACACTATTTTACAACACGTGAAGACTACGACAGCTATTCCTCAGACTCTCACTCCATCCCCCGGCTAGACCCTGTTACGTTTTCATCGCCTGTTGAAAAACAGTGGAACAAAAGAAAGGGTGAGCTCAAATAGCCCAGTAAGAAATATCATGACTAAGATAATGACGAATAAATTATCATTAGCCTTCAACAGTTGAGTTCTTGATAGAATACAATAGATTACAAGGTTTATATCAAAAACTGTAGTTAAATTCTTAAACAATGTTCAGATCAATAATAGCAGCGGAATGAGCAATCTATTAGAAGAATAATGCAGACCATAATGTCCATTCGCTTCTCTTTTTAGTAAAAACATCATCAACTTTTATCATCTGAAATACCATTAGTCATGATAATAAAAATTCACAGTTCCTGGTCATAATCATGCAAATCAACAGTTCATCTTTGCACTACGGGCCAAAGATATTCAATAAAGCACCAACGGTCATGATTATACCAGATTCAGCCTTTGGTCATAATCATACCAACCAACAGTTCATCTTTGCACTACGGGCCAAAGAGAACATTCACCACGTGCCATAAAAGACACCGAACAGATGTATCGCCTTTAACCTAGTATATCGCCTTTAACCTATCATCTGTTCAACAATTATATCACATCTGTGCCCCCGACCACAGATATTCACAACAGCTTGATTCTTGATGATTAATACAAATAACAGTGATACAAATGATGAACAGAAGAACAGGATAAACAATAAGTATCGGAAGTTTACTTTGTGCAGATTCGAATAATGTCCAAATTGCCAACATGATGTGGAGTGAAATTTAAAAATGATATTCAAGATCCACAGTTCAGAATAACGATTACAGTTCGATAGAAATGTTCAGAAAATAGGAAGGTTCAGTTGAAATAATGAAATTCAACTATTATGGAACATATAATATTTTCAGGAATTATAGAAGCAATAGTTCCATAATAAGTTTCGATTTAGGTGTATGAAAGAAAATAATATCCCTTACCGTAGCAGGTTTGATTAACAAAAGGTGAAGGAAATTAATATCCCTTACCATAGTAAGTTTGAATAATGGAAGATGAAAAAGATGGTATCCCTTATGAGTATAAAGGAAAATGATATCACTTACGAATATGGAATAAAAGTGTCATGTGATAATTCGTGTAGACAAATTATTTCCACACGAGACAAATAAAAAGGGTTATTCACCAACAGGCGATAATCCGCGTTATTCCCATCAATTTGAATACGAAGAGTTATTCACCAAACATGCGATAATCCGCACCGTAAGGTTATTCTCAAAGATTAATAAGGAATGAATACAAAAGGTTATTCACCCACAGGCGGTAAACCGCGCCGTAAGGTTATTCCCACAATTTAATACATGGAAGTAAATGGCACAAGAAAGAAACGATATTATTTTCGAGAATCAAAGAATGATAATCCCTTCAAGTAAGAAAGAAAATAATATCCATTTATGATGATGAAAAGAATGATACCCCTTACCGTAATAATTTAAGAGTGTGAAAAAAATGATATTCCTTACCGTAGTAAGTTTCAATAATAGAATATGAAAGAAGATGATATTCCTTACCACAGTAAATTTAAGAGTGTGAAAAGAATAATATTCCTTACCACAGTAAGTTTCAATAATAGAATATGAAAGAAGATGATATTCCTTACCACAGTAAATTTAAGAGTGTGAAAAGAATAATATTCCTTACCTTAACACGTGACTGGATATTGATTTAAATGAGGTTGATCAACCTATATATATTTTTAATAAAATTAGTAATTACCACATATAAATTTCAAAGTGTATGATAACTCGTATAATATGAACTATCAAAATTATATATATTTAACATAATTTTTGTAGTATAATATAACTACTTTAAAATAGTTTTTAAAATAATATTCCAAAATAAATCTTTCAAAGAAAGCTTTTAAAAATGAATCTTCTCAAAGAAGAGTCTTCTAAGGGAAGATTTGTGAATACCGTGAAAAATAGGAATTTATGAAATTATTACTCTTTAATAAAAGACTTACTTGAAAAATTCCTGCACTCCTTTTGACTTTCAAACACTCAAAATAACCTTACTATTCTCAGAGAAAACTCATAAAATTTTTATATAAAAATTTTATGTTTTAGGTGTGATTTTTCTATTCAGCTGAGCAACCTATTTATAGGAGAAAAGAAGGGTCACTGTGCGTGGTTGGTGACTGGCGTGCGCATGCCAGTGTTGAAGATTTCAGCAGCCGCCTGCTGCTGCCTTTATCACCAAACTTCAGCAATTTGCATGTTTATATTTCATGTGGCCCCCACAGAGGGTCCACATGGTTACTATTTAAAATAGTAAAAATAATTTTTTTTTTTTTTTTTTTTTTTGTGGGTCTTTCATATATAATAACATAATGCTACAACATTAATTCAACAATAATGTAAGAAACACATTACAGATTATTATTAATTTAATAATTTAAATTACAGTATATTTGCTACTGTGACAATTATTAGGTTCAATAATTTTAAAAACAGTGCAGCAACAATTATTGACTCAATGATATGAAATACAGTGTAATGACAATTATTGAATCAATAATGCAAAATACTGTGTAGCAACAATAATTGAATTGATAATATAAAATATTATGCAGTGACAATTATCGATGAAATGATGCGTAACAGTTATGGTGTCAATAATATGAGACACTGTGCAATACCGTGTGCTACTGTAGAGTACCGTGTGCTACAGAAAATACCATAATTTACCGTATGCTACTATTCTTTTATCACCGGTATTTTAACAGTTAACACCGTTGACTATTTTTATTTAAAAAGGTTACTTCTGTCGTTTTCTATATCCGACAATTATTCCGTTGTGGGGTCCACAAATAATTTGTTATTTCGGCGCCGTCGTATGGCACGAATATTCCCCGACCAAACGAATATTCCCCGACAAAACGAATATTGTCCGACAAAATAAAATTTGCACATAACATCCTTAACTTTCAAATTCGTCAGTTTAACCACTTACTGTTTCATAAAAAAAATATATGAAGAAAAATTAAATTTTATATTTCATAAAATTCGGGGTCTTACAGTTTTAATAGTTTGGGGTACTTCTAAAAAATGTTTTTTTTTCTCGCATTTGTGGTCGGACACACAAATTTTGTTTCTTAGCTAATGGTTGAACATATGAATTACAGGTTCGTCGAAGGTTAGAATATGAACATGATGATAATTTTCCTGAGAACTATTTCTGGGGGAGATGAAGGTACCTCAAGAGCTACAACCAACGACACAAATATAATCGAGTTGAGTATTTCAAAAGAGGTAATTCCAGAAGTTGGTAAGGAATTCGAGACAGAAGAAACAGCTTTCCAATTTTACAATGCGTACGCATACACAATTGGTTTTAGTGTATGCAAAAGCATCAAACATAAAGATAGATGGGGTAAGATCATAGATAGAGTTTTTTGTTGCTCGTGCGAAGGTAAGCGGGGAAAGGATAAGCGAAATGTGAAGTCTCATCGCGCGGAGACAAGATTTGGTTGTTTGGCAAGGATGAAAATCAAGTATTTTGAAGACATTAAAAAATATCGAGTTGTTGAATTTGTTGCTGAGCATAATCATAAATTGTGCACTCCTCATAAGACTCATTTGTGTCAGTCTCATAGGAATTTCACTACAGCTCAAGCAGATTTGGCACACTCTTCAGGTATAGCTCCCAAAGCGACGGTTGAGTTTATGGCTAGACAAGTTGGTGGGAGAGAGAACCTTGGCTTCATTCCTTACGACTATGGAAATTATTTGCGTTCCAAGCGAACTGTACAAATGAAAGTGGGTGATACTGGTGGGGTACCAGAGTATTTGCAAAAAATGCAATTAGAAGGCCCTAACTTTTATTATGCCATACAAGGTGGATGAAGATGATTTGATCACTAATATCTTTTAGGCTGATGCAAAGATGATGTTTGACTATGCAAATTTTGGTGACATGGTTTGTTTTGATACAACGTACAGGAAGAACAAATAAGGTCGTCCTTTTGCAATGTTTGTTGGGGTGAACCATCACAAGCAAACCACAGTTTTTGGTGGTGCATTATTATACGATGAGACTGCTGAGACTTTCATGTCGTTGTGTGAAATAAAAAGCCTAAAACAATTCTTATAGATTAAGATGCAGCCATGGCAAAAGCATTAGCTGCTCGATGGCCTGAAACATCTCACCGGTTATGCATTTGGCACATCTACCAAAATGTGGCCATACACCTTAGTGGCATAGTTGCTAAGTTCAAGGAATTCACAAAAGATTTCAGCTCTTACATTTATGATTACGAAGAAGAAGAGGATTTTATTAAGGCGTGGGATGAGATGTTAAACAAGTATAATCACCACAACAGTGATTGGTTGAGAAGAATGTATGGTATCAAGGAAAAATGGGCTCTAGTTTATGGGCGCCAAACTTTTTGTGTGGATATGACCACCACACAATGGAGTGAGAGCATGAATAGTGTTCTAAAGAAATATGTTAGCTACAAGCTTGATTTGTTGCTCTTTTTTGAACATTTTCAAAGGCTAATTGATGATAGGCATTATGAAGAGTTGAAAGCTGGTTTTAGAGCAAGTCAAAGTACCCCATGTTTATTTTTTCCGGTGGAAATATTGAAACATGCAGCAAGTATATATACCTCGGACTTGTTTAAGTCATTCCAAGCTTCATTGTGCAAAGCTTATGATTCTACTTTGGAATTAGCAGGTGAGTTTGGAACAATCAGTACATATGAGATTACTCCTTACCAAAAACATCATCACCATCTTGTTAAGTATCACTCATCAGATGGTTAGGTGATGTGCAGTTGTAAAAAATTTGAGTTTGTGGGAATCTTGTGTTCACATGCTCTTAAAGTTCTATCTTTAAAGAATGTTACAAAAATTCCAGATCAATACATTTTAAAGAGGTGGACACAAAGTGCGAAATCGGGCCATATAAATCCTACTAGATGTAGTGAAAGTATAACCAAAGAGGACCCAAAGGGAATGATGGGGAGACGATACAAAGAGTTGTGCTGCTTGTCTACCCAATTAGCAACAAGAGCTGCTAAAACAGAATAAGCCTACAAGATTGTTTTAGATGGATTTAGTAAGCTTTTGGAAGAGGTGGATGTAAATTTAAGAAGAGATGAAGCAGAGGAACTATTGGCAAAAGAGCATAATGAAAGCAACAACCTTGATACTACTGGCATTGGCAAAAGAGTAAGAGGAATTAAAGTTAAAGAGAGAACTTGTAAGAAGACGAGCAAAAGGCCACTAAGCGCCCTTGAACGAGCCACTAAGAAGAAAAAATCTCAAGGCCGACCACCCTCAGATGACCTTGATTTCATGCGGGAAGCTATTACACGAAGTGAATTACCTTCATCACCACTTTCAAATTTCTCAGTTAACACAATAAGGAGACCATTGAATTCATTGTCAAAAATTTCTCAGTTAACACAATCATCTCAATATGGTCTGGTAAATTTTGAACTTCAAAAGTTTTTTTTGATTATTGTACTTCAGTTATTTTCTTTTGCTTTTTTATTATGCAAGATAGTTAACTCAGATTATCAAATAAGAATGTATACCAGGATCGTTATCTTGGTTCTTATCCAATGATCAATAATCCAAGAGGACCTACTATGATGTAGTTACTACAGGTAAATGGTTAAACTTAGTATGCTTAACAATTACTTATTAGTGTTACAAAAAATCTTATAACACCCACACATCATGTACAGGGGAAATCACCACCAGACGGATACAAGGGATTGGAGTGGGACAGTTGGTTGACCAGAGACAACATATAGAATCGATGTGGGGAGCAAGATGGATTTCGGACCGTTAAAGAATTTAATATAACAGGACTTCTTTTTTGTGCATAGATAGATAATGTATGATTTTGTTGAGGAAATATAGATACAAGAAGTTGAAGTCGTGACAAGTAGTTGACATTTTGTGTTTGACATAGTTATAAAGTAGATAGTGACATAGTTTTTCTTCATTTCGCTGTTCTCCCAGATCGATTGAGAATGACTGTCAATCAATGGAGGCCTTGCTTGCCTCTATAAACTACATGGCCTTCATGTTATGAGGTTTAGTTTACAAATTTTCCCTTCGTTTCTTCTCCTATATGTCGTGGTTGCTTTCCAGTTGTATGCTGCTCCTTGTACCCATGATCCTTATCCATAATTGCAATTGCCCAAGCATTTTTGTAGCGCTGCAATTGGAAAATCACCTGCTCTGTAATGTTTTAATTGATTGTGGCCTAGCTTCTGACCCTCAGGAACCATTGAATGGTGAATTAATTGTTGTGACGGCTGTGTTACCTAACTGCTTTTAACAAGCTATCAACATTCAACATTCTGGGAGCTGTTCGATTTTTCCCAGAAATTTTGTCAAACACATAATATGCACATTCAAGGCTAAAACATTTCTTAATCTTGCAAACAATCTCATCCCCACAATCCTTTAGTACAGAAGAAAGAAAACAATCTCATCCCCACAACATCAGATTAATTGATCAACTCACACTAGTTGACATCTCTTGATATAAGTGGATGCCAAGATTTGGTAATCTGGTAGTTTCAAGTCAAACATTACAAATACTATTTTTGAGGAAATGGAGGAAGCATTCGGTTTCATTGCTTTTCTCTTTTATTTTCGTGGGTTCTTTGAGATTTTTTGAGCATTGTGTTGGGTGTTTTTATAGATTCAACTTTTGCAAAAAACTAGAGTCTTGAAAGCTTGGTGAGATTTTGGCTTGCAACAGAGATTTGTTACAGAGAATTGTAACAGGGGATTTGAGCCCTTTTAAAAGGAGGGAGACTACTTCATTCCTCCAAATCCGCAACCAGGGTCTCTATCTCTCTCACTCTCTCTACAACTGCTTTTCCGTAAATACATTCCCATTAATTTCGTCACTTTTTTGGGATCTGGATCATCTTTAATTTCGCTTAAAACAAAGTTAAGGTTTGATTTGATATGTTTGGCTCCTTTTGGATTATGGGCTTTTTATTACTTCACAAATTGTTTATAGACAAGACTTATAATAGAGTTGTGACTGTCCAAATGAGTGAGTTGTGAAGTTCTAATCTTTTGGGAATGATTTGGAAATGGGGTTTTGATAAATGATCTTGGGTATTCTTTATTTTTGTTATAAAAATCGAATTGGCGTTTGTTTTTCTTGATTCAAAGGCTTGAAATTTGAGTTAGTTGTGATTCTTTGAGTGATTTAGATATGGGGTTTTAAAATCTTCATTGTTGCTATAAAATCTGAGTTTGGGTTTTGTTTTTCCTTTGCCCAAAGTCTTGAAAATTGAGACCATGAGGAAATAGATGGCTCACCCATCAGACAATAGGTTATGTAGTCCTGGAATTTTTAGATTAGTTCTGTTTTTGGTGGGGTTGTGTTTGGTTGGTTACACTGCGAGGAGACAATTGTTGTTCTGGCATTCCAGTGGAAATTCAACAAGGGCTTCATGTCCTTCATGTAATTGTGATTGTTCTTCAGAAGCCGCCATCCCCTTACCTTCAGGTGAGTTTTCATCTCTAACATTTTACACTTGCAAATGTATGAGTTTGTTTTCTACTTTTATTCATGGGATTACTCGTTTTTGCGAAAACTTTATAGTTTAAGCATACTTAATTCTTTATCCGTTTCTAAAATATAAGACAATTATTGATCTTTTGAAGTCAATTTAAGATATTTTTAAACTCAAAATTAATATAGATTCAATTAATTTTAATCAACCTGTGAAAAATATTTTAAATTATCTAAAAAACACTAACTATAAATTTATGGTTTCATAATTTTTAAGTAATCATTCCAATGTTTAGTTTCAAAAGTCAGTTATGATCTTATAATTTAGAACTTAGGGGGTACATTACAACATTGTTGTTCGATGAAAATATAGCTTTTAAACAACTATTATTATAGAAGGTACGGATTTATTGAGGAATCCCCCCCCCCCCCCCCCCCCCCCCCCCCCCCCTTCCTGTTTTAACTGCTTAACTATTAACTTGTTTCTGTGAGATGATTTGTGATAATTAGTCTATCTCATTTACTGCCAAATTTGTGACTAATAAGCAGTTGTGCGATTTTTTAGTGTAAGGAATGGCTACATTAGATTTTGATCACCACTTTCAAATTGGAAGATGAATTAGGAATTTATGAACTACAGAAATAGGATCCTAGCGAAACCGTGCTCATGCACATGGCATTAATCTGTTCCGTATTTAGTCAGCCAGATAATTATAAGTTATGATTTGTAATTTAGTGAATAAGATCCCAAACAGAAAGTGTTGCTTATGGACACTGCTCACTAACTGTTGGATTCATCTTAATTTTATAGTGCTCAGCTTCTTTTTTCTTTTCAAATTTTTTTTTTTCTAAATTTATTTATGTCCAGTTAGAGGTTTCATTATGCATGTTACTGAATTCCACCTTGTTTGTTGCAACTTCATTGTGTGCCGGAGGTTTACAAATGTATTGGCCAGTATACTATTTTGCGATAACTGAAAAAATGGGAGTTACGGTCATTTATCACTTGATGATCAACAAAGCTTAAGATTAGTCAACCAATGTAGATCAGCTCAGTGTTATTGCATTAAAATCAAAGAAATTTCCAAATACAATTTAAACGCAAGTTAGACACTTGTCCATTTCAAGAGGATTGGTCCTTTTAGTTTTGGCTTTTGCAACAAATAAAAAAAAATTATAAAAGAAAAATAAAAGTAACAACTCTTGATAATTACCTATTCATAACAATGCAGATGGCATCTATTATAACTTAAGCATTGCTTGGAGGAAATCTCATCGAAGTTAACTATAAAATACCGCAAATATATAATGATACCTCTTGATAGTGATCACTTGTTACAATTATTAATTTGGCATGCGGAAATTAAGAGGAAAATGTGGCACAATCCAGTAGTTTTCTCGGAAATTCTTTTATAACAATTCTGTATGATAGATTTGTAGTACTTATTTGATATATAATCCTATTGTTTTTGTTAGTTGTTTCTGTGTTTCATCATGCTTTTTGCATTAAAAATATTAAACCATCATATTCTTTTCAGGATTATAAAATATTACTCAACTTCACATTTATGTGTTTTATTTTTCAGGTATTTGTTAGTTGAGTTGGCCTTTATATGCATGTTGTCCTTTCGATTCTTGCTATTGTTGCTATTGAGGATAAAGATCGATAAATAATATGTCAAATGCTTTTTCCAATTCATAATTGAGTGGTTCTTATTATCTCACATTGATACAAATTAATATTGTATTTTGGGTTAAACCGAACCTATATTTTCCTTTACTATAGTTGGAAGTTGTATGTTTCTTTTTTGTTTTTATATATCATTTACTTTCAGAATCTTGTAAATACAAAAGTAGATGTCGTTATGCAACTACAATAGATGAAGAATTCTGAATAATTAAATGAATTAAATGTAGATTCCATGTACAATTGATGACTATCAAAAAAATGAGTTCGGTAAAAACGTTTCAAAACATGATACACTTTCGTTGAACACCAATTGTGTTGATCAAAAACTTTTACCTCATTTAACTTAAACTCCGATCATATTGCGTAAGTATTATTACAACTTCGCTTTATGATTTATAAATGAGGATCATCCCCTCTTGTATAGCCATTCGACCATACAACCAACTGCTTAGATTAAATCTAATGCAAGGCTAGGACACTGACTATCTAGACTTATCCTCTAAAATATCAATGATATTTACTAATTATAATACTCACGTGAGTAATCTAGAGTGTCATTAGAAATCCTAATATATAAAAGAAGTTTAGGTAATGTCAACTAATGTGGCCAAATAAGCGTCTTTTGAGTGTCAAGTAAGCGATGACATGGTGTAATTTTGTTGAAAATAATCTTTTTGTGACATTACTTATGGCAACAATTCAACTGCTTTTAACCATATTTGAACTAGTTTTAACTATATCGTTTTAGAAAGCTATTTTCCGCACAAATGTATTTCGTACTAAGTAAGCGATTTGAAAAAACCTACTCCAACTTTACTTCGCACCACGAAAAGTGACGTTTCCTATTCCTAATTTTGTTCCACATGCCACATTGAACCACGATCTAGGTAATATTGATTCATAGTAGCTAATATATTTATTGTTTCTAGAAAATGCAAATCCACGAGGGTCGATAGTTTGCAATTTTGTTCCCTTGCATGTTATTTCGGTTTGTAGAAATAAAACTGAAGTAGCATTCTCTCTCCTCCTTATTTACGGTAGGATTCATCACTAGTTTCAGTTTTACTAGTACAATTTACATTACCGTAAAAGTAAATTAGTTGGTGAACTTTAAGAGCTTTATTAGATTCTGTTGTAGCAAATAGATTAGGATTGAAGATTATAACAAGTTGTTTAAAAATTCACACTTATTTTTCTTCTTCCTTTCTTTATATTCATGAAGTACTTTTGAATAATTCCAAGTTGCAAATAAAACATGTGCAGAGTAAAAACTCCAATTATATGGGACTCAAGAATTGGAGCAAATAATTGTTGTTGTTTTTCTACCTAAGATTTTCTTACTACATATCCCCATCTGCATCTTTAGCTATCTTTCCCCAGAAGGCGTAATGCTGTATCTGTTCACTGCTCATTTACATGGAGAAAGACATGAAATCTCCACATCAATACTTGGGGATACATAGAATACATTTAATCAAGAATCAAATTTTGTTTCAATGTATTGTTTTAATTGTCTTGAGAATTAAAACTTTTTGCTAAAGTTTCCTATATTTCAGTACACATTTCAATTATTTCACTTAAATTTAGATCATTTCAACCGTCTGTTGAATACAGAAACTTTTCTGAGTTTTTTTTTCCTCTAATCCATGCTTTTAACTTGTACTATTCTTCCTTATCTGACCTATCGATCTTCGTGTTTACTTACGAACAACAGACTGTGCAAAAGATAATCCTGAGACGAACGAGGAAATGCAGAAGGACATTATAACATTACTCACAGAAGAGATCAGCTTACAGAAAAGTGTAAGTGACAATAGCTTGGCACACACCAAGGCTTTAATTATTGATGCGAGGAAAATCTCTTTACATTATCAAAAAGAAGGAGAGAAGTGCAACACAGGGATGGAAACTTGTGAACAAGCAAGGGAGAAAGCCCAAGCAGAACTTATAGAAGAACGTAAGCTCTCAGCATTGTGGGAGAATCGAGCTCGTATAAATGGATGGCAGGATCGAAGAATAGTTTATTCGTAAATGAAATTCTTGATATTTTTCGGTAATTCTTTCGTATTTTATTTCCAATTGCATAGGTTTCCTTGACATGATTATAATTTCTAATTACATATCTGTTTTTGTAAATATTCGTATGCAAATAGTAATTATTCTTCCAGGTAGTTCTACACAAGTCAGATTCAAGCTTCGGAATTGTAATTGAAAGCACATTCGCAATTCTAGGGAGTTCTTCAGAATTGAAACTGAAAGCACATTTGCAATTCTATGGAGTTAAAATTTAGTTACAGTTTGGCATTCAATTCTAATTTCAAGTCTTAGAATTCAGTTGTCAAACATTACTTTCACTTGACCACATACAGTATCCTGTTTACAATGTCAATTCGCCTACATTCTTGTGCAAGTGATTTTGTTTGCAAATTGGGAAGATTTAACTGAAAAATACTTTCTCAGAAAGGGTTAATTCTTGGAGAAATTTTTTTGGACGACTTGAATTTTGATAGGTTCTTCTTAAGTTGTCCTTCAAATCACTATTTTCTTTGCACAATTCCATCATGACAACCCTGGAGTTATGTAATATACAAGAAAGTTTCTTTGATTTCTTAATGTTAAATTTTCTCAAATGACAACAAATTTGAGCAAGTTCACACTTTGACACAATGAAACATATCAAACCTAGGTTTAAACCATTTCATAGGTTGAAATATTTGTTGACCTTAATTAATTATAGTACTCGTTTTTTTTTTGTGCAACAAATTGAAGGTAGATAAGGTATTCTAAACTCCAAGCAAGCCATATTGTGCTTAAAATAACCACACGCATCTAAAGGAACTAGGCGTGCACATCCGACCCGAGGCCCGAGACCCAGCCCTGGTCCGGTCTTGACCCGGCCTAGTCAAAGACCGGCCTGGCAGGGCAGTCACAGACTGCATTTTTAGCTCGGAAACTCAGCCTGGACTGACCTTCTTGAAAACCCAGCCTAGCCTTCGACCCGAGGCCTGGCCCGGCTTCCTGCGCGAACCATTGCCCAGCCCGGCCTGCAACGCCAACGGTAAAATTTTTTTTGCATGGAAACACCTTCTGCTGGCGTGCTCTGCCTTCTGTTGACGACTGACGCTGGCAAGCTCTGCTTGCTGCTGCTGACGCTAACATCTTAGCTGCTGGCTTACTCGACTATTCCCTGAGACATCAATACATACTTACTTTATCATGCTCTTTAACTATAATATTAATAAATCTAATCCTTCGTCCACCCAAGTAATTCCTAGCTAATAATTCAATTTTGTTGTAGTTAGTTTATTTTAAAAAATTAGTTGAATAACATTAAAGCTATCCTAACAAAAGCACCTGTTTGGTAGCTTGCAACTTTTCTTTTGTACTTTGAGACTTGAGTCCCTGGTGCCTCCTGCGTTACTTGCAAAAAAAAAAAAAAACAGTCAAATTTTTACTGGCTAGTTGCATAATAAACATATTTTTGCTGTATAAAATAAAGTTAGTGCACCATATTTTACATTCACAATTGCTATCAATTATCATTAATTCATTATATTGCAATCTTTTTAATATTTTTTTCTCTCTATATAAAGCCAATAATTTTCTCTCTACAAAGTTTCAATTGTTATTATTATAAATCTCAATTGGTATTAGTAATATATTTTTTTATTATACCTCTTATTATTATACTTTTACACCCATTATTATTATATTTTTATTATTATATTTTTATTATTATATTTTAATACAATACAATGGATTCCTCCAACACTGCATCCAGATCACAAATGCCGCTATTTATTCAGAACGATCAAAATAGCATTCGGGTTGATAGTGGAACGAGTTCGAGTCCATTATTTCCACGTCCTACTGGTGAGCAAAACAAACGTAAAGCGCTAGTTTGGGAACATTTCATCGAAGTGTGGGCTGCCGATGGTATTAAAAAAGCTCAATGCAAAATATGCAACGCCTTATTTGGTACTAAAGGCAATAACACACTATAGCGACACTACCAATCGTGTTTGCAAAGGCATAAATTAACCGATGAAAGCTTCCAAGCACAAATTGATAGTTCCGGTCACAGTTGGAGTTATGATCAAATATTAGAACAAGAGTTGCAAGCCAAACTAGTGATCGAGAAGGAGCTCCCGTTCAATTTTTTTGCCGATGGACGCTATACCGAGTACATTCAATCCGGATTGCAACCGAAATATAAACAAGTAAGTAAAATGACTACTAAACGTGATGCTATTAAATTATATAATAAAGCTAAAAAAGAACTAGTTGAATATTTTGATAATTTTGACGGTAAAATTAATTTAAGTAGTGATATTTGGTCTGCTAATCATCAACCTGGAGTTAGTTATAGTTGTATGACTGCTCATTGGATAGATTCTGAAATTATTATGCAAAAAAGAATTATAGGATTTGAATTTTTTGAATAGTCTCATACTGGTCAAACAATATATGCTCAAATTATGGAGATTATTTATACTTTTAAAATTAAAAATAAAATAATGAGTATTAGTTTAGATAATGCAAGCAAAAACACTAGTGCTGTTACTATGTTAAAAAATGATTTGTTACCTGTAGTAAATGGTGCATTTTTTCATGTTAGATGTGTTTGTCATATAATAAATTTAATTGTTCAATCCGGATTCAATTATTTAGAAAGCACTATATCTAAAATTCGTGTTATGATTACGTGTGTGTATGGTTCAAATAGAAAACTTCAAAATTTTAGACATTTTTGTCATGCAAGAGGAGAAAAATTTAAAAGAGTAAAATTTGATAATAACACTAGGTGGAATAGTACATATGATTTGTTTAGAGATGTTTATAAACGAAAAAATATACTTATGGAATTTTATAATACTTTGAAGGATCATGAATTAACAAACGAAGACTGGGATATACTGGGTCAACTTTTAAGGATTCTTAAAGTTTTTAAAAAACACACAAAAATATTATCTGCTCTTTATTATCCTACAATTCATCATGTTTTGTATGCATGTTTAGAAATATCATTTGTTTTTAAAGAATTTAAAAATAATGAGATTTGGTGTCCCCTTATTTTGTCAATGGAAGAAAATTTTTAAAAATATTTTGAAGATATGCTTATTATTACTTGTGCCGCTGCATTAAATCCAATTATAAAATTATAAGGTGTAGAAAGTATTTTGGAAGATATAGTAGAAAATATAAGTACTAGTAATATTGATAACCTTAAATTAAAATTTAATACTACATTTACTGAATTTTATAAATTATATGAATCTGTATGTTGTACATCTATACGTGCACCGACCCCTGCCCCTTCATTTTCTAAATATGCCAACTTATTAAAAACACTATCCAAGAAACCAAAAACTTCAACACACACGAGTAGTTTAAACGAACTTGATTTATATTATAATACTGATTTTAGGAGTTTTATGACCGAAGAAGAATTTGAAAATTTTAATATTCTCGCTTTCTAGAATAAACATAAATGACAATTTCCTACTTTGGTCGCGATGACCCGTGATTTACTAACTATCCAAGCTAGTACCGTAGCTTCAGAATCTTGTTTTTCTTTATCTGGCAGGGTATTAGATGAAAAAAAGAAGTAGACTTAGTCCGGAATCGTTGGAAATATGCATTTGCTATAGAGATTATCTTGCCGCGTAAAGAAGAATACAAGACGTAATAGATGATCAAGATAGCTCGGAAGATCTCGAAGTCGGAGCAGAAACTGTTGAAAGCTCAATTCCATGAATATTGAAGATTTGAAGACATATATTTTAAATTTTTGAAGACAGATATTTGTAACCAATGAATAATTAATTATTGTTTAAGTTATATTTTAAAGTTATAAACTTATAATTATTCATTATTGTAATTTGTAAATTTTAAACTTGTACTACATTACTTTTAATAAATACATCAATTTTTATTTCCTTTTTTAATACGGATGAGTCACATTATATTTTGAAACTTATAAGTGTGTATACATATATATCGTAATTATTTAAAAATATTTATTTCAAATTAATATAAAATATATTTTTATATATTTAACAATCTCTTTTTTTAATAATATATACTTGTGTGTGAATGAGTAATATATATATATATATATATATCATATATGTGTTTAATAATATATACCGATATACGTGTGTGTTTATTGTTTAATAACATATATTATATATGCGTGTGTGTTAGTGTGTGACTGTGTGTGAGACTGTGTACTACTGTACTTACTGAGTAATATATATATATTACATATATGTGTGAGTCATTATTAGACATGTGATATCTGACATCTTACTTTTATTATTATATTACAATATATGGGTGAATCTTATATGTTTATAATTAGAATCACATAGCATGAGACTGTGAGTCATATCTATATATATTATATAACACAGTTTGGCAGTGATACTGACACAATGTCTCAGCGTAAAAGCCGTAAACTATGTCCCTGACACACACATTGACACATATATTAATATATATTATTTTAGAAACGAATTATAAATTGCATGTGTCAGTGTGTGTGACTTGTGTCAATTGATTGTGTGTGCACTGCAGTGTGCATCAGTGGCTCAGTACATATATATATATATATATATATATATATATATATATATATATTACATGCACACAGCTGTTGAGCGGAATCGGCACCTATAAAAAGTACCCGATTCCGAATTCGTTTGAATGAATGCAACACGCAAGTATACGCGGTCAACAAGTAATAAAATGAAAGTAAGTTATCGATCCCACGAGGAGTTATGATTAATATAAGCAAAGTATTAAAAGTATATCAACTTGGTTCTAATTCGACGAAGAGGTTTTTGGTATGAAGAAATGTAATTAACAATTAACTAACTAATACCGACTGGAATTCAATAGGATACAAGCTAGGATTGCAATTTCCCCCAAAGTTATATTCAATCTCATAAATCTCTCTTGAATTAAATGAACATAGTGAATAGCTAACCGAGAATTCATTATAGTGTTTATATGTCTCTTTCGATAACATATAAACATATCCCTTCTAAATCTGTCAATTCAGAAAGGAACACCCAATCAAAGTAATTCACTATATGTCTATGAGAATTAACAATAGTAAGGATTTCAAGCACATATTCTCTCGTTGGCTACATATGGCACAAAGGTATATGTCTATCCTTTATACAAATTATGCATTTAATCCTAAGAACAAATAGCATAACATATGTCATCATATTTTTGGCCAACACACTATATTCCATCTATCAATTTCATATAGGTTACCAAATTAATTACTATGTCTAGCAATTAATACATGAAGAACTAAATATGACAAACCATCCACAAATGCCAAGCAATCATCCAAGAGAGATATAATCAATTAAAACTACACAATGGGTTTCATTACAATCCTAGAATGGAAATCTAGTTCATTACAAATAAACAAAATCCCATCAACAATGTATTCATCAATTCATAAAAAGCAAAATTAAAGGAAAAGAAATGAGAGAGAAAACCCATTTGGAATTCAATCTTCAAGCTTAATCCTCCAACCCAAGCCCTTCAATCCTTGATTTGGACTTGTTCTTGAGGTCCCAACAAGCTTCCAAGCCGCCTCCCTCCCTCTCTTTAAGAGAGAATGAAAAAGATCTCTAACTAGGGCTCCAAAAAATGACTTAAAAAGGCTAAAATCGCGAACTGGCCGGGTCCGGGAGCTGCCCTGGACCGCCGCGGCGCTCAAACACACTGATTTGGCAGTCCCCAGGACCGCTGCGGAGGTGGAAACCACCGCTGCGGCGCTAGGCTTAATTTTGGTTTTTGGACTGCTGCAGTCTCCTTCAGTGTTTTAGGCATATCTTCTTTATACGAACTCCGATTGAGGTGATTCAAGATGTTCTGGATTGGAGACTCGTAGACCTACAACTTTTATGTTTTACAAAATTGAAGATTCGGAAAGGATCAAGGCCAAAATTGGACGTTAATTGGCTGCTGCGTAAACGGAGCGCGGAAAATGCGAACCGGGCAATTTCAAGCCTTGATCCACCGAGCCCTTATTATAATTCCTACAAAATGCAATAGAAACACATAAAACAATAAAACACCACATCATATACAATGTGATACAAAAACACATACAACTAAACAAACACTTAACATATAAATTACGAATAAATTACACAAAACGACATAGAATACATAAAATACTTAAACATGATATAATACACCATATTATACAATAACATAAAAACACATATAAAATCACATAAAACACTTAAAGATTCACAAATTATCAAGCTTAAATGTATTCAATTCGTAGCTATAAAACTCACTCATCAAATACCCCCAACCTTAAACATTTGCTTGTCCTCAAGCAAAAAAAAGACCAACTAAATAAAGCAAAATAACTAAATAAATATATCAAAATAAATTTTAAAAAAAATCTACTAATTAAAAATCACAGGAAATTACTTGAAGAATCACAAATTATCAAGGTCAGGAGTACTTTAAACATACATATAACATTAAATAACCAAAATACCCCCAAACTTAAATCTTTGCTTGCCCTCAAGCAAAACAATACCAACTATACAAACAGAAACAATAAACGTGAGCATAGAGTTAATAAGACAACCAAATTTGACCTCATGGATTATTTCAAGTTATAATTTCAAGAAAATTTCAAAACATTGCAAAGTCTAGAATTTTAACTCACATATTAGACATACTATACTAATGACCCCCGTGTGTGTGTGAACCATTTACAACACACTAATCATCACCCAGAGGGGTTCTTGTAGACAAATTACCTTAACAAAGAAATCTAAAACTTAAAACAACATGCATAATACATCACTCTACACTAGTCCCAGCAGATAAGTCATAACAAAAACTAAACTTGACATGTGCAATGTCTCGTTCCATTAGGCTCTACAGAGTTACCCATTTAACGAGCGTTTGGCTAATGACTCCCAAACCAGTTGGCTTTAGGGCATTAGGTGTAAAGACACCCCTAAGAGCCTATTAACTCGAGCAACAAAGGCCACAAAACTCAACTAGTCAAGTAATGTATTATATTTATTAACATCTTTCTTTTTTTTTTTTCTTTTTTTTTTCATTTTTTTTTTTATATATGTGAGTGCGTTTTACGTTCCATCTCACGCTACTACAACATAGACAGATCAAACATGAGAAGTCGTTTCGAGTGAAGCATATACGAGTTTTAAAGTAAAAGATTATCTTTATAAGCATGTAGTCATATAGACCGCCACAAAATAAACAACTAGTTCATTACAAATGGTTATGTGCTCGAAGAAAAATGGATCACAAGTAATGTAAAAACCAACCGTAAGTTAAGCACACAGACGAAGCGACTCTAATCAATTTTCTATGAGTTATAACTCAAATAATCACTTGCCTGGTCCTTGATTATGGTTCAATTCAGATTAACTCAACGCTCAAGAGACTCAAACCTAAACTACAATGACTCAAAAAAAACAAAAACACACGAAAAGAAAACAAAAACAAAAATAAACGAACATAAAATAAACACAAAAACATAAACCGACGAAAACAAAACAAAAATAACATTAATAAATCCATTTTCGTAGGAAACACGGTTGCACTTAGCACGTGCAACAAGCCGTTAAACCCCGAGGTTGCCCAAGAGGACGAGTTTTGTCTCGTGAGGGTTTGCAGAGAATATACCCACAAAATTCAAAATACAAAAATTAACAAAAATCTTTTTAGCATTTTATATATATATACTTTTTGTTTTTTTGATTTTTTAATTTAATTTAATTTAATTTTTTTTTTTTCAAACATGCATACTTAATTAACAAATTAAACTATCATGCAACGAAAATTTACTATCATGCAATCCTATTCCAAACAACAAGAAAAACATAAATGCAGAATAAGCATGCAACTACCCCCAAACTTAAACTCCACATTGTTTGCAATGTAAGATATGGAAATACAAAATAGAGGAACTTCCCTGAACATGACTCAGGCATGGACCTCATCATCAGGAGAGTCTGGAGGATAGTCAGGAGCAAGCATAAGTCGCTCCGAGATTAAAGCTTTGTTGGCCTCTTTGTTGCCAAAACGCCGGCGATCCTAAGTTGCTCTTTTTGGTCCCAATTCGATGCACTGTACTCCCAAGAAGATATCCCAAGTGATGATTGAAGAAATCTATAGGCAACCCAAATTTTTCTCTTTGAGGAATTTTGTCAAACACTTGGCGTGCGCTCTATTGCCACAAATTGGACATAACATCTCCCAAACATGAATTAACCACCCAAATTGAGGGTTTATCAATACAACACGAAGTCCACAACAACTTCCCCAATCCACAGTCAAAACAACCATAGAAAATGCACAACAGAAAAGGTTGGTATAACTTTTCACAATTGAGGAGAGAGAGTGTAACAATAGTGGTTTGGATCCTCAATGTGGCTTGGGATTGGAAGGTATTGTAATTTGGTGCAAGAATATGATGGGAGTGATGGTTGGGAGAGTTTAAGGAAGCAAGGCTTTTGAGAGGGAATGCCGCGCAGAATGCTGGCTTGAAATAAACCCCGACTGGGGTATATATATATTTTTTTCTGAAATGTCGAACGACCGCTGCGACGGTGAATATGAGAGCTGCGGCGGTGAATGTTTCTGCTTTAAAAATTTAAACCCATGATGATCACCGCTGCGGCGGTAGCAGGGCACCGCTGTGGCGGTCAAAGCTTCTGCCATAATTTTTTTTTCTTGTTCAACTGATTCCACATTGAAGCATTGCCTTGATAGTACGTGAAAGTTTAACATAAATTTATCAAAAACTAAATAACTAATCACAATTTTAACTCAAAAACATAAAAATTGCAATTAGCTATAAAGCTAAATTTTTAATTATAATTATAATTATACTAATATACTATATAAAAAAGTATTTAGCCCATCAAACTAAAGCATAAATGACTAAATATAAAAAATAATAACATGAATTAAATTAAACATTTGGGGTGCCTCCCAAACAGCGCTTGAGTTATAGTCCTCAGTCGGACTACCTCCTGTTCAATCTGGATTACGCGCGAAGATGGTCACATCATGCCGCCTTTTAGTCATTTCCTTTCGTTCGTCAGCGTGTGTGCATGATTTAAGCCCTCCGAACTTGAATTTCGTCAGTTCCTCATCTTCTTCTGCAAATTCAATCCGGAAGCATTCCACAAAATTTTTAATGGGATGCAAGAACTGCACAAGAGGCACACTCAAGCCTTGCATCAAAACAATAGACTCCCTTGCTTGATCATCATCATCCAATTTTTCTTTTCCCACGTCATCTTCCATAACCGGATGCGAACACATCTCATCATCACCAACTTGGAACTCCTCACCACCTTCTAGTAAATCATCCCAACACTTCTCTTTACCCACCATTTCAAGAATAGACTCTACGACGCAAGGTAAATCATCTTGTGGGCTAAAATTGATAGTACTTGTGAGTTGTTCCACATGATTAGCAAGAATTTGAATTGATGACTCTCGATTGCTCATTCCCATCTCAATTTTCTCTATGTATTTGACAAGGCGCTCCTCCAACTTAGATTCATCCTCTTCTTGTGGTGGAGGTTGAGATGAGAGCGTATATGTGTTCATCCTCATCTCGTCTTGCTCAATGGTTGTGGTAAGATTTTCCTCCAATCCCAAATATTCTTCTTCTTGTCGTTTCTTTTCATTTTTCTCTATCAATGCATCATGAAAACTCTCCACATTAGAATATTTCTCTTGCGGTGGTGGAGGCTCATATGAGACTTCCGATTGGCTTGAAATCCATGGATAAAACGGTTGAACATGATTGCTGTTGCTCCATGAAGAGTCTGGATGATAATGCGATTCTCGATGATAATAGCTTGGGGAGTAATTTGACTCCTGTTGATTGTAAGCATTTTGAATAGGTTGACCCCCGAAAGCATTAACTGTACCTGTAAAAGTCTCAACTCGTGCAGTCATTAGTTCCATAAATGCATCCATCTCAAGCAAATGAAATAAAAATAATAAACAAAAAGGAAAATCGCTTAACTTAAAACTAAGAAGACAAAAATTAATATTTACAAAATATTATTCAATAACTCCCCGGCAACGGCGCCAAAAACTTGTTGAGCGGAATCGGCACCTATAAAAGGTACGCGATTCCGAATTCGTTTGAATGAATGCAACGCGCAAGTATACGCGGTCAACAAGTAATATAATGAAAGTAAGTTATCGATCCCACGAGGAGTTATGATTAATATAAGCAAAGTATTAAAAGTATATCAACTTGGTTCTAATTCGACGAAGAGGTTTTTGGTATGAAGAAATATAATTAACAATTAACTAACTAATACCGACTGGAATTCAATAGGATACAAGCTAGGATTGCAATTTCCCCCAAAGTTATATTCAATCTCATAAATCTCTCTTGAATTAAATGAACATAGTGAATAGCTAACCGAGAATTCATTATAGTGTTTATATGTCTCTTTCGATAACATATAAACATATCCCTTCTAAATCTGTCAATTCAGAAAGGAACACCCAATCAAAGTAATTCACTATATGTCTATGAGAATTAACAATAGTAAGGATTTCAAGCACAGATTCTCTCGTTGGCTACACATGGCACAAAGGTATATGTCTATCCTTTATACAAATTATGCATTTAATCCTAAGAACAAATAGCATAACATATGTCATCATATTTTTGGCCAACACACTATATTCCATCTATCAATTTCATATAGGTTGCCAAATTAATTACTATGTCTAGCAAATAATACATGAAGAACTAAATATGATAAACCATCCACAAATGCCAAGCAATCATCCAAGAGAGATATAATCAATTAAAACTACACAATGGGTTTCATTACAATCCTAGAATGGAAATCTAGTTCATTACAAATAAACAAAATCCCATCAACAATGTATTCATCAATTCATAAAAAGCAAAATTAAAGGAAAAGAAATGAGAGAGAAAACCCATTTGGAATCCAATCTTCAAGCTTAATCCTCCAACCCAAGCCCTTCAATCCTTGATTTGGACTTGTTCTTGAGGTCCCAACAAGCTTCCAAGCCGCCTCCCTCCCTCTCTTTAAGAGAGAATGAAAAAGATCTCTAACTAGGGCTCCAAAAAATGACTTAAAAAGGCTAAAATCGCGAACTGGCCGGGTCCGGGCGCTGCCTTGGACCGCCGCGGTGCTCAAACACACTGATTTGGCAATCCCCAGGACCGCTGCGGCGGTGGAAACCACCGTTGCGGCGCTAGGCTTAATTTTGGTTTTTGGACTGCTGCAGCCTCCTTCAGTGTTTTAGGCATATCTTTTTCATACGAACTCCGATTGAGGTGATTCAAGATGTTATGGAAAGGAGACTCGTAGACCTACAACTTTTATGTTTTACAAAATTGAATATTCGGAAAGGATCAAGGCCAAAATTGGACGTTAATTGGCTGCTGCGTAAACGGAGCGCGGAAAATACGAACCGGGCAATTTCAAGCCTTGATCCACCGAGCCCTTATTATAATTCCTACAAAATGCAATAGAAACACATAAAACAATAAAACACCACATCCTATACAATGTGATACAAAAACACATACAACTAAACAAACACTTAACATATAAATTACGAATAAATTACACAAAACGACATAGAATACATAAAATACTTAAACATGATATAATACACCATATTATACAATAACATAAAAACACATATAAAATCACATAAAACACTTAAAGATTCACAAATTATCAAGCTTAAATGTATTCAATTCGTAGCTATAAAACTCACTCATCAACAGCGCACACATATATTTATTATATTATAACATTATTGCCGCCAGGCCCGTTATCCATGTTTTGACCTGGCCTGGCCCGGACCTCAGGCCTAAGCAGGCTCGCTTTTTATGTCTTAAACTCGGCTTGTCTGGCCTTATCTCTTCTATATTAAAGCCTGGCTTGGCCTGGTCAATGGTCAAGGTCTGTCAGGCCAGATTAGCCCAATGTGCATGCCTAAAAGGAACCCTCCATAAGGAATCCACAGCACCTATGTCGGGACCGAAAATCATAAATCATCCACTATTAGTACGTAGGACGTAGAATACCATGTATTGTGGGATATAATTGAACCCAACCTTTGAACGGAGTAAACAACCTACTTACCACTAAACCAATGAATGGTTTTTATATAATATTCGCTCCATTCCACAAAAAGAATTGCATTACATAGTATACGAATATTAAAGTTGTGTTTTTTTTCCGATAATGTGAAGTTTTCCAACCGCAGTCGGACTAATCTCCCCAACCCGGACTAGCCCTTCTAAGATCAGTGGCCACATTAGCATTCCTATCGTAATAATTATTGTAAGTGGGATTAGATCCCAAGATGTCCGGGTCTACGGCTCATCCCGGGATGTAAAGCTGTGTTTTAGTTCTATGTTTAAACCCGAACGAGTTACTAGCAGTTGTTGCATGATAATAAAATTATGATTATAAATTTAGGAATATTGTGTTATTGTAACTACTACTAATAAGATGAGTTTGTTGTGGTGCACAAAAAAAAATATGCAATTCTTTTGTGTAATTGAGGAAGCATTAAATATCAGAAAATAAGAATGATGGTAAATATCCTAAAAAAGAAAAGAAAAAAAGTATACTTCATTGAAAATGACATCAGTTTGTTGACATTGACAATGGAGGTGGTGAAACAAATAAAACTCCTGCATCAACCTTCGCTTATACGCATTCCTAACGAAAAATTAACTTTAGGAGGTGGATCGGTACAATAGGTTTGTCCAATGCAAATATTATCTAAGCCAAATTAGGCATGAATATATTAGAATTCTGCCGCTTACCAAAACTCTATTGTTGCCTTGAAGATATGACTCTAGCAAGTCAAATAAATATTGTCCAAAACTCTATTCTCACCAACTACACTCTCGATGCCCATACTAACACCACGAGTTCCATCGAAGGCACAATCCAATTTAGGGGCATATCTTCTTTGGTTGTGCCTCTGTCAAAAGCAAATCGATAATTGTTTGCCCATATTGTTCCACCATGGCCTTGCATTCCTGGCTAACAATACTAATTTCCCCAATGGTATGATTTATCATCGCGATCACAGTTGTTGGACCTGCTAACAAAGAAGTTCCAGAATCTGTAATTGCAAGGCAACCTTTATCATAGTAACCAGTTTCTTTCCCATCAATGAGAATGTCACCCATATTGAATTGCCAATAGCCTTTTTATGTTACAGGAACATAAGTGTGTTCACCTTTATAATGATCTGGATCTACCCCACCAAACATAGTTTCACCCCTTCTTCTTCCCACATGTTTTGGTTGAGCCAAAATGAAAAGACTAGCTCATTAAGAAGACCTTGATTTACTATGTTGTACCAAACAGGGACTGCATGTCCTACAAAGATCTCGCATGACCAAATTATGCATGACACCTCAGCTGTTGAGGTGAAGTCAGGACCTATTTTAACTTGGCTACTAGACCCATCATACGTATCAATACTCCGCCCTTCAAAATTCACCTTGTCCTCAAGGTGACATTTAAGAGTGCTTCTGTATTCTTCAGCAGTGGGTAGCAATATTATTCCCCTGGATCAAATTCCCCTTCAAAATCTGCCAATCCATTGATTAAGTCTGATACATCTTAAAAGCTCATAGTTTCCTTTTCATCATCATACACTGTGGATGATTGAATGATGATGGTGTGCATTAAAATATGTTATCTACATGCCCCTCAACTATACACATGCAATATATATTGATTGTAGTTACAATGTGCTTCTCAACATCTGCACCTTGATGGCAATCCATAGTTAAGGTCTCAACCTTTTTGCAATTTCACAGCTGATGCATCTTCCTCCAGACTTCCATTTGCAAAGCCTAATTCCTTTATTTTTTACACTACTTGATACTTCATGTTATACTGATGCAGGTTCGAAACACCCTCTCTTCTTTTCTCAAGGCACAAGAAGGATGGTGGTCCTGGGCGCCATATGAACTGAAGGAAATGATCTTTTAATGTTTGACAGAGTAGTTTCCCAAGGTTAAATATAAATATCAAAAACCTCTCTGTAACATCATTCAATTTGGGCCGAGTAAATGTATTGTATTTTCCACCAACTGGTTTTGCTTTCATAAGTACCCCAGGCCTGTGAGTAGTGCTCAATTGAGTAGCCAAAACTTCATCCTCACACATTGTTCCCATATTAACAAATGCAACGTGTACAATTTGAGAATTTTTGCTCTTCCCAAACCACATGAAAGCAGGTCTCCTTGTCTTTAAGTGATGGGTCTCTTCAATAAGATTCATGGAAGACCACTCATTTACAATATCATAAAATCGCCTGACTTTAGTTCCCATTATCAACACACCATGAACGTCTCTGTGAAATGCCTTTGTAGCTTCGTCAAGGAAAATCACCCCCACATACAAACAAAATAAGTGCATGAAGAAATTCCGAGTTAGCAACTCCCAAGATTTATCAATGACTTCGTTATACTTTCCTCCACTAGTTTCATGATTATTTTTCAAATTTTCAGCAACTTCCAAGTTTCTTTTATCCGCATCTTCTGTATACAACAAGGCTGCCTATCCACCATTATTCAACAAATATGGTACTAACATAATGCTCATAAACTTCCCTCTTTCACCCCAGTACAAGATATTTTAATTCAAATTAGATTTCCATGAATTCTCATCCTTCCTGGTTATTTCATTAAACTTATTATTAAACAAGTGCATGAAGTTCGTGCTATCCTCTATCAGTTCCTCCAGTTTCCCCACTGAAATCACCAAATTCGAATAGCCACCGTAGTATTTCGTATTGCTATAATATGCTTTGTCATAGTCATTTAGAAATTCAACCCCTTCATTACTAATTATGCTTAATCTGAACATACACATGTCAACTTAAGTGTCATAAGTAGGACCTCAAATATTTTTGTCATCTGTTTTAACCATGCTTCCGCCTTGAGTGGGTCCGACTTTCCAAAAAATTTAGGTGGTCCCAACTCCTTAAACTGCTTAGCAGTGACCATCTTCGAATTACTAGCGCTTCCACTGGTAGGAACTCCCCTCGCCTGATTTTGCATGAATTGCATGAAGTTTCTAAAGAAACCATCATAATTTTCATGGTTACTAGCGTTATTTTTTGAATCTGCAGGAGGATTATTTGTAACCTCCTGATTTCCTGCCACATAATTCATCTTGTAACGACCCCGAAATTCGACCCACTTTATTCCCTTAAATCTTGTATTTAATAAACATTATTTTCATTACGTCCAAATTTCGGTCCGTTAATAAATCTTTCATCTCCTAAATTGATCCATTATTTAATTTTAAAATCATCAATTATCAAAATTCTCATATAAATTTTTTTCTCTTTCTTTATTCAATCATTGTATTAAAATATTTGGATATTTAAAATCCTTACATCTGGATCCTAGTCCCTGGATCGCAACCTTAACTTTTTCTTTCTTTCACTTGTATCATAAAGCTCGGCATTCAAATTTTAATACCATTCGTATCCATACAAATATTCCTTGTATCATCATTCGTAATTAAACATATAATAATTTCTACCGTAACAATTATCCTGACCAATCATAGTTCATAATTGAACTTTTATCATATCCATATTCAACTTACATATACATACAATTCCTCACAGTAATTTAATAAATTTCTCACATTGAATTATAATATTAACAATATAACAGTCACGTTTTCTACCTTCTAGGCAATTCATCTCTAACATAATCCAATATTCTTGAATTTCATTTCTTTCCTGCAAAAATGTTTATTAAGCAAGTAATGAGCACAACGGCTCAGCAAGTTCAACAGTTCATGCTTCACATAGCACATACCTTAACATGCTTGGTGTGTGTCATATATCATGTGCTTGTGCTTCAACTATAGCAATATATCTCATATCATTGCACAAAGAACACATTGTGGTCATATATATCACGTATTACGTAACACATAATTTGTATGCAGTTAAAACAAGAATTATATATCATAACAGTCCAACATTTAACATAAAAAGGGACTGAAGAACTTGCCTGGCGTCCACTTATTTAAATTGTTAGCTCAAACCCTTAACTCGATCAACCTTCTTAAGCTTATAAACTTTCTCCTTAAAGCTTGTTATCACTCTTTGATGACATCAATATTTCTCTCCTTGATGGCTATGATGGTCTTGGTTGCATAGTGATGGCGTCGGATGGGGAGAAGAAAGAGTTGCTTTGTTCTTATTTTTTTTCCTTTTTCTTTCCCCTTTTCTTGCCTTTGCTTTCTTTTAATAGCCAAACAAAACTTAACAATTTTTTTGAAACAATTTCACTTCCGCCGCCTTACGCAACCCAGCTTCCTCTCTCGAATTTTCCATGCATAATTAATTATTTAAATACATTACGTAATTATTTCGTGTAATAAATATTTTATATCATAAATATAAAATATTTACTTTAATTCACCAAAAATCATAATTTGATTTATAAATAATATTAACACCTTTTTCGTTACTTTTCTTGACAAATTTTGTACACGCATAACGCCATGCATGCAATTTTATAAAGTAATTTATACCTCCAAAAATCCTAAAATAATTCATAGGACATATAGAAATTATTTTTCGTAATTTTTCACTCCGTTACTTGGACAACATGTTACATTAACATGTTCACGTTTCCGAAATATTATCTTTCATAAAAGTCATAATAATTACATTATGCATAAATATAATTTTTAATAACTTAAAACATTCCTTTTTCTTATTTATTATTTAATTTCTTTAATATTCACATTAATTTTCCTTATATAAATTATATAATTTAATATTATGTAATTTATATAATTACATTATTCCTTTTTAAATAATTTCTTAAATTCCTTCATATTTATCATAAAATTATATAACAAAAATTATACATTTATTACTTGATCCTCTTATACAAATTATATAATTATTTTTATATAATTTATATAATTACCTTTCCTTTTCAATTAATTTTCAAACTTCTTCCAAAATTCTTGATAAACTCGAAAGTCAATAATTACAATTTTATTAACTTCCTCATTCGTTTTTCATTAAAAATTGGATTAATTTAATTATTAATCCCTTAATTTCTATAAATAATGAAATTTAAGATTATCAATTAAACATTCACATATATAATATACAAATGTATATATATAAATATATACATATTTAATTCATACATTTTACATTATCATATAACCTCATTTAATTTCCGTACCTCCACAACAATTTCTCAATATTAAAATTTCTCTTATTCTTAATAAATTGTCTTTAAACAATTTATTTACTTTTTAATTACCTAAATTCAATTCCATTTATCATAATCTCTGCACAGATTTAATTTACTAATTAAATCTCATCACATACCTTAAATCACATAAAATAATAATTAATTTGAACAATCTTGATAATTTAATCAATTAAATTCTCATTTGATATTATTAAAGAAATTTTGGATATTCGGATCCTCACATTCTTCCCCCCTTAACAGGATTCCGTCCTCGAAATTATAATTGCCGTAATATACGTAATTTATTTATAGTGCCTTGCAATATCTGTATCTTGGTGAATAACAATTTAAATCCATAATAATCATATCTTACCTCTTTAAATCCTTAACTTACATGGATAACCTTATAATGATCATAACTGTAAGAATATTCAATTCTTAACTCACTTACGTTTCATAATTCTCTAAAAATTTTATTCATAAAACTTTAACTCATTTCTTGATATACATATCAAGACAGTTTCTCGTTCTCTAAAATTTCTTTCTTTAATCACATTTACCCTTACTCCATTCACTTATTTCATTCTCTTTATTGTACATCTTTTATACTCTGCACAGTCATCCTTATCTTCTCAATTCATATTCGTGATCCTCTTCATATTTCATAATTCATTCTTTACTACCTCCATTATTCAACATTAGGTTTTAAATACTAACATTTACTTGATTTATCATAATCCTTATTTAGAATTATTTTAAAATTCTGGGGTATCACATTCACCCCTTCTTCATAAAATTTCGTCCTCGAAATTTCTATGTACTAATATCTCATTCATTTGCAACATATATAATTCCCTTGCACTCATTCCACATATATTTCTTTCATTCTGTCCTCGTGGTCATTACACATTGTCATTTCTAATCCATCACATTTCATACTTTCTTTACTTCACAATTATTGCCTTCATTATCACTCACAATTTAAATACCACCCCATCCTACCATCCAATCTTCATAAGAGTAGAAGAATTCAAAATTTTTATTTTGGAAAACTTTCAGGATAGGCTGAATGAACATTTATCCCGGTTTAACAGTACTTCACTCCCAGAGTACGTCGTACTGCAAACCACTGACAGTGGGTTAGTCTGTCATTAAAGTAAACATGTACCCCGGTTACAGTACTTCACTCCCAAAGTACGTCGTACTGCAAACCCTGACAGTGGATCAGTCTGTCATTAAAGTGATATATATTTAATCCGTAATTTGGCACGCCAGTAGAACAATCTGTCATGCCCGTATTTTTTAATCTTTTTGTTCATCTCAGCCTTAGAATTCATTCAAAAATAATTCGATTGGTTATAACTTTCAAAGAATTATGAATTCAATAAATATTTTTCAAAATTTGTCTAGCTGAACCAAATAGCTTAGACTTGTATTTCTTCAACGCTTGTCTAGCTAGATCAATTGGCATAGACTAACTTTTAACAATTTATAATCCGCAGAAATTTTTAAAACATTCATCATGTCAAAACTTTTCAAAACGTCTAGCCGAGTCAAATGGCAAGGACTTATAGTTCTGACATACCTTCAAAAATCAAAATTATTTATGACTTCATGTTACCGCGTCATTTTAACAGCCCGTTGAGAATTCCGTCGTTAATAATTCCTACACCATAAACCATACTTTATGGTGTTGAATCATCTTATAACGAAATAGTACCGCACCGTCTCAACAACACGTTGAGCATTCCGTCATTCATCACATCTGCACCGGGCTAAAAGGTGCGTGGATGATTCTTTTGAAATACATTTTGATGTAAAAACATTTTTGTCTAGCCGAGACAAGTAGCATAGACACTTTTTGAATCGCTTAAAAATTTCATTTATATTTTTCAAAGCACACCCGTGCCAAATCAACTTGAGGCCAAAAATTTTGAAGTCTAGCAAAGCTAGAAGAATGGGAATATCCTAAATTCCCTAACATTCACGTTCTGCTTCTTTATTTAATCACAAAATTTATTGCTAGGACTATTATCATATTAAAATTTATATCTACTCCAACTTTTCTATACCCCCGTATAGTTCATCAAACTTGCCACACATTATGAGTCCAGGAACTTACCACAAGAATATGAGTTTAGGAGCTTGTCCTAGCAATACGTAGTCTAAGAACAAATCAAAGACTATCCATATGCTGAGGGGCTCAAAACATACCATACAATTATGAGTCATGGACTTACCACATGCCTGAGTTTTAAGAACTCGTGCCTAAACTTAATATTATATATCTATTACTCTGCTAACGCGACTCTAACATTTCAATGATTATCACATAGTAACTAGGTAAACACAAATCCCCCGCCCATACAAAGGATTGTGCAACTCAGTCACCACATGAGTCCTCAATTAAAATTTCGTACCCAAACTTTCTACCCCCTTATCATAACCTTTCTGTCATTCATGTCTCATCATTCTCTGAATTCTTCTTGTACTATTTCATAGTACCATATCTCTTTATAGCATCAAGCTATACCTTGTTAACCATTAACAGGTTTTTCTATTATTTCACATTCTCACTTGATCCCATCATGACCTTGCTTTACAACCTATTTCTTACTCGCTTCTCTTATCTTGTGATCGTATCGTAGTACGATCCTCTTACCGTTCCTGATCATGTTATTATGATCTCTTCTTATACATTTCGGATTACCTTGTCATCCTTATTGTTTAAATCAGGTGTCCCCTAATTTTCTTTGAGATTCATCTTTGAATCATTTCAATATTCTTTCAGATATATTCTTAATTGAACTTATAAATTTTCTTAATTCGTTTCATTCAAATCTTTCTTAACATCTTTATTTCTTCCTTATAATCTTATCTCTTTAATATTTCCTTTACTTTAATCAATATCTGAAATCTGCATTTCTTAACTTACATCTTTCTATTTCAATCCCCCCCGTGTTCATCAAACTTATCACGTATTTGGTCTCAGAAACTTACCATAATCATATGGTTGAGGAGCTTGTCCTAGTCAGGCCATAGTCGCCCATTCGCTAAAGGGGCTCCACCATACAATCATGAATCATGAGCTTATTATACGTTTGAGTTTTCAGAACACTCAACTAACCGTACTCTTTCTTACTTAGGTTATAGCCTAAGGTATCATTTACCTAAGGTTTATAACCTCTAGCTCTGATACCAACTGTAACGACCCCGAAATTCGACCCACTTTATTCCCTTAAATCTTGTATTTAATAAACATTATTTTCATTACGTCCAAATTTCGGTCCGTTAATAAATCTTTCATCTCCTAAATTGATCCATTATTTAATTTTAAAATCATCAATTATCAAAATTCTCATATAAATTTTTTTCTCTTTCTTTATTCAATCATTGTATTAAAATATTTGGATATTTAAAATCCTTACATCTGGATCCTAGTCCCTGGATCGCAACCTTAACTTTTTCTTTCTTTCACTTGTATCATAAAGCTCGGCATTCAAATTTTAATACCATTCGTATCCATACAAATATTCCTTGTATCATCATTCGTAATTAAACATATAATAATTTCTACCGTAACAATTATCCTGACCAATCATAGTTCATAATTGAACTTTTATCATATCCATATTCAACTTACATATACATACAATTCCTCACAGTAATTTAATAAATTTCTCACATTGAATTATAATATTAACAATATAACAGTCACGTTTTCTACCTTCTAGGCAATTCATCTCTAACATAATCCAATATTCTTGAATTTCATTTCTTTCCTGCAAAAATGTTTATTAAGCAAGTAATGAGCACAACGGCTCAGCAAGTTCAACAGTTCATGCTTCACATAGCACATACCTTAACATGCTTGGTGTGTGTCATATATCATGTGCTTGTGCTTCAACTATAGCAATATATCTCATATCATTGCACAAAGAACACATTGTGGTCATATATATCACGTATTACGTAACACATAATTTGTATGCAGTTAAAACAAGAATTATATATCATAACAGTCCAACATTTAACATAAAAAGGGACTGAAGAACTTGCCTGGCGTCCACTTATTTAAATTGTTAGCTCAAACCCTTAACTCGATCAACCTTCTTAAGCTTATAAACTTTCTCCTTAAAGCTTGTTATCACTCTTTGATGACATCAATATTTCTCTCCTTGATGGCTATGATGGTCTTGGTTGCATAGTGATGGCGTCGGATGGGGAGAAGAAAGAGTTGCTTTGTTCTTATTTTTTTTCCTTTTTCTTTCCCCTTTTCTTGCCTTTGCTTTCTTTTAATAGCCAAACAAAACTTAACAATTTTTTTGAAACAATTTCACTTCCGCCGCCTTACGCAACCCAGCTTCCTCTCTCGAATTTTCCATGCATAATTAATTATTTAAATACATTACGTAATTATTTCGTGTAATAAATATTTTATATCATAAATATAAAATATTTACTTTAATTCACCAAAAATCATAATTTGATTTATAAATAATATTAACACCTTTTTCGTTACTTTTCTTGACAAATTTTGTACACGCATAACGCCATGCATGCAATTTTATAAAGTAATTTATACCTCCAAAAATCCTAAAATAATTCATAGGACATATAAAAATTATTTTTCGTAATTTTTCACTCCGTTACTTGGACAACATGTTACATTAACATGTTCACGTTTCCGAAATATTATCTTTCATAAAAGTCATAATAATTACATTATGCATAAATATAATTTTTAATAACTTAAAACATTCCTTTTTCTTATTTATTATTTAATTTCTTTAATATTCACATTAATTTTCCTTATATAAATTATATAATTTAATATTATATAATTTATATAATTACATTATTCCTTTTTAAATAATTTCTTAAATTCCTTCATATTTATCATAAAATTATATAACCAAAATTATACATTTATTACTTGATCCTCTTATACAAATTATATAATTATTTTTATATAATTTATATAATTACCTTTCCTTTTCAATTAATTTTCAAACTTCTTCCAAAATTCTTGATAAACTCGAAAGTCAATAATTACAATTTTATTAACTTCCTCATTCGTTTTTCATTAAAAATTGGATTAATTTAATTATTAATCCCTTAATTTCTATAAATAATGAAATTTAAGATTATCAATTAAACATTCACATATATAATATACAAATGTATATATATAAATATATACATATTTAATTCATACATTTTACATTATCATATAACCTCATTTAATTTCCGTACCTCCACAACAATTTCTCAATATTAAAATTTCTCTTATTCTTAATAAATTGTCTTTAAACAATTTATTTACTTTTTAATTACCTAAATTCAATTCCATTTATCATAATCTCTGCACAGATTTAATTTACTAATTAAATCTCATCACATACCTTAAATCACATAAAATAATAATTAATTTGAACAATCTTGATAATTTAATCAATTAAATTCTCATTTGATATTATTAAAGAAATTTTGGATATTCGGATCCTCACACATCTCCTGGTTTTTAGTAGCCATTTTTAACTGCGGTCCAAAATTAAAGGTTAGTTAAATAAACTGACTCATCACTTCTTGTCTCTACATCCAAAGTGACTGATTAGATGATAAAAAGTAATTTAGGTAGGACACACTAGTGACTGATTCTATTCGTCTCTCCCTTCCTACTTCTACCCCAAATCTCACTTAAAGACTATATCCATAAGCTCTGATACCAACCGTGACACCTCCAAATTCGGGTCCACGCAGTCCAAACTTGAGTCGTCAAAATACACAACAACTATTACAAAATAGTACAACGTACAATAATACAGTGCTCAATAATACGCAACTTAGTCTTCACTATTATTGTCACACTATTTTACAATATGGTGAAGAATGTTATAGAAATTATCTCAGACCATAACTTCATTCTCCTATTCTCCTTGCTAGTCCTGGCTACACTCTCATTTTCTGAATAATAAAACAAAAAGGAAAGGGTGAGCTCAAATAGCCCAGTAAAGAATATCATAAATAATATAATGACGAATAAATTATTATTAGCCTTCAACAGTTGAGTTCTTACTAAAATAATATAAATAACAAGTTTTAAATCAACAATTGAAATTAAGTTCTTGAACAAAGTTTAGATCAATAACTGTAGCGAAATAATAACCATTAAGATAATCAAGTAGATCCTGATGTTTACTAGCTTTTCTTTTTTAGAAAAATCATCATCCACCTTTATCATCTGAAACACCACTAGTCATGATTATGCTAAACAACAGTTATTCTTTGCCTCAGGCCAAAGAGAACATTCACCACGTACCCTGAAAGACACACTACCATTATATCGCATTTATCCTATCATATGTGCCCCAAAAAATACACCACCATTATATCGCCTTAATCCTATCATTTGTGCCCCAAGCCAAAAATATTCACAACAACATGATTGTGATGATTAGAACAACTAGCAGTGATATAAATAATAACAAGATAAAGAGGATAATAGGATAAACAATAGACATTAGAGGTTAACAAATTTTTTTATTTTGTTCAAGATCAAATAATGTCTAAATTGTCAACATAATGTAGAGATAAAAGCTTTTCAAGTCCAAGAATAATGTCTAAGATTCACAGAAAAGAAGTTCAATGGTAAGGTTTACAATACAAGTAATATTTAACAGTCCACAATATTTAAAATTCATATAAATGTTCAGAGGTCAAAAATTCAAGGTCGAATAGTTCAATGTTCAAATATAACGATAGAAATTTAATAGAAATGTTCATGCCAAAAGATATTACATAAAGCGCAAACTATTAATTGTTTTAGAAATTTGACTGAACAATACTTACCATAGTAAGTTTAAGATGATGAAAAAAAATGATATCCCTTACCTTAACACTTGACTAGATATTGATTAAAATGAGATTGATCAACATGTATATATTTATATATATATAATTAAATTAGTAATTACCACATATAAATCTCACTGTATATACCAATTTCTTATGAAATCATCAAAAATTTGCGTAGTGTAAAATAAACTTCAAAATAATTTTTTAAAATAATATTTCAAAAAATCTTTAAGAGAAAGCTTTTCAAAATAAATCTTCTAAAGGAAGAGTTTTCTAAAGGAAGATTTATAAATACCGTGTGATGTGTGTGGTTACTTGACTGACTATTGAAAAGACTTACTTGAATAATACTTGTACTCTTACAGATCTTCATAAATAAACACAATGGCTTAAGTACACTCAGAGAAAACTTACACAAAGTAATATTTATAAAGTGAAACAAATAATAAGCAAGAAAGTTTATGAAAAATATTTAAGCTTAGGCTTCTATTGATAGCCAAAAATCTTATCATAAACAATATTTTCGAATTTAATCTGAACCGTTCATTTCAAGATAATGTTTAATCCGTATCACACATTTCATCTTTTAAGATTTTTTTAATCTAAACATTCATTCAAATTTCTTTTAATCTATACCATTCATTTCATATCTTATAAAACAACTAGCTTTATATATAAAACAACTAACTTTATATAAATCAATTACCTTTATATATAAAATAATTAACTTTTATATAAATCAATTAACTTTATATATAAAACAATTAATTTATATAAATCAATTAACTTTATATATAAAATAATTAACTTTATATAAAGTATATAAAATAAATAACTTTATTAATTCAATTATTCAATAATAATTCATCAATTATGCACAATTATTCATAACTAATTGTTGTAAATGCAGTGTAGTTGGCTTTCTGAGTTAGAGACTCACAATACTAGCAGAAATATCAAGTAATAATATAATACAATAGTTAAATCAACATCATAATAGTAATAAAAATAATGCAAAAAATAAATAAAAGAAAAAGTATGTTATTGTGTAATAACAATTATTGATTCAGTAATATGAATTACTGTGCATATGCTACTGTGACAATTATTAGTTCAATAATATGAATTATTGTGCATGTGACAATTATTGGTTCAATAAAGTCAATGTTATGCAATAGTCACTTTATCAGTTCAATAATATGAAACGCTATGTCATACCGTGTGCTACTGTGCAATACCGTATGTTACTGTGCAATACCGTGTTTTACTATTCCTTTATCACCGGGTATTTTAAACAATTAAAAGTGATAGTACCGTTGATTATTTTTATTTGAAAAGGTAATTGCTGTCGTTTTTTATATCCGACAATATTTCATTGTGGGATCCACTAATATTTGGTTATTTTGGCACCTTCGTACGAATCGAATATTTTCAGACAGAACGAATATTCCCCAACAAAATGAATATTCTCCGACAAGATAAAATTTGCATAAAATATTTTGAACTTTAAATTTTGTCAATTTAGTCAAATTACCGTTTTAGAGAAAAAATTTATATGAAGAACAATTAAATTGTATTTCATAAAAGTCGGGGTCTTACAGTCTCCCGTCCTTATAAAATTTCGTCTCCAAAATTGAAGTACCTAGTATTTTAAAGAGGTAATGATACTTAGATTTCATTTTCTCAAAATCTTGGTTCCTCTATAAAATCTTGACTTGAGGTATAACATTTGAGCGTAGGATCTGCTCATTCTTATCGATGATCTTGACAAGTACCTCCTCGTACGTTAAATCTTCTTCTATAACATCTGGCTTTAATATGTGAAAAACGTTATGAATGTAGGATATGCTTGGTGGTAGGGCAAGTCTATAGGTCATAGTTCCTACTCGGTCTAGAATTTTAAATGGGCCAATAAATCGAGATTTGAGCTTTTCTCTGTTTTTGAATCTTGTAACTCCTTTCCATGGGAAAACACGTAAGAATACACGGTCTCCGACATTGAATCTCTTGTCCCTTCGATGAATATTAACATAATTCTTTTGTCGTTCTTGTGCTGTTTGTATTCTTTTTGGGATAATTTGGATATTTTCTGTTGTCATGCGTACCAACTAGGGTCCCAACAATTTTGCTTCTCCTACCTCATTCCAGCATACTGGATAGTGACATTTTTGCCCATACAAAGCCTCGAATGGAGCCATGCCGATACTTGCTTGGTAATTGTTGTTGTACGAGAATTCAACCAATGAAAAGTACTTGTCCCAACTTCCTTTGAAGTCTAGTATGCAAAATCTCAAAATATTTTCGAGTGTCTAGATCGCCATTTTCGATTGTCCGTCCGTTTAAGGATGGTATGTAGAACTAAAACATAGTTTGGTGACCATAGCTTTTTTATAAGCTGATCCAAAATTGTGAAGTGAATCTAGGATTTCGATCAGAAACTATAGATACTGGCATGCTATGCAATCTTACAAACTCATTTATATATATACCAGTAAGATGCTCAAGTAAAAAGTTTTTTCGTATATGCAAGAAATGAGCGGATTTGGTCTATCTATCTACGATGACCCAAATTGTATGTAAGTCTTGAGAAACTTTGGGAAGACCCGTTACGAAATCCATAGTGATGTGTTCTTACTTCCATTCTGGAACTTCAAATGGTTGCAATAAACCCTTAGGCACTTGATGCTCTGCTTTGACATGTTGATAAGTTAGGCACCTTGAGATAAATTCTGTAATCTCTTTTTTCATATTGTTCCATGAAAATATTTGTAGAAGGTCACTATACATTTTGGTACTTCCCGGGTGAATTGCAAACGGTGTGTTGTATGCCCCCATCATAATTTTTTGAAAATTCTAGAAAATTTCCAGCATGAAGTTATGATCGAACATGCACTTTCTAGCTAGCATAACTTTCTTCACAATGATCTAATTGACCTCATTTTTGTTTCTAGGTCTTTACCTCATGACATACTAAAACTACAAACTTTAAAACAGATCAAACTAACAATTTATTACAAATATTTTATGGCATCAAAGTGCCCTGTTAGACTGTTCATATGCAATCTTGGACAAAGGGCAATTTTTATTATTTCTTGCATCTAGATGTTATGAAACCATGTTTTAACAAGTCAAATCTCCTTTTAACATAAGATCGGCCATTTCTAAACATCATAACATAAAATCTAACACAAGATTAAAGATCTAAAAGTAAATTAGGGTTTTACCTCTTTGGAGTAAAATTTTACATTCCTTTCTTTGATTATGATCTTGGCTGCCTATGAAGCTGAAATAGATTAGCTTATGACTGATTTTAGGTGTAAGATTTGAGGGTTTCATCAATGAAAGTGCTTGCTATTTATAGGAGAGCTAGGGTTAGTGTTTTATGGTCTTTATGACATTTCTTCCAAGCTAAACTATCAGCAAAAGATCTAGCAACCATCATCACATCCTCCTCCCTTCATAGTTGGCTTTCTATGGCATTTATTAGCATTGAATGTTTTTTGATCATTACATTTTGTGACATCACTTGCAAGGTTTTGATTGGTGCACATATTAGCCTACTTGGTGACTTAAGAAGATAAGTTCAAATTGACTTCTCTTGTTCAAAAATGGCTGGCCATTTAGGGTTATTTTGGTCATTTCATATGCTTAAATGAAGGGTACTTTAGTCCTTTCATAGTCTAATTAGGTATAAGATTTCATAATTATGTTGAGGGTTTCATAAGTAAGTTTAGGGTTTCCTAATTAGGTTTAATTAGGGTTTTAATTACTTTTTATTTTCAAATTTTTATTGGATATTATATTTTCTTATCCTGTAAAAACGCTAACTGTGAGGTGAATTCTTGAAAATCAAAAAGGCTTTTTAAGCAAACAAATTATTTTGACCTAAATTACTATTTAAATACAAAAACCTATATTATCAAATCAGAAATAAAATTTCATATATTGATATTCACAAATATTACTAAAAAAATCTTATTAGGGTTTGGAATATCACATTCACTTTCCCTTTATAAGAATTTTGTCATCGAAATTACAGTATAGGTTTACAAAAAATAAATGTGGGTAGTTTTCTCGTATTTTATCTTCAAGCTCCCACATAGCTTCCTCTATATACTGGTTCCTCCAAATTACCTTCACCGAAGGTATTACTTTATTTTGTATAACTTGTTCTTTCCTATCGATGATCTGGATAGGAATTTTCTCGTAAGATAGATCTTTTTCGATTTGGATGGGATCTTAATTAATAAAGTGTTTATAGTTAGTTTTGTATGGTCGTAGTACAGACACATGAAATACGTTGTGGATGTGATCTAACTTAAGATGTATGGCTACTTTACAAGCTACCTCACTTATCCTCCTTAGTGTCTGTAATGACCCTATAAATCTTGGACTCAACTTTTCTTTCTTGCCAAAACATATCTTTCCCTTCCAAGGGGACACTTTCAATAATATGTGGCTCCTGACTTTCACTCAGAAATATTTAAGGGTTGTAATAATCTACTAGGTCTTTGGTATTCAACTTTAACTCTTTAACACGTGAGACATTTACTTACCCATTTTGCTAATTTTTTTTTCATGTTCGACCACCAAAAATGTCGACTCAAGTCTTTATACATCTTTGTACTACCCAGGTGAATGGTGAATTTAGAGTTATAGGCTTCTGATAATATTTCATCTTTTAATTCTTGATTTGTTGGTACCCATATTCTATTCTCGTACCTCAATACCCCATCTTTGTCTACTCGAAATTTGACATTCTTTATGTGAGTTATCTCATTTTTACATTTGTGATATTCTTCATCTTTCTCCTGTATTTCTTTGACTCTGTCTAGTAAAGTCAAACCATTTTCCATTATGAACAACTTCTAGGTAGGGTTAACTGGAACTCTTACCTCAATTTCAAGTTTATTAAAATCTTTTATCAGTACCTGTGAGTCGTTATTACGTTTAATTTGTTTTAGTTCTTTCTACTTAGGGCGTCGTCCACAATGACATTGGCTTTTCCGGGATGATACAAGATCTCGCAATCGAAATCCTTTATCAACTCTAGTCATCTTTTCTACCTCGTATTCAACTCTTTATATGTAGAAATATATTTCAGACTTTTATGATTTGTATATATCTCACACCTCTCCCCGTACAAGTAATGCCTCCAGATTTTTAAGGCAAATACTACAGCAGCTAGCTCAAGATCATGAGTAGGATATCTCTTCTCATAATCTTTGAGTTGACATGACGCATACGCGATCACCTTCCCAAACTACAAGTTGTTTATCTCTAGACATCCTACAATTTTTTTTTACTTGATTAGTATTTAGGGTGAAGCAATTTTACACAAAAAGATATAAAGTTTTAAGGTTATTTTATGTGTATTTCTTGTTTTACAGACTCAATATCTCCTAACGACTATATCCTAAGGCAGTCATCCCTACCTTAGAGCTATAATTGACAGCTCTGATAACAATTTGCGCCCCCAAATATCTATACTCCCTATAGCAGATCTGGTGCTCACGTCTAACTGATTAACTATAAATATTCCATAATGTATAACTTCTATCTATCCAAGATTCACAGTATCCCATCACAGAAGTTATTCTCGTCAGAACATTCGATGTGTTTGGATACCCTTAATTGGATGTATAGATTCGTATATCATGGGTATCTCTTTTATATCAATAGTTCATATCTATCTGAAATTCACAGTGTTAAATGATAAGTTTGTTCTTGGAACAGAGGAGCAACTCTCGATTCTTACAAAACTCCTTCAATCATTTAACACCCTCACTCAGATGTATAATTCGTACTGATACTGTACTAAATCAGTGCCAATATTCTAAATAATCAAAAATTAGAGTGCAATGCAGTTTGATATAACAAAAGTTGATAATATATTACAATATTATTAAGTTCGGTTACATCATTCCCAATATCGTGTTCTTTATTACATTAAGTCTTTAAAATACTTTAAATATAAACATGCAGAAAATAAACTATTCTAACATTGCCTTTTCCCATTGGGGTTCGTCCTTAAACATCCAGGTATATCATTTATAGTTGCAAAATAAAATTTATTTGTAAGAATGAGCTACTAGAAGCTCAACAAGTCAATTTAATGCATAAAGCATACGTATATAGTGTTTGAGTTGAAAGAACAATTAGATTCAATAATTTCTAATTTATATTGAGGTTTGTCTATCAAACCACACATTTATTATAGTTTCTGTTAGTCATAAATGACTTAGAAACTATAGGTTTGTCTATCAAACCAAACATCATAATTTATGTAAGTCATACGACTTAGAAATTATTTGTTCGAATATATCGTAGGGGATTAGTCTATCCTATATACTAGGAGTATGCATATCATCCTACCAGTGCCCGTACACATAAAGGCCAGTGTATGGGGATTATCTTTACTCAGTATTGATGTCGTAGAAAATAATTTGATTTTTGACAACAACAGTTCAAGTCTTGATATATCATCAATTCAAATTCACACGAATAAACATATCATGTCTTATGTTATGCCGAATAAAAGTAATAACTGCATTGCAGTGAAGAAAACACAATTTATGTCGTATGTTATGTTGAACAGAAAGCAATAACTGCATATTATGGGGTAAACGCATTGTTTGTACAAATATCGCAAAAGGATTCCCAACTAAAGATTTGTACAAGGCCAAAAAACTTACCTGATTGATGCGTGTTAGGTTTATGATGTTTTGAAATATGTAAAGTAGCCTAAATATGTTTAATATATCAATAATAATCGTTAAGATATATAAAAATGTGTATTTGATTTACTTAATTAAGTATGTTTAGGGTTTGGGTGGAATCATTACTTTAATCGTTGCAATATTTAGTTATTTATGTTAATTTAATAAGTTTGTAATTTAATTCGTCGCTAAATACTGATTTAAAAGCTACTTTGATGAATTTATAATTAAATTCGTCGCTAAAATTTATTAAAATTAGGTTTTAACTAAGTTTAATTGAATATGTAGTGAATAGCTATAGTCATGGATCAAATTCGTCGCTAAAATTATTTTTAAAGTGAAAATAAACTAAATTTTAAAGTTTGTCTCTAAGTTCGTCGCTATATGTATTTTTATTTTTAATTTAAATTGCGTATGTAGCTAAAAGCTATTGAGACAGTCAAGTCTGTCGATATAGGTGTTCTTAGCTTACCGGATGGTGATTATGATTAAAAGGCCTATAGCGACAAGCAGTTCGTCGCTATAACTATGAATGTTCTTGAGCTATCCAGACAGGTTGGTCATGGTCTGAGAGCCTACTTTGACCTGATTTAATTCACAATTTGTGTACTGTTATGAGGTATCAATGGTTCCTAGTTGTAGTATTCATGGAAATGTACATCTAGATACTAATATCTAACCTTAAAAACATCCCTGTTGCAAGATCAGATCTGGGTAAACGACCTGTCAGGCCTGTTCTTGAGTTTTCTTGGTAACCCAGAAAATAGCCGTCAATGTCGGGTTGACACTTTTTGACAAGGTTTTATCATAGCTCAGACACTGTTTTGGTACACTAAATGGTTCTAGATTATAGTATACATGTAATACTAGACTTAGATGCAAATTTATATCTCAAACAACAACACAGTAAGAAAATCTAAGTCGATCAAACAGCCTGTCACGGCTATTCTTCATTTTTTTGAAATTCTAGCAATTTTTTGGCAATTCCAGAAAATTTCTGGCATAGAGTTGTGATCGAACATGCACTTTTTAGCTAGTATAACTTTCTTCACATTGATCCGATTGACCTCATTTTTATTTCTAGGTCTTTACCTCATGGAATACTACAACTATAAACTTTAAAATAGATCAAACTAATAATTTATTATAGATATTTTATGGCATCAAAGTGTCCTTTCAGACTGTTCATATGTAGTCCTGGACAGAGAGCAATTTTTTATTATTTCATGCATCTAGATATTATGAAACCATGTTTTAACAACTCAGATATCCTTTTAACATAATATCAGTCATTTCTAAATATCATAATATAAAATCTAACACAAAATTAAAGATCTAGAAGTAAATTAGGATTTTACCTATTTGGAGTAAAATTTTAAATTCCTTTCTTTGATTATGATCTTGGTTGTCTATGGAGCTGAAATGGATCAACTTATGACTGATTTTAGGTATAGGATTCGTTGGTTTCCTCAATTGAAGTGATTGCTATTTATAGGAGAGCTAGAGTTAGGATTTTATGGTCTTTATGACATTTCTTCCAAGCTAAGCTATCACCAAAAGATCTAGTAACCATCATCAAATCCTCCCCCCTTCATGGTCAATTTTCTATGGCATTTATGAGCATTGAATGTTCTTTTATCATTACATTTTATGACATCACTTGCAAGGTTTTGATTGGCCCATATATTAGCCTACTTGGTGACTTAAGAAGATAAGTTCAAATTGACTTCTCTTGCTCCAAAATGGCTGGCCATTTAGATTTTTTTTGGTCATTTCACATGCTTAAATGAAGGGTACTTTAGTCCTTTCATAGTCTAATTAGGCTTAAGGTTTGATAATTAGGTTTAGAGTTTCATAAATAAGTTTAGGGTTTGTTTAATTAGGGTTTTTAGTTACTTTTTTTTTTTGAATTTTTATTGGATATTATATTTCATATCCCGTAAAAACGCTAACTGTGAATGTGAATTCTTGAAAATTGGAAAGGCGTTTTAGGCACAAAAAAAAAGTTATTTGACCTAAATTACTGTTCAAATACAAAAACCTATATTATCAAATCAGAAATAAAATTTCATATATTGATATTCACAAATATTACTAAACAAATTTTATTAAGGTTTGAAATATCACAGCGCCCTTCGGGGTGTGTGCATGATAAGATGCCTTAGTAGGGGGCATATCATTGACATTATCGAACTTCAGGATCGTGTTACAGGGCTATTGTAACCTTAGTCGCTAGGGCTGTGAATTAAAAGATACATCAAATATATTAAATTCATCGAAATCGTTTATCGAGTATATTGAATATATTGGAATCGTTTTTGAATTGTATTTCGTAATTATTTATTTTGGTTTATTGTTTTCGAACAAGAAAAAGATTATTTTCGAAAAGTATATTTAGTATTGTTATTGAACAAAAGTTATTTTGAAAAAATGTTTTGTAAATTGTACTTGATCCTCCTAAATAATAAGGATTATCACTTGCTAAACTTTATCGCTCATCCTTACATTAATTTTTACAGGATACCATGTTAAGAGCCGAGCACTGTGAATAATTTTGAAGACGGCTAAAGTTCTTTTTAATATGTTTATTAGTATTAGTATTTTTATAAGACTTTTGTTTTGGGGAGTTGCACCTCCAAATTTATGTTTTCAATATCTAATTATTTAACTCGAGTTTGAATTTGATAATGAAAGATTGTTGGGTTTTTAAAATTTTGGATTAATGTTGAGTTGTTATTGTTTGGGCTGCGTTATTGATATTGTTGCCTTGCGGGCCTTCGGACTTGCGACATTTGGCACTCCAGACATGTAGCAATTTTGGGGTATTACATCAGCATTGTTTTGTCATCATTAAATTCAAATAGTTTAAGACCTCGACTTTTATGAAATACAATTTAATTTTTCTTCATATATATTTTTTTTCTCTGAAAAGACAATTGACTAAATTGACAAAAGTTAAAGTTAAAAATGTTTTGTGCAAATTTTATTTTGTCAGAGAATATTCATTTTATTGGAGAATATTCGTTATGTCTGGAAATATTTGATTCGTATAATGGAGCCGAAATAATCAAACATTAGTGGACCCCACAATGAAATATTGACGGAGATAGAAAACGACATCAATAACCTTTTAAAATAAAAATGGTCAACGGTACTCTCACTTTTAACTGTTAAAATACCTAGTGGTAAAGGAATAGTGAAACACGGTATTGTACAGTAACATACGACATTGCACAGTAGCACACGGTATAACACAGTGTTTCATATTATTGAACTGATAAAGTGACTATTGTACAATATTGACTTTATTGAACGAATAATTTTTACATGCACAATAATTCATATTATTAAACTAATAATTGTCACAATAGCATATGCACAATAATTCACATTACTGAATCAATAATTGTCATTATACAGTAACGTGCTTTTTCTTTTATTTATTTTTTACATTATTATTATTACCACTATTATGATGTTGATTTAGCTATTGTATTCCATTATTACTTGGTATTTCTGCTAGTATTGTGAGTTTCTAACTCAGAAAATCAACTACACTGCATTTACAACAATTGGTTATCAATAATTGTGCATAATTGATGAATTATTATTGAATAATTGAATTTATGAAGTTATTTATTTTATATACTTTATATAAAGTTAATTATTTTATATATAAAATTAATTGATTTATATAAAGTTAATTGTTTTATACATAAAGTTAATTGATTTATATAAAAGTTAATTGATTTATATAAAGTTAGTTGTTTTATATATAAAGTTCATTGTTTTATTAAGATATGAAATGAATGGTATATATTAAAAGAAATTTGAATGAATTATATATGTAGACACCCAAATTTTGCACTTCTCTACTAACCCTGGCAGGAGGGCAAAATTGTGACTTGACCCGACATGCGAAAAGGAAGGTGGACCCCAACACGAAGCCACCCCAACGATTTATAGTCAAAGCCGCCACAACGGACAACGAGCATCCGGTCACTTGAGGCAAGGCAAAAAGTTGATCCAGAAAAACCTGAGTTGATCATAAAAGGCGACTAATGGCCACTACGTTTACGATGTTCGGGGGTCTCGCTCGCCAGTGAGTTGGCGGGGGTGGAAGGGGGCAGCGCCCCCTGAAAGCCAAGCACAAATAGCAATTTCTACATCAAGTAACAGCCTGCTGAAATAATGCAGCAAAAAAATGATGATTTAAGACTGCGTGACACGAAAATCGAGAAAAGGAAGCCAGACAGCCGCGGATACATCTGCGGCCAAGACACGTGGCGCTTTTTGTGGCTCGAGGAAACAACACGGCAGCCGAGATTCGGCGCGGATGGCCACAGCAGGCAGCCGCAGATGGATCTGCGGCCAGCCGCAGATGCACCTGCGGCTGCCTCCAGAACACTATACAACGACCATTTCTGCGTTCGAGAGAGAAAGAGAGAAGAAGAAAATGGCGAAAAATAGAGAGAGAAAGTGAGGTAGAGAGAGAAAAGCTCGTGTGTAGCTTAAACATAGTGAGATTTGCATTTACCTTGTCCAAATAGTGAGGTTTTCTCATGTTCTTGCTCAATAGTGAAATATATAACGATTTTTGAAGCATTGCAAGGTGAAAAGGAGCTTTTATTGAAGTTTTATCTTACTTTTTCTTGTGATTTCTTGATTTTGTAGATCTATTAGATTTAATTCGTTTATTTTGCTTTAGTAGTTAAATCGATAAATATTCAATTGTTGTGCTTCATTGGGTGGATCTACTGTAGATCCGAAGATATTTGGTGCATTGCGATTTAAATATTTTAATTTTGTGTATGTGGAAGTTAGATCCGATGTAGTCGATATATGTTTTGGATCTATGGATTAGGGACGGTTAGGGAGGATTTATTGCGGATGGAATCTTCTCCTAACCTCTCGATGACATCCTTCTAGTTTATTTTATAGCTTTTACGTATGTAGCGATCGCGATGCACCTTTATGTAAATATGTAAATTTTGGGTCTTAAAACGACATCGAGTCAAAAGTCGGATTTAAGGCCCCGTGATAGTAAAATATGTGATTGTGGGTGTTTGGGGTTATTTAGACGGCTCACATGCCCATGGGTAGCCCCGACACGTTTTGAATGCTTGTTTTGATTTACGACACAAAAAACGGTTTTCCGAAATAAGGCAAACGATGAAGATTTTTTAAAAGTGATCAAATTAGGATATTAGATTCACGAGGTTTAAAAATTAAGAGTTTCGGCGAACTTTGATCCTTGTTTGGCGAAAAGGCTTCATTTGGTTTTGAAATGTCATAAAAGATGTTTTCGTGAAAAATAGAAAAAACGTTTTCATTAAACTTTGTGCATAGGGTTAAAGAGTTCTAGAAGTTGCCTTCATTTTATTTGAGTTTACTGTTAGAAGGCAAGGTATAGTCTCGATTCCTATTTGACAAAAGTTTAAAAACTATTGTTTTCTAAAAATGACATCTAATAAAAAAACCTCATCGTTTTCGAAATTAAAATCAATCTTTATTATAAAAAGCGAAGCCTTGTCATTTGGGGCAAAAGACGTCTAAACGCTTTCCCGACAAAACACATTTGCCATATAAAATCAAAGCAACTTTCATGCAAAAGTTCACCACAACCATCACCTAGGCACGCACGCACACACACTCAACTCACACATTTTTAGGATTTAAAAAGGATAGGAAAACATCGAGATTGCGGTAACCGTATTTCACGGAAGTCGGGGGGTGCCTAACACCTTCCCCTCGCTTAAGCAAGCCCCCGAGCTCTATGAATCTCGGTTTACGAACCAATTAATTCGGAGTCACATGTGAGCCAGCGATTACGAAAACAAAATTCGGATGAGTTGGTACATCCATTTTGAAATATACCAACTGGCGACTCTGGTCAATTGGCTCATAAAAAATCGACCTTTCGAAACCCCGTCGACACTAAGCCGACCCTTTTCAAAAAGCACATCTTAATCTAAAGGCTAAAATTGGAAAGGGCTTTATTTAATTATAAAAAAACGAAATGACAAAAATCTCGGCGTCGACAATATAGATTAAAGAAATTTTAAAAGATGAAATGTGTGGTACGAATTAAACATTATCTTGAAATGAACGGTTCAGATTAAATTAAGAAATCTTGGTTTATGATAAGATATTTAGCTATAAATAGAGCCATTAACTTAAGAATTTTTTATAAACTTGCTTGCTTATTCTTTCTTTCACTCTCTAAATATTACTTTGTGTAAGTTATCTCTGAGTGTGCTTAAGCTATCGTGTGTATTTGTGAAGATCTGTAAGAGTATAAGTATTGTCCAAGTAACTCTTTTTAATAGTTAGTCAAGTAATCACACACGTCACACGGTATTTATAAATATTCATTTAGAAGATTCGTTTTGAAAAACTTTCTCTTGAAGATTCTTTTGAAATATTATTTTTAAAAACTATTAGGTATACACGGTGAGATTTATATGCGGTAGTTGCTAATGTAATTATATATATATATATTATCAACCTCATTTTAATCAATATCCAGTCAAGTGTTAAGATAATGGATATCATTTTCTTTCATCATCTTAAACTTACTATGGTAAGTATTGTTCGGTAAAAATTTTAAATTAATTAATAATTTGCGCTTCATCTAATATCTTTTGGCATGAACATTTCCATTAAATCTCCATCGTTATATTTGAACAGTGAACTATTGGACCTTGAATTTTTGACCTATGAACATTTACTTGAACTGTGAACATTGTAGACTGTATTTCTTGTACCATAAACCTTATTGTTAAACTTATTTCCTGTGAATCTTGGACATTATTCTTAGACTTGAACACCTTTTATCTCTACATCATATTAAAAATTTGGGCATTATTTGACTCTGGACAAAGTAAAATTGTTAACTTCTAATGTCAATTATTTATCTTATTATCCTCTTTCTCTTGTTATCATTTATATCACATCTATTTGTTATAATCATCATAATCATGTTATTGTGAATATCTGTGGCATGGGGCACAGATTATAAGATAAAGACAATATAATAGTGGTGTGTCTTTTGATACACAGATGATAGGATAAACGTGATATAATGGTGGTGTGTCTTTTAGGGCATGTGATGAATGTTCTCTTTGGCCTGGGACAAATAAAAACTGTTGTTTGCCATTATCATGATCAGTGGTGTTTCAGATGATAAAGGTGGATAACGATTTCTCTAAAAAAGAGAAGCTAGTAGACATCATGATCTACTTGATTCTCTTAATGGTTGTTATTTCGCCACAACTATTAATCTAAACTTTGTTCAAGAACTTAAAAGCAGTTGTTGATTTAAAACTTGATGTTTATATTATTCTATCAATAACTCAACTGTTGAAGGCTAATGATAATTTATTCGTCATTATCTTAGTTATGATATTTTTTACTGGGCTATTTGAGCTCACCCTTTATTTTTTGTTCTATTGTTCAGGAAATAAGAGTGTAGTCAGGACCAATGGGAAAAAGAGGGGAATAGAGTGATGATCTAAGATAGTTGTTGTAGTAGTCTTCACCATATTACAAAATAACGTGGCAATATTAGTGAAGACTTAGTTGTATATTATTAAGTACTGTATTGTTGTACGTTGTACTGTTTTGTAATAGTTGTTGCGTATTTTGACGACTCAAGTTTAGACTGTGTGGGCCCGAATTTGGGAGTATCACAAATAGGGTAACACGTATATGTACAAAGAAAATATTCAAAAAAATAACTTTTCAAAAGACATTTGTGAAAATCTAAGTTTTCAAAAGATGTTTAAATCAAAATCTCTCATTATTAGGAATAAAGGTTTACTCATGATGACTTAGATGACTATAGGAGATGATACCCTAAATTTTTCTTTTACCATGACTTAAAAGGTTTAGGATACCAAACATTAGACTTTCTTTATATTTTAGCTCTAGGAAACGAGGCCCTAGATACCTTTCTTCTATGACTTAGATCGTTTAAGAGACGATACTTTAGATTTTCTTTGCATGATGACTCTAGGAGGCGATACCCTAGGTTTTTCTTTTACCACAACTTAAATGCTCTAAAAGACGATATCCTAGGCTTTCTTAATATTGACAACTCAAATTAACTCTAAAAAACATTACCCTAGATGTTTCCCCTACGACACGACCCACTTAGGTACAAAACACAGAAAGTACACTTTTACACTTTTTTCTTAAAAGACAACTCATTTAAACTTTAAAAAATAATAGGAACGCAGTAATCGTGTTTCACGGAAGTCAATGATGCCTAACATCTTCCTCTCGTTTAAGCAAGCATTCGAACTCTTACAATCCCGATTGCAGGCCAACTTTATGGAGTTCTATGTGAGTTATCTCATTTATCAAGTTTCAAAATTCAGATAAGTTCATATATTCATTTAAATCTATACCAACTGGAGACTCTATCTAATTGACTCACCTTTAAATCAAAATTTCAAAACCCCATCGACATAAGTCGGTTTAATTTTTCTAAAATCACCCACACGAATTTTAAACTTTGAAAAATCTCGGCGTCGACAATTGCCATGATTTTGAAACAAAAATCTTTTAATTTTGCTCAGCTTATGCTTAAACACATAGAAAGCTGTTCTTAAAACTAAGGAAAATATTTTTCTTATTTTACTACTATTATTTTCAACCATTTTAATCTAAATTTTGATCAAGATTAAAGCTATATGATAGGGTTAAATTATACGATATTTTTATTCCCCAATACTTAGTTTTTATATTTATTGTGTGCTTAAATGTTTAATTATTTAGCTTATTTTGATTTTAATAGGTTTTATAGGATTTTAGTTAATTTATGTTAATTTAGGTAATTTTATAGTATTTTTATATTTCTTTTTATTTATGAATTTTTATTTATTCTTAGTGTTTTAGGTGTTTTATTAATTATTATGTGTTTTTATTATTTTTATATTATTTTTATCTATTTTTAATTATTTTATATTTTATTTTGTAGGAAAAATAAGATTTGGGGGCATTTTTATAAGTTCTGCAAAGCTTTGATGGCATTTTGGTAATTAACCAGCACCGGTGGCATTTCTGTAATTTTCGAAAAATCAGCGAGCGCGCATTGCGTGGGGATGAAATGCAGCGAGTAACACAACGACGTCGTTTCGCGGCAAACGAACAGTTCGCGCAAGGCGCGTCTAAGCAGCAGAAACACGGAGCAACTAAACGGCGTCGTTTCGAGCTAATAGGCGCGCAATGCGCGCGGCAGCGTGAGTTGACCGGGTCAAGAGGCGCGAAGGGCGTGTTGTTTTGACGCGTTAATTGCCCAAAACAGATTATTTCGAAAATTTTGCTCCTTTTTAATTCCAAATTGGATTTTAATTCCAATTAGGGTTAGGAAAATAATTGTTTTAGTTTTCTTTTATTTTTATTTGTATTTTAAATCCTATTAAGGTTTGGAAAGAGTAATTCCTATTAGGGTTTGGAGGATTTTGGACCCTATAAATAGAGGGCTTGAGACCCAATGTTGTAAGAGACAACTCTTCTATTAGAATAAAAATTCTTTCTTCTAATCTTTGATGCTCTCTACAATTATGAGTAGTTAAATTCTTTTTCTTGGTTTAAGTGATTGAAGCCATCAAGATTTATACACTGTGAGATCTAATTTATTTTAATTGTTCAATTTATATTTTGAGTATTGAATATTTTTCTGTGTTTTCTTTTATGATTAATTCGTTTAATTGCTAGGGTGCACACTAGTTTATTATTCGTTGAAATCTATTGCTAAATTAAATATCAAATCCGTAATTGTTTGGTCACTTTAATTTGCGAAGCAACTAAGATTAATATTATTTTGCTTATCAAAATATTATTTTATCTTAGGAAAAATATTCATCTAGATTAAATGCAGACGCTTGGATTGTGTTATTTAGTTCAACGATCTCTCTATTTCTTTATGCTGCTACTAGGTTAAATCTTTAGCGCTTGTCTGAGATTATTTAGTAGTAATGGTTATTTAGATCGCTTGTTTCTGTTTAACTAAAATTATGGAGAGATAAGAAAATTATTCGAATGGGAGTAATTATTCCACGTTGAATATTTAAAATATGAATTGATTTATTTTTGCATCAATGATCAGTTGTAAATTCTTGATGGTGGATGTTGACTTAAACCAAGGCTTTTTCTTCTCATTTATTTCATTAAATTACTTGCATATTTATTTTAGTTATTTTTATTTAAATTATTTCTTTAATTCAAAAACCCCCAATTTTTATTTTCAAAAACATAAAATTAAATTAATCATTCTCTGTGGGATCGACTCTTACTTACACTACTACATATTTATTTTTCCAAAGTAAGATTTTATTTTTGGGTGCTTGCGACATCACACCATATTTTGGCGCCGTTGCCGGGGATTGATTTTAATTTAATTTTGTGCTTTTGTAAATATTAATTTAATTTAGTAATTATTCTTAGTTTTTTTTTTGTTTTTTTTAGTTTTCATATTTTATTTCAGTTGTGCAGGTTGAAGATGGAAATCATGGCTAGGAATCGAATTTTGAAAGAGCTTGCAGCCCCTGATTTGAATCAACAACCTTTAAGCATAATTTTTCCAAATGTAGATGCTAACACTTCCTTTGAATTAAAATCAGGTCTAATCCATCTATTGCTAAATTTTCATGGCCTTGTAGGTGAAGATCCTCACAAACATTTAAAGGAATTTCATATGGTGTGCACAAGTCTGAAACCTTCTGGAGTGACTGAAGAGCAAATTAATCTAAGAGCTTTTCCATTTTCCTTAAAGGATTTGGCAAATGATTGGCTCTATTACCTACCCTCCGGAAGCATCACCACATGGGAAGAGATGGAAAGACTATTCTTGAAGAAATATTTTCCAGCTTCAAGGGCAGCCAATATCAGGAAAGACATTTGTAGTGTAAGGCAGAACCATAGAGAATCCCTATACGAGTATTGGGAACGTTTCAAGAAATTATGTGCAAGCTGCCCCCACCATCAAATCAGCGAGCAACTCCTCATCCAACACTTCTATGAAGGACTCATGTCTACTGATAGGAGCATGATCGATGCTGCCAGTGGAGGAGCTTTGGTGGACAAAACGCCTAAAGCTGCAAAGAACTTAATTGCAAACATGGCTGCTAACTCCCAACAATTTGGCACTAGGCTTGATTTTTCATCCAAGAATATTAATGAGGTAAATATTTCTTCACTTGAGCAACGAATTGATAGTCTAACCTCCGTTGTCCGTCAAATGGTTGTAGGTAATACACAACAAGTGAAGGCTTGTGGGATTTGTGCGGTAGTAGGACATCCAACAGATATGTGCCCCACTCTTCAAGAGAAGTCCTATGAACAAGTCAATGCAGCAGGTGGTTTTCCTGGTCAACCACAAAGAAGATATGATCCTTACGTGAACACGTACAACTCAGGTTGGAGAGATCATCCGAATTTCGACTATAGAAATCCATAAGGGAATCCGTCTGCAACTCAAAATTTCTCAAGCTACCAACAATACAAGCAGCCATATCCTAACAAACAACAGGGCCAAACATCTGATTCTCATATGTCTTTGGAGGATATAATTACACAACTTAGCACTAACACTTTGCAATTTCAACAGGAAACGAAGGCGAATATGCAGAATTTGGAAACACAGATAGGACAAATGACAACTGCAATTAGTCGATTGGAGGCGCAAAATTCTGAAAAAGTACCCTCGCAAACAATGGTGAATCCAAAAGCAAATGTTAGTGTAATCACATTGAGAAGCGGTAAAGAGATCGAAACTCCAGCAAAGACAGAGTCTGCATCACAAGAGCAAAGCAAAGTTGAAGTGGACAACAAGGAGGCAGAAAACAGTCAAGAGGACGACAATGTTCTAGGCGACAATGGTACCCCTAAGCATAAATTTCCACCTCTCTATGAGTATAAACCGGTACCCCATTTCCCTCTTGCTTTAACAGAAAAAAGAACGTACGAGAAAAATTCAGATTTATATGAGACTTTTCATAATTGCGAGGTCAAAATTCCATTGTTAGATGCTATTAAACAAGTACCTCGCTTTGCTAGATTTCTAAAAGAATTGTGTATACACAAGAGAAAATAAGAACTTAAAAGATATGAAAAGGTACAAGTAGGAAAAAATGTGTCTGCTGTAATTCAAAGAAAACTCCCTACAAAGTGCCAAGATTCAGGAATGTTTACTATCCCTTGCAAGATAGGAGACTCGAGATTTGAAAAGACTATGTTAGATCTAGGAACATCTATTAATGTCATGCCATATTCTATATATGTTTCTTTGCAACTTGAACCTTTAAATAGAACTGGTACTGTGATTCAGTTGGCTGATAGGTCTAACACTTATCCTAAGGGTATAGTAGAGGATGTTCTTGTGCAAGTAGATAATTTGATTTTTCCTGCTGATTTTTATGTGCTTGATATGGAAAACGGTGATCAAAATGCTCCTATTTTGTTGGGAAGACCTTTCTTAAAGACTTCCAAAACTAAGATCGATGTTCATAGTGGTACACTGATAATGGAATTTGATGGCAAAATTGTTAAGTTTAATATTTTTGATGTCATGCAATGTCATAATCCTGTTTACTCTGTTGATGTGATTGATTCTTTAGCAACAAAAGTTTCTAAAACTGATGGAAAGGATGAATTGAAAACGACATTTAGTCCAAATCTTGGGAAAGAGAAAGAGGAGTTAGTCTTGAGTGCTGATTTAAAGAAAACTGTTGCGGCTGTGAATGATTCTCCGAACACAGGTAATGATCCATATTTTGACTTACCAGTTCCTAACAAGAAATCTTTACCTTTTGTTTTGCAGGATTACATTCCAGATTTGAAACCTCTCCCTAATCGTCTCGAATATATGTTCATTGAAGAGGGAGTAGAACCTTCTTATCCACTGTAAGGGAGTTTTAACAAGACTATGATAAATAGAGTAAAGATGGATGAAATGGTCAAAATTCAAGAGGAAGGAGTAACGTAGTGTTTAAGCATGCTGTCAAGCCAATGACGATAAACAAAGGCGCTGCTTGGGAGACAACCCAAGAAAACAGATTTGCATTTCTTTTCCTTTTTCTTTTTATAGTTATTTTTGCCTTTTTCTTTGCATTTTACTTTACATTGGGGACAATGTAAATTTTAAGTGTGGGGGAAGGGATTTAGGACTTTTGTTATTATTTTTGTTATTTCTAGGTCATATTTTGAAAAAATTTAGAAAATTTTAAAAATTTTGACATTTTGAATTTTGTGGTTAAATTCACTGTAAACCCTCACGAGACAAAACTCGTCCACTTGGGGTTTAAAGACTTGTTGCACATACTAAGTGTAACAGTGTTTCCTACAAAAATGGGGTAGTTTTTTATTTATCTTATTTTATTTTATTTTATTTTTAGGATGTATCACTTGAGCAATGAGTTAATTGGATTTTAAATTTTTAGCCAATGATAAAATTTTGGTTTTTATTTAATAACTCTTGGAAAAATAATAAATTTTTGCTTAGTTTGAATTTTTGACTTTTTATTGATTATTACTTTGTTTAAGATATTTTAAATTTTTATGCATCTATATCCATTTGTTTGAGCCAGTTTTAATTTAGAGAAAGTTTATAAGGTTAAATGCTTATGAAAGATATTTTTGAACTCTATATCTTATTTGATCATTATTTGAAGTGAAATATAAGGTAAAATATAATTTGGAGGAGATGATTTAGGTAATTTTTCTAGGATTATTATTGAAGAAGGAAAGAGAAAAATCTTGTGGTGGGTTGAGATGGAGCGTAAAATGCACTCACTCATAAACACATGAAAAAACGAGATGGAACGTAAAACGCACTCGTTGGTGAGATGAAGCATAAAATGCACTCACAGTGAAAAAAAAAAAGAAAAAAGGATGGAGCATAAAATGCACCCATTAAAACAAAAAAAAATGAATGAAAAAAAATATTTGAAAAAAATGCATATTAATAATCCTAGTGTGTATAATTGTTAAAAACCTTTTAATCTTCTAGTTATATGTGTTTATATTAATGAAAAATGATGAGAAAAGTAAAACTATAGAGTTTTGTTGTTAAACTAACTATTTTTGATATCATTTATGAGACATTTAATTATGTGAGCGGATCTAACTTTTTTGCTAGTTCGATACATTTGGATTCACACACACACGAAGGGTCTTGAGTAGAGTAAGGTTAATAAATATGTTGAAATTCTAGATTTTGCATATTTTGAAATTTTCTTTGAGTTATCATTTAAAAAAATCTTTGAGGCTGATGTTGAAATTTATATTGATCTGTTGCTCAAGTAAGTTGTTTGGTTATTAGTTTTAATTTTATAGTTTTTATTTTTGTTTTGCCCGAGGACGAGCAAAAAGCTAAGTGTGGAGGTATTTGATAGGGTTAAATTATACGATATTTTTATTCCCCAATACTTAGTTTTTATATTTGTTGTGTGCTTAAATGTTTAATTATTTAGCTTATTTTGATTTTAATAGGTTTTATAGGATTTTAGTTAATTTATGTTAATTTAGGTAATTTTATAGTATTTTTATATTTCTTTTTATTTATGAATTTTTATTTATTCTTAGTGTTTTAGGTGTTTTATTAATTATTATGTGTTTTTATTATTTTTATTATTTTTATATTATTTTTATTTATTTTTAATTATTTTATATTTTATTTTGTAGAAAAAATAAGCTTTGGGGGCATTTTTGTAAATTATGCAAAAGCTCTGATGGCATTTTGGTAATTAACCAACACCGGTGGCATTTCTGTAATTTTCGGAAAATCAGCGAGCGCGCATTGCGCGGGGATGAAATGCAGCGAGTAACACAACGACGTCGTTTCACGGCAAACGAACAGTTCGCGCAAGGCGCGTCCAAGCAGCAGAAACACGGAGCAACTAAACGGCGTCGTTTCGAGCTAATAGGCGCGCAATGCGCGCGGCAGCGTGAGTTGACCGGGTCAAGAGGCGCGAAGGGCGTGTTGTTTTGACGCGTTAATTGCCCAAAACAGATTATTTCGAAAATTTTGCTCCTTTTTAATTCCAAATTGGATTTTAATTCCAATTAGGGTTAGGAAAATAATTGTTTTAGTTTTCTTTTATTTTTATTTGTATTTTAAATCCTATTAAGGTTTGGAAAGAGTAATTCCTATTAGGGTTTGGAGGATTTTGGACCCTATAAATAGAGGGCTTGAGACCCAATGTTGTAAGAGACAACTCTTCTATTAGAATAAAAATTCTTTCTTCTAATCTTTGATGCTCTCTACAATTATGAGTAGTTAAATTCTTTTTCTTGGTTTAAGTGATTGAAGCCATCAAGATTTATACACTGTGAGATCTAATTTATTTTAATTGTTCAATTTATATTTTGAGTATTGAATATTTTTCTGTGTTTTCTTTTATGATTAATTCGTTTAATTGCTAGGGTGCACACTAGTTTATTATTCGTTGAAATCTATTGCTAAATTAAATATCAAATCCGTAATTGTTTGGTCACTTTAATTTGCGAAGCAACTAAGATTAATATTATTTTGCTTATCAAAATATTATTTTATCTTAGGAAAAATATTCATCTAGATTAAATGCAGACGCTTGGATTGTGTTATTTAGTTCAACGATCTCTCTATTTCTTTATGCTGCTACTAGGTTAAATCTTTAGCGCTTGTCTGAGATTATTTAGTAGTAATGGTTATTTAGATCGCTTGTTTCTGCTTAACTAAAATTATGGAGAGATAAGAAAATTATTCGAATGGGAGTAATTATTCCACGTTGAATATTTAAAATATGAATTGATTTATTTTTGCATCAATGATCAGTTGTAAATTCTTGATGGTGGATGTTGACTTAAACCAAGGCTTTTTCTTCTCATTTATTTCATTAAATTACTTGCATATTTATTTTAGTTATTTTTATTTAAATTATTTCTTTAATTCAAAAACCCCCAATTTTTATTTACAAAAACATAAAATTAAATTAATCATTCTCTATGGGATCGACTCTTACTTACACTACTATATATTTATTTTTTCAAAGTAAGATTTTATTTTTGGGTGCTTGCGAATTTTTTGAAGTAGCACATCTTTTGCTTCTATTTCAACTACCTTGTCTCTTGACCCAACCTATTTGAACCTATATTAATCATTGTCCTTCAACTCGTCTTCCTCTCCCAACAAAACACCCACACTAACTGGCTTAAGACCAGCGTAAATCCTTGGTTTGGTTACATATTTTAATACAAAAAAAATAAAAAAAAATCTGATATTTGTAATGGGAATGAACACAACAGACATTCAAGCCTCTAATGCATGGATTATGATGAAGTGAAAGCACAATAATGACATTGATAATGATTCATGTTTTTCTCACTAAACCATCTTTCCGGAACCTTACCCCCTAAAACATATGTGCTGAATATGTCTAACCAAACATTCAAGTATCATACATTTTTCACTGCAACACAACCATGAAAGATGGCCACAACAAACACACACAAATTCAATATATTTCATCAATAAAAACAAATTAAATTAACAAGATTAATTCAATACCAGCAAAATTCAACCTCTAACTAATTAAGAATCATAGAAAAACAACTTACAATCAGCATAGAGAACTAACTCAACACATAGAACTAACTTAATTATATTCCAAGACCTTACCGCCGACTTTATGCGGTGAAATCTCTCGGTTTGTACTGCAGCTCGATTTTTCGCTAAAATTTGGTGAGTCGACTTGAATATGATGAAATCAAACTACTCTTATTTGTAAAAATTGTTCTAATTGACAAATATGGAGTAGAAATTAAATAGTTCACCAAAATCAAAATTGCAATCGATTTGTAACCTGCGAATCGATTTCTTTTTGTTTTACCATGTATTTTTAATAATAATAGTACGTTTGGGTATTTTTTTTAACGGTAATGTTGAAAGTGAAAAATTATTTATAAAAATTGTTATTTTAAAATTATATCTCTAATTTTAAAATATAAAGGAGTATATAGTTTGAAATCTTATATTATTATAATTTAATTGTAAGATACATATCATTTTACAAGTTGAGGAAACCTGAAAAAGGGTAACTAGAAAAACCTAAAAATAATCAAAACCTTCTCTTTATGAGTTTTATTTATGGAGAAGAAAAGGGATTAGAATTTTTTTCTCTTTCCAAAAAACTGGGAGTAAGAACTTTCCCTACCATTTGTTATCTCCAACACAAAACTCACAGATACAACATTAATTATTTTTTCTGTTTGGAAACATAAATTCGATAACTTGGAATTGATACCGGAGCTCTCAATATTAATTGAGAATTGATATTTTCACACGATTTTTTAATATTTTCATACAAATAAAACTCACATTTTAGAATTATAACGTCAGTTTATCATCGTTATACATATATAACCGTCGCTATAGCTTTAAAATATAAGTCTTACCGTATGAAAATATCAGGTTATAATTAATTTGGGAATTTAAAGAATTAGGATTCTAATTCAGCCGAAAAATGAATACTATGGGCCAACATTGGAATTCATTTCTGGTTAAAAAGTCGGCCTCCAACACTCGAACGCATGCTCAGTCGCTCCTCTCTTTCTCACTCTCTCGTGGCCTCTTATCTCACGGTCCCTCGTCAGGAAAAATCTCAGATTGGGCTTCCTTTTGTCACACGTTCTTCTCTTGGATGCCACAATCTCTGATTCTCTTCAAATCCTTTTCACCCAAAAGCTTTGACCTTAGATTTGCACTAGTGGTGCAGTTTTGGGTTCACATAGCACGACTGGCAAGAGATACTACGGTCGACTACAAAAACAAGGCAATTTCTCCCTCCCACCACCTTAGATTAGGTGCATTTTTTTGGAATCATTTTGCCACGAGTATTTACTGATTATTTTTAGTTGCCCACCAATTGTATGTTAAAATGCCAAAGTGAATTCTTTTTTCCTCAAACTGTCATATGTAAAGTTGATTGATTTAGTTTTACTAGGTTTGATTTATAAATTATGGAATTGATTTAGTTTTACTAGGTTTGATTTATGAATTATGGAATCAGAAGTTGGTTGTATTTATTTGGAAAGAATGGTCATTGTTCAAAATTGAATAATTGGAGAGGTACCCATATAAGAAATTGAAGATGATTGTATATTGTCTTACTCAGTCATGTTTTTAAGAATTTTATGCTGCAGTCCCATAAGATCTCCTTCCCTCTTATGGGTTTCATTTGTCAATTGCATGTGTGCTTAATATAATTGCTTCTTAAACCAACCGCTGCCTATACTTGCACGTGGTAGTTTGTTTAGGCCAGGCTTGTTAGATAGTTTGTTAGTTGCAGAGAGAGTTGTGCCAGATGGGATTCTAATTTAAAGTATTTACTTAAACTCACCCAAAAGCACAACAACCAAAAGAAAAACAAAGTAGTTGAAGAGGAGCAACAATATGGAATAGTAGCATTAATTTCTAAGGTTGACATTAAGATACAACAGAGGAAAACTAAATGCATCCATTATTTATGATTTTATGTTGTTGAAAGTCATACCATTGACAATTTATGAGAGGATGACATAGTCCATGTCTTTATTTATTTATTTAATTATTTAATTTTCAAGAACTAGTCTATTGATTGATTAAATTCTTATCTGTCTAGTATTATAAGAAGACAGTTTGGTAGTGCCAAACTCTTGGAGCTATTCAGTTACATAAATGTAGTAAGACTAGTATATCATTCAATGACCAGAATAATATCAGAATTTCCTTTACAAGTAATTAACAAGTAAGAGGTGTAGCAATGCTATTTGCATTTCATCTAGAATAAAGGAGTAAAGAAGCTGGATGTTAGTATAGTCTCAGCTCAATATTATCCTCAAACTATTTTGGCAAATCCTAAGAAACAACTTGAATTGCACTTTTGAATTGATTTCCAAAACAATTTATCAAAAAAACCCATAATGTAAACAGATAAATTTTCATTAATAGGCTATCAGTTTTGACCTAGAGTGTATATTTAGGGTAGGGATACTTTTGTTAATTCATTCTAGTAAACAATTTTTAAGTAATATACCAAAAGTGAGAATATCATGTTTGATTCAAATTCTTTTTAGACCTGATTTTAACTTTTTAAGTGTAATACGGAGTATTTGATATTTTATTCTATGTTAAAATGCTTTTGTCCTGTCAAGCAGTGTGAAAGTTTTGTTTTTCGGAAAGGAAACCATACATTATTTTTTTATTTAAACTAAATGTTAAATTTCCTTTTAAAAAATAAACTTTTAAATTTGACCGAACAACTGAAACTTGCAGAAGCCATGGTGGAGGCAGAGCTCGACCTCGCTGCTCCTCCTTGTGTCCACTTGGTCTCGGCCTTTCTTGCCATGGAACCACTTAACTGCTTAATTTCCTTGGCTCGGTAACCTCCTATCTCTGGAGCTTATCAGCAAACATCTTAAGCTCAATTCGGAATCCCAATCGTGTTTCTTGTTTATAATTTGGATCTGATTGAACTGATAGAAAATTATGTTTTCTAGGGTTTGTGGTGGAGGCTCAGTTACTGAGAGTGTGCAGAGATTCATTTGGGACAATTGCATAAGCCAAGCAGTAAGTTACTAATATCAAATGTTTTATTGATTTACAATCTGTTTACTTATTGAGAAATTGAAGGGAATAGAAAAAAAATAATATTAGGGAAATTACATCTTTCAGTTTTGTTTCCTATCCTTGTTGCAGTAGGTATTGGTAGAAGAAAATGCTGCTGTGTAACTATTAAATACTTGTTACTTATAATAACAATACCTTGTTGTGGTAGATGGTACCCAGGAAGGTAATTTTTTCGTACCAAAATGAGAGTTTGACAGACAAAATTATAAAGAATTTAGCTTTAATGATATTTAGTATATTAAATTTGAAAGTTGAACTCTATCATTTTGACGTGTATCAAAAAGATAAGTTGGACTTTCAAATTGGGTCAATGGGAGTATGATATTGTTACTCTTAGAATGTACTCTGTCCGATCTGAAATATAACAGCCATTTTGATTATTTGACGTCAATTTGAGACATTTTTTAATTCAAAATTTATTTGAATTCATTTAATATAGCCAATACAATTATGCATGTTGTAAATTATCTAAAAAGTACTAAGAAGTACAAGATTTAATGTTTTCAAAGTTTGAATGAATCACTTTAATTTTGCATTTGAAAATGTTTCGATTTGACTTCAAAAAGTAAAAAATAACTCCTTTTTTTTTTTTTTGAAGTAGTGGGAGTACTTATTCTTAACTAATGTAACATAGCTTAAAGGATGAAATGACATTTAAATTTAACATGTCAAAAACTTCTTTTTTTCTTTTTGTCAAATTTGAGCCACTCTTAGAATAAGGATTTCATATATATTTGTCCACATATGAATGTGTGGTTGTATGCACATGTAAATTTCCCTTAACATACCTGTGTATGTCTAGTGTTCCAACAATTATTGACCCCTACAAACCATTTATATGTGAATGAATCAATACACAGATATAGCTTTTAGAAATATTAACTAGTTTTTGCTTCGTTACTTTTTTGTACTAAGTGAGAAGGAAAAAGGCTTGCAAGCTTAATTTTGGTTGTCAAAGATATTTTAGAGAACCATCGTTTAAATTTGCATGAACAATTGATTGTTGGCTTCTGTTGTTCGATGTCAATCTCATCTGAGGTGTAGAAATGCATATGTTTTTGTAGTGATGCTCATTCTGATTTTTACTCTTTCCTTATGCTTACTTAGCAACCAAATAGGTCTCTTAAGTCTTAAGATTTGAATGTGTGCTTAATACTGAGCTTGGTTTGGGTTTGGACTAGTGCATAATGGAAAGACCACGTAATATTGAATATTGTTGGTTTCATTATTATCTCTGATTTGTTTCTTTTTAAAATAATTATTCCTGGTAATGAGAAAGAGTTATAAGTTTTTGAATATATGTTAATACAAAGCTTGGTTACCAATGCAGGATGGAAATTTCCATGCACCCTACATTAAAAGGTTTCTAAAGAAGCTTATTGTTGAAGTTGAATCAACAGGTGTCGATGTTCTTGATGAATTATATGAACAATATGCGATTTACATGACTTCATTAAAGGTAAAGTTTGGGTGAAATTGCATATTTACGTTATTCTATTATTCCAATTTAAGTGTAAAGCGTTTTTTTGTTTAGGATGATGAATCAGCAAAAGGAAGCTCAAGGGTTTTGAAATGGGTTTCTTTTATTTTTCCTGTTGGTAAGAACTTTATATCAAGTTATTTTATTATTATTTATTTTCTTGGAATCTCAATTGTTTTTCGTGGCTTTATCCTTGGACTTTGGTTGTTGCTTTGGCCTTCTTATAGATAGTTCAGGAGCAGCAACTTGTTTGAGGTCTAGGAAGATGGTGATTCCACTGCAGTGTTCACTTAACATGCTTGAAGGAGATACTGGGTATGTTTACTCTTATGCAATAATATTAAATCTGTATTGTTCGCGTCATATTTCTAACACATAGCATCACCCTTCAAGATAAGAATTATGAAAGAAAGGAGGAATTTGTATAATTAGTTGATTTATTACGACCAAAGTCAATAGATTTAATCATTTAACATGTTTTTACTATATTCAAATGACACTGATGTTTCATAGAGTATTGATATGGCTAGAATGAAATACAATTAAATTATATGTCTAGAATATCTTGATTATTTTGACTTTGGGCATTAGACTAGGGCATAATTCTATAAATTTGGTACAATGATATTACATGTATCCTATGTTGGGTTTTAATGAGGTTTGAAATGTTTAGTTGGTTCTAGAAAATTTCTGTAGTCATTAGTCTTATTTGGTTACCCATATTTAAGCACAATTTTTTACCTGGCAACAAAGTCTGTTGGTCCTTGAGCAATAGTCTCTTCTATATATTCAAGTTATTTTGGAGTGGTGAAAAAAGTTCTTTGATTCAATCCATTAAAGATGTATCATAGCTTCTCTATGGGTATGAATGATGTCTATGAACATAGTTTTGGTGGTTGTTGTCTAGGCCATTTAATACACTAGTGTAGGGTAACTTCTTAAAATATACATCTTTTGCACAAAATTGGTATCTCCTTATGTACTTACTAAGCATCCATTCTCAGACTCTGACTCAGACTCTCTCCTTGTTAGTGATTGACAAGCATTTTATCATGGCACCATAAAATGGCTGCTGGTTGTTCAGTCCCTAATGCCGATCATAATTTAAGTGTTTGCTGTACTTTCATTAGATTATAAAAAATAAGGAAACTAACCCGTTTCAATACTTAAGACTGAACACATTAAGTGGTTATACAAGATAGCTGTTCAACTCTCTCTCTCTCTCTCTTATATGTATAAGAGATGGATGTTGGAAACTCATGTATACAATGTTTGTTACATTCATTTCAAATTCTAATATTGGCTCGAGTTGTAAAATGAAAAATAACATCACATTTTTCTCGAGTTTATAAATACTTAATAACACTTTTACTAAAAACCATGATGTAAATCATTATACTGATAACTTTCACAATCTCCATTTTTGAATCGAACAGTTTAACTGGGTTCAATACTTAAATATCTGTTAATACCAACTAAGTTCACTGTTTCAGTACTTAAAGTTCAACCCATAAATGAATTTGCTCTATCGTAGTTATATATATCAGAACTTTGTTCTGGTTATCAAGCAAGCTCATAGTTTGGCAATTAGTTAATGTTTGCTTAGGTTGCTTGATAAGTCAAATTGTGATTTCTTTCTTGTCTCTGGACTTTTATCATTCTTTTGTTAATTGTTTTATGCATTTAATGTTATAAATGTTCCCTTCGTTTCTATCAGTAATCTATATTGTTTGATTATGTTCTTGGTTTATACAGTTGTTCGATCTGGCCCTCAAGTCTTTTCTTGTCTGAGTTCATTCTTTCTTGCCCTGAGATATTCTCAGGTAAATCTTGTTTTGAGGTGAGAAATGTCTTCTTCTTTTCTAAAGAAGTTAAAATGCTTTTCCAACATGAATAATTCAAGACTTATAATTAGTTTCTCAGCTATGGGTTTCATCTAACTATTAATGCTTTGGCCTAACTAAACTAGAAACCGATAATAGCACTCCATAAAAGAACTGCGAGAAAATATAAATTTTAGCAACATGTCACCTTGTTTCTTCCATATGCTTAAGATCATGGATTATATTGGTATGGTTGTACCAGTGTTCAGAGTTCACTAAGAAGAAATTTTTTTCATCCTTTCTTTGCTGATGTCTTTTCCTTGTTCCCTTTTTATTATTGCATTGTGAGGAACTTCATTGGTTTAATGCATGGTAACCTTTTCCTTCTCTCTTTCTGTGATTTACCTGATAAATAACAGGTTGGTTCAGGTGTTGGTTTAGTTGGCATATGTTTGGCCCATGTAAGAGCCTCCAAGGCAAGTCTCTCTCTCTCTCTCTCTGTGTGTGTGTCTGTCTCATATTTCCTCTACACTGCTTTATTAATATCTACTTACCATGTCCTTGGTTACATCACTTGCATCAGTCAGTCATTTCATTACATGTCCCGTAAATCTTCATTAGTAAATTGACGAGTACTCTCTGCGCCTCACCTTTCTACGGTATTTTAATATATAGTAGTGGATATGTGATATGCTATGCCCGTAGCTTTTCGAAACCAAGTTTATATGGTCTTATTTATTATACTTTGCAATGAAGCTGGATGTTTGAGATGGCAGTCATCTTCTGAAATCTATTCTAGTTGCCTTTGCCTATGCTTTATAATGTCAGATTTCTTCTATGACGTGCACAGTGTTTTGTCCTGTTCAAGTTTGCAATGCTGCTTGGACATCATGAGCTCATGATATAAGTATAACAGAGGCAAAGCAAGGTCAAATTAAATTTGAACATTCCACGCCCACGCCCACGCCCACGCCTACACCTACGCCCACACCCACGCCCGCCAGTGTCTACACGGACTTCACCCACTTGTGTCGATACGGGTACTTCACCCACTTGTGTCCACACGGATACTCTCAACTGAAGAGTCCATGAAACAAAAATTACTTCACAAATGACCTTAACAGGTTAGAGAAGCTTTGTTCTTCTGGTGCAATAAATTGCAAACCAAGTCATACTCTAGTAGGGTGTTGCAGTTATTTTCTTCCTTGAACTTAGCTGAAATGATACTGATTAATCTTTGAACTCTTAAGTGAGGAGTAACTTTTTGACACGTTGAATCTAACTTATTGTAAATGTGATTTGTGTTTGATCTTTTGGTAGGTACTAGATATTTGTAAGAAATGACATTTTAAAAAGTTCTGATCATCAGCGAAAATTTCATGATGACCAGCTTGAAACTTTTTGTTCACATAATAGTAAATTGTGTGTTAAACATTGTTTTGTTCCCATAAATCTGACAGGGTTGTTGGGAATCAATGAGACTCTTCATTCTTGTTACTTCTCAGCCTAGCGTCAACCATTCCCTTCTTAAAACACAAGAAAGGGGTGAAAATGATCCCGACTCGAGTTGAACAATATCTTACTTCGATTCGACTCGAAACTTTGTAAAGGTATTCGGATTTGTACTCGGATTCAAATATAATTTTGCAATCTTCGCTTGGATTCGAATTCGACTTGTTTTATTGTCCTTGAGTTCGACTCAGCTCGATTTGTTTTTCAGTTGAGCTACTCGCAAGCATTTGAGACATGCACGAATCCGAACTGAATCATTTATATTATGATAATGTAGATAAAATTAACTCATCAACTATTTGGAATATTTTATATTTGAACTTTTCAAACTAGATCTCGAGCCTTATAAACAATTAATGACATGATGTTGTCACTTTTGAATCAATTTATGGACATGTACGAAAAAAATAAAAATCCCTTCCTCTTCTTAGAGTTTGTAGAGAATTTAATTGTTGAATACTATGTATTTAACTAAATTAAGTGTACTTGATAAAAGTATACGGGTAAGAATCAAAGAACTTGTATCTAGTGGAGATCATGGAGGTAAAAATTTGATACTCTAAATGAGCGAATAGTAGGTGGTTTATATTCGACTCACATAAGTGTTTGAGTATTAAAAACGGTTCAAATTCGACTCGTTTAAGTATCTAATTAGAGTCTCGCTCAAATTTTTCGAGTCGATCACGAATCGGTTTTTGAGCCACTTGGGTTCATTTTCAGTCCTAGAAATGTATAGGGTGTTACCAATATCTAAAACTGATTCTTTTGTTGCAGGTGATACTAAGTGATGGTGACTTGTCAAGTCTAGCAAATATGAAGCTCAATTTGGGCATGAATGAGCCAAGTGTCAAAAGTGAGTTGTTAGAAGCAAATGCACAAGAGAAAAATTTGGTGAGTTACACAAATGAGTTTTACATACTCAAGATGATTTTTCATATCACAAAATTTTTAGGGTCAACTGCAAAAGTGTTCCTCAAAGTTACAAAAAATTCCACTTTTAACCCCCAAAGTATCAATTTTTTAGATAGTGTTCCTTCAAGTTTATATTTTTGACAAAAATGTTCTCTTTTAACATAATACTGAAATTATAGGTAAAATCTCACGTTTTATATAGTTGAGTACATATTTAACTCATTCTAAACATATGATCACAACATTATATGCGTAATATGAAACGTAAATAACATAATTACCAATAATTTCGGACAAGTATGTGTAGGATTTTGACCTAAAATTTCACCAATATGTTAAAAGGAAACAGTTTTGTAAAAAAAATTAAACTTTAAGGAACACAATTAAGAAAGTTGGTACTTTGGTGCTAAAAATGGAATTTTGTGAAACTTTAATGGACACTTTTGCAGTTAAGCCAAGGTTTTATGCTTGTATCTCTGTTTTGAAAGCCACTGTCATTCTAGTTAGGTGAGCCAGCCAAATTCTGCTAAATTATGGTGATACTTTTATATTTACTTTTTTCCTTCTCGTAGAACTAGCCAGTTTCTTTCTACATAGGTGATCTAATATTATTGTCATTCATGAAGACGAAACAATCTCAGCTTATAATTAATAGAGAAAGAGTTTCTGATATTCCTAAAGGCTCCCTTTACATGTATACCCTGAACTGTTCTTAGTGGACCCATCTGTAGAAAGAGTTCAAAACATGCTTAATTACACATAAGCAAGGAAACAATATTTGTCGTCTTTAACATATAAATGCTAAATTGAAAGTAGATTCTAGAGACAGATTAAACTGTATATTTGACTGCTTACTAATGACCATATTTATTATCTCACTTGAAATACTAAAAGAATCAACTATTTTCAAGACTCAAATGACTGTAACTTAAATTCTAATACTAAAGTAGCAAAAGACCTTAATCATCCAAATTACCGAGCAGAAAAAATAGAAAAAGATTTTAATTAATCGTAAGAATAAAAATGCTACCAAAACATTTGATTTTATCTTTCTTGAGCAACTTAGTTTTACTTTGGATGTTGAACCAGCTAATGAAATTTCTGCCATTCGCATATCTTGAATTCAAGTTGGTACAACTAAAGTAGGGCAGACTGAGAGCAGTGACTAATTTTTGTTTCAGGTACAGTGCAAATATCTGCCTTGGGAATCTGCACCAGAGAGTGAGCTCCAAGACATCATGCCGGACATTGTGTAAGAACTCGTGTTTATTGTAGGCAAACCATTGTCAGACTGTTCTTATGAGCAAATATAGTAGTCATGTCATGAATAGTGTCAAGTGCTTGTAGGCAAACCATTGTCAGACTGTTCTTATGAAACACTTTAAGTTCAGCTTTTACATTAAGTTCAATGTTTTATCAAGTAAAATAATCTGAACTAATGATGCACGAACTTGGAAGTTGCTAGTATCATGGTTACAACAAGGCACTTGATACCATTGTTTAGCTCGTTATTTATCTAAATTAATTCCATTGCCTCATTTGCCATTTTACAGTTTGGGTGCAGATGTAATTTATGACCCGTCATGCATTCCACATCTTATTCGAGTGCTTGCTATTCTTCTGGACCAGGGAAAATCATACTCCCACGATCAGAACGACAGCTTTGAGCCTTCTCTCCAAATCGGTAAAATTAATGGTACTCCTCAACAAAGGAAAACTCTACATGTTGATTTGGAAAAATCTAACCGTGATAGCATCAAGTTTGAAGGCACATCACTTCGTACTAATAATCGAAGTCCCAAGCATTGGTGTCAAGCAACAAAAGAAAGGCCTCTGGCGTATATTGCTTCAGTTATTCGCAATATTGAGACGTTTAATTATTTTCTTACACTAGCAGAACAGGCAAATCTAACTGTCACAGACCTTACCGGAGAAATCAAGCAGCTCGATCTACTTCCGTACATGCAATCCTATCGGCGATCGGATGTACGATTATTTAGTGTTTCATTTTCACGCCAGCAAACATAGTTTGAGATTTCCGGTTCCAACAGGTGGCTTAGTTTTCACACTCTAGACCTTATTGGTGGTGAAAGGAGTGTGCCAGTGCGGATTGAATGAGATTCTTGATCTAAGAAATTCGACTTTATTAATAAATTAAAAATTAAATACATTTTAGATAGTTTACTTGTGTATAGACTAAAAATAAAAGAAATTTATATCAATTTTTTATTTTAAATTTGTGTTATGTTAATTTTATAAAGTCAATAATAATTTTATTTTTGGTGCCAGAGGAATATTAATTATTTCATAACCTCAAATCATCACCCATGATAAATAATTTTAACAAATCTAATTTTAATCATAATTCTACTGTTTATGATCATCATAACAACTTAAAACACGTAAATTACAAATAAAAGATAGAATTCATAACATAATAAATTAATTATAGATCATGAAACCATTCGAACATTAATTATTTGCTAATAATTTCTCAGCTAATTCAACATCCAAACTAGCTAAACCAGTGCCATCCAATTAATAGAAAAATTAAACAAAATGCTAATAAGAATATAATTTAAATCACTCATTGGCCCACGGATTCTCCTGGCGAACTTTTGCTTCCTCCTCAGGCGTAAAATCATTCTTAATATTTAAAATTACTTAATTCTCCTTTACAATCCGCAACATATTTTCCCAAACTTTTCGGCGTGTAATGCCCAATAAATCCTTACTATCGAGGTAATCTGCAGCTAGAAAAAGATCAAATATTGTAGGCTTTGTAGCCGCGTCTACTTCACTAACAAACTTATTATCAAAAACTCGTAACGCCTCGACTTTTATAAAATATAATTTAATTTTTTTTATAAATATTTTTTTTAAATATTAAGATATTAAATTGATAAAAGTTAAAGTTAAGAGTATTGTGTGTAAATTATAATTTATCAAATAATATTCGATTTGTCGAAAAATATTATATTCGTACGATGGTACTGAAATAACCAAACATTGATAGACCCTACAACGAAATAATTGTCGAATAATAAAAACGACAGAATTAACTTTTTTATAAAAATAACTATCTGTGAAACTGTTACTTTTAACTGTTAAAATATCCGGTGATAAAGGAATAGTAGAATACGATTTTCTACAGTAGCACACAGTATTGCATAGTAGCATACGGTATTACACAATATTTCATATTATTGGATTGATAAATAGGTTATTGCATAGTATTTCTTCAATAATTGTTATTGCACAGTATTTCATCAATAATTGTCATTACACAATATTTGACTTTATTGAACTAATAATTGTCACAGTAGCTTAATATGCACAGTAATTCATATTATTAAACTAATAATTATCACGGTAGTATATACACAGTAATTCATATTTTGAAACTAATAATTGTCATAGTAACGTGTTCTTTCATGTTCTTTATTTATTCTCTACATTATTGTTATCACTGTTGTAGCGTTACTTTAATTATTATATTCTATTATTAATTGGTATTTTGGTATAAATTAAAAATAATGTAATAATTTAGATTAAAGATAATCTTGAAATATACAGTATAGATTAAATAAAAAAAATCTGATCCTAGCTTTTTTCCAAAGGCCAAATGACTCCAACTTTTTCCAAAGTGCAAATGACCCTAGCTTTTTCCAAAGGGCAAATGACCCCAGCTTTTTCCAAAGGCCAAAGGCCTTACAAGTTTCGAAAGGTCAAGTAAAATTCCTATCAATAGAAGCCTTAACATAAGAATTTTTAATAACTTATTTATTCTTTATTTCACTCTCAAAATATTATTTTGTGTAAGTGTTTCTCTGAGTGTGTTAAGATTATTTTAAGTGTCTGTGAAGATATGTAAGAGTACAAGTATTGTCCAAATAAGTTTTTCTATAAAAGTTATATAAGCACACACACACATCACTTGGTGTTTATAACTCTTCCGTTAAAAGATTCTTCCTTTGGAAGATTTATTTTGAAAAACTTTTTCTTGAAGATTATTTTGAAATATTATTTTCAAAAATTATTTTGAAGTTTATTTAACTTTATTCTGTATACTACACAAATTTATACTGTCACATCACTTTTGATAATTTTATACGAGTTAGTGTGTGTGTGTGTGTGTGTGTGTGTGTGTGTGTGTGTGTGTAGATTGATCAACGTAATAAATTTATTTTTAAGGAAATGAAAGTGTAGCTGGGACTAGTCGGGGAATGAAGTGATGATTCGAGTTTATAGTTGATAGTCTTCACTTGTTATAAAATAATGTGGCAATAATAGTGAAGACTTAGTTATATATTATTGAGCACAATATTGTTATGTTTTTCATTGTATTGTAATAGTAGTTGTTGTCTTTTGACAACTCAAATTTGGGTTATGTAGGCCTGAATTTGGGGGCGTCACAATTGGCAGTAGAGCTCTAATGGTGATCTGGGATTAGAACTAGGGGGAGAAAGGTGAATAGAATCAGTCACTAGTGTGTTATAAATAAATAAATTTTTATTATCTAATACCGGTGGAAACATTGGTAACTCGCGAATGGTCACTGCCAAGCAATTCAGGGAGTTGGGACCACCTGAATTACAAGGAAAGCCAGACACACTCAAGGCAGAGGCATTGATCAAATAGATAACAAAGATATTTGATGTCCTACATTGCGCCGATGATCAAAAGGTTCCATTTGTCACCTTTATGTTGCAAGGAGAAGCGGATCACTAGTGGGAATCCATGAAATGTACCCATCATTTAGCACTTGAAATGTTTTGGGCGGAGTTCCAAGAACTGTTTAATGATAAGTACATTTCAGAAAGTATTTTCCATATGAAGGAGGTGAAGTTTATCAAGCTGTAGCAGAACAATATGACTGTCTCGCAATACAAGGCCAAATTTGCAAAATTATCTCGATTTGTGCCCCACTTGGTGGACAATGAAGAGCGCATGACTCAAATGTTTTTGTGAGGTTTGAAACCAAAAATTCGTTGACACATTATTTCTCATAAATTTCATATGTATTTAGATATCGTGAATAGGGCTCAGTTAATGGAGCTAGAAAAAGGAACATTGCAACCAGAAGGCAATGACTGACATAGAGAGAGAGAAATTACAACAACAACAACAACAATCACCAAAATAACGAGAACCAATGAGGAGGCAATTATCATACTAGAAATGGTAACCACTTCGGTGGTAATCCTAACCCAGATAATATAAAAGGTGAATCAAGTGGGAACAACTTTAAGAGAAGGAGATTCAATAATGATCACGGAAATGCATCAACATATCAGCACCAACACCAGTACCAGTTTTAAGGGGAGGAGAACGACCATCTGTTAGATGTTACAAGTTTGGACAAGAGGGTCACATCAGCCCAAACTGTACTCAACCATCCAAGGTTTGTTACAGTTATGAAAAAGAAGGCCACATAGCTCGATTTTGTCCTGTGACAAAATCAAGTTCAGCTGTAATGATGGTACCAAAGGCTAGCATGAACAATGAAAAATATGACGTTCAAGTATGAAGTCTATGCCCTATTAGATACTGGCTTGACCCACTCTTTTATCTCACATGTATATGCTCAACGTTTAAACTTGACTTTTGAAAAATTAGATTTTGACTTATCAATTGAAATCTCATTAGGAGAAATAGTCATTACATCTACTGTTTATAAATCTTGTCTAATCCAAATTAACTGTAATATCCGAGAAATTTCAAATAATAAAATAATAAGAATAATAATAAAATAATAAATAAATAAATAAAATAATAATTAAATAAAAATAAAGTTGAGAATAAATTAGCAAGGTTAAAATTTCATAATATGAGTAATATTTTAAATTGAATTCATGCAAGTGAGAAATTATAAATAAATAAATATTTTTCAATGAAGGTGTAAGAAGAAAATGAATTAAATACGTGGACCAAGGATGGATATTAATTTAAATTTATAAAGTCCAAAACTATGGATTAATTAAATAATATATATATATATATATATATATATATATATATATATATATATTGGAGTAAGTCCAAATGTTAAAGCAAATATGGAGCCCAAACTAATATGAAGTCAAGAATCCAAGTCCAAGTCTAGAGCCCAAATTTAAAATTTTTCAAATGGATAAGATTAAAGTGGGATAACAAATGGATAAACATAAAGATTGAATAAGTGTATGTGTGTGTGTGTGTGTGTATATATATATATATAAAATAATGAAACCTAAGAGGGAGGAGGGACACTCGGCCACCTAAGGCTAAGAGGAAGTTAATAAAACATTTAATGAGGGAATGACTCACTAGGGTGAGTCACCTATGTAATTAATGAAGAGAGTTAAAGCATCACGAGTTGGCATATGTGTGTGTGTGTGTGTGTGTGTATATATATATATATATATATAATTGCTAGATAAATATAATAAGCAAACAACAAACAATCACATGGGATAAATAAAGAGATCCAAAGTCGGTGGAGAAGAAGAAAAGATAAGGATTGACAAGATTTTTTTTATTTATTACATTTGACCAAGCTTGAACCATTATATATATAAAGCATCTTTACATAAACAAATAAAAAGAAAAGAGAGAGTGAAAACAAAAACAAAAAGTAGAACAAGAAGGAGAGAGAGAGAGGTGCACGGTTGGCTAGAGAAAAGAAGAAGAAAATAAGCAACAAGGAAAATAAGTCCAACAAGAAGGTATAAATCCTATATCATTCTTTTATTTCCTTTCTTTAATATTTAGATTATGGTAATAAAATGGTGGTAAATATATAATATATGCATACATGTATAAATATATTGGTATACGGTGATATATAATTTAGATGATGAAAAAAGTTACAAGGAAATGGAGATAAAACTCTATGTATGTGTTATATATTTTCTTCTGAAAAATAAATGGAAAAATGATAGAAAATATGTATAATGCTCATGATTGTGTTAATATGTTAATATGTGTTGGTATATGTTGTTATATAAGTTACATGTTGAAGGAAGTTATGAGGAAGCCAAGAAAGAAATAATTTAAATATGAAAACAAAATTTTGGCTAGGTATTATTTATTTTCTTTTGTGAAATATATGGGGAAAATGATGAAAAATGTGTATAATATTCATGTATGTGTAAATATGTTAGAATATGATAATATACAATTTAGATGTGAGAAAAGTTTGAGGAAATGAAGAAATATAGTTTAACGTTGAAAATAAAACTTTAACTACGCATTATTTAAATTCTTTTATGAAGATACGTAAAAACGTTGGGAAATAGATAAAATAATTATGTACATATGAATAAGTTAAAAATATATAGTGAAAAGTAACTTATATGCTGGACTGGTTAACGGAGGAAACAAGAAAATGCTTAAAATTGAAAGTTAGACACTTTAACATTTCATTTCGCGGATTAATCTTTGGAGTTATGTAATTTGGTATGTGGTATGATATTTTAAGTCTAGTTAGTTCTATATGAAACATTAATTAAAGCTAAGTATGGTTTAAATCAATAACATAGTAAAATAAAATGAAATAAGAGATAAATATTGGAAATTTAAAAAGTATGGAAAATAAAATAAAAATATTAAATTAAAGTTTGAAATAAAAAAATTTAGTTTCCAAAAGTAAGAAAAACGTACAACATGAAATTATAGAAAAGTAATGGAGATTTAAATGAAAGTTAGGGTAAAATATAAATTTCAAATAAAAATTTGAATGACGTGAAGATACTAAAAACGGAACAAGAATAATAGTTAACGATTAAAATGGAATAAAAATTATTCTGAGCTACATGACGACTAACAATCAAATAATGATTTATAAATTGTGTAGGCGGTGCAAGAATTTCAAATTTAATTTTAAACAGTAAAAAGGGCGAGCTAGTCAAGTTCTCTAAACTACGTTATTTTTATTGCAAGTTCCCTCACTCTGAACAGTTATTTTTGTATAAGAAAATTCCTTTTCTTTGATCAAATTTATTTAAAGTTGTGTACAAGTTCCTTAACTTGTACAAGTTATTTATTTTAGACCAGTTTTCTAATTCATTGCAAGTTCCTCAATCTAATATCAATTTTTAATTCATGCAAATCTCTATATTTTGTTGGCTCCATATCAAATTGTAAATTATTTTCGATATGCTTCTTGGACCGTCTGTAAAAAAGTCTACGCCCCTTGTTCCGGCTAGACATAATTAAATTGTGAATTTGGTCATTAATAGTATTTAGTTGCGAGTAACTCCAATCCAAATTATTTTGGTGCGGATTCTATGAAAGACGCTGAGTATGAACAACCCAGATAAAGGGGAATTGGATGTCGTAAGCCGACTGAAAATTTTATGTCAAGTGGATTGTTATGCATAACATGGGGTACGATAGACTGATCTCCCAGAGTACCATTGACTGATATTACGATGGTTCACATGTATTAACTGTTGAACTTGAAAATAGTTCATGGTCCTTACGACCGCTCGGTGTTTTTTACTAAGGACTAAAGAAATTCTTTATTCTCATTTTAATTATTGTTCAATAAATTCTAATGATTCAGTTATTAAATTTATTCAGAAATTAGTTCTTTCTGATTATGAGATATTATAAATTCCTTTTATACTTGCTGAGCAATTAGTTGCTCACTCTTGTAAAATTCCAATTGCAGTGAAAGCCGAAGGGTCAGAAAAGTGTGACGTTAAGGATAAAGGGAAAGGAAAAGCCGAAGAAGAAAATTGAAATAGTAATGACAAGAGTATGTTGACTAGTCTTTTGAGACACGAATATGTAATGTAAAGGTATGAAAATCCTGGGTATGTAATATCGAATTATGGAATACTATATTAATATTATAAATTAACTTTATTTAATAGTTAATTTTATATAACGTGGCAGATCGTAGCACACCAAGTTTAGATTAGTGAGCACTCGAATTTGGGGGTGTTATATTAACAACCTTACATTACCTGTTGATCTTATTTTTTTTAATTTTTTTTCTTCTGGAAATGCATAAATTTGATATGATTTTAGGAATTAATTGACTGACTACCTATCATGCCAAAATTGATTATTTTCATAAGATGATTAGCTTTTATATTCTTAATCAACCTGTTATGCAAATTCAAGCAACAAAACCATTGAAATTGATAACTGTCATTTCTAGCCATTAAGCCATTCATTTACTAAAAAACGGATGTCAATCTTTCTTTTAGCCTATATCACTGATTTAAACAAAAACATATCAGACTTGAATGATATTGTTCTTGTTAATGAATTTTTTGATGTGTTTCCTGATAAACTTCTTGGCTTAACCTTAACTATGAAATTGAATTCTATATTGATCTTGAACCCGATACTAAGCCTATTTCCAAAGCCCCATACCGAATGACTCCCATTGAACTTTAAGAGTTAAAAGTCCAACTACAATAATTGTTAGATACTGATTTCATACATCTAAGTGCATCGCCTTGCTCTTATTTTTTTGTCAAGAAGAAAGATAGGAGTATGAGACTGTGCATTGATGATCAAGAGTTGAATCAGTTCACCATAAAAAATAGGTACTCGTTACCTCGAATTGATAACATGTTTGACCAATTGTACGGTGCTCAACACTTTTCAAATATTGATCTTTGTTTCGGATATCATCAGCTAAAGGTTAAAGCTGATGACATTCCAAAGATTGCTTTCAGAACTCATTACAAGCATTATGAGTTCTTAGTTATGCCTTTTGGACTATCCAATGCTCCTGCAGCTTTTACAGACAACATGAACTAGATATTCAAGGAATATTTTGATCATTTTGTAGTTGTCTTTATTGATGACATCCTCATATACTCCAAGAGTTGTGAGGATCATTAATAACACTTGAGATTAATACTCTAAAAGTTACATGAGAACAAGTTCTATGCCAAGTTGAAGAAGTGTGAGTTTTGACTTGAAGAAGTCACGTTCCTTGGGTATGTGATTTATAGTCGAAGAATATCAAGTTGACCCAATATTAAATTGGGAGCAACCTCGGTAAATAACTAAAGTAAGAAGCTATCTGGGCCTAAATGGTTATTATCGGAGATTCGTAGAAGAATTTTCTTGAATTCCCACTCTATTAATTCAGCTGACTCGAAAAAGCACAAAATTCGTATAGAGCGAGGAATGCGAGAAGGGCTTTCAAGAACTCAAGAGTAGACTTGTTTCAGCTCCTGTTCTAACCATACCATCGGGATCGGGAGAGTTTATCATCTATAGCGATGCTTCAGGAAGAGGTCTAGGCTGCGTTCTTATGTAACATGAAAAAGTTATAGCTTATGCCTCTTGACAACTCAATGATTATGAGAAAAATTACCTTACTCATGATCTAGAGTTGACAGCAGTCGTTTTCGAGTTGAAGATTTGGAGAAACTACTTGTACGGAGAGAAAGTGGATATCTTCATGGATCATAAAAGCCTCATATATTTCTTCACCCAGAAGTAACTTAACATGCGAGAATGACTTTGGCTTGAGCTATTGAATGATTACGACCACACCTTCCAGTATCACCCAGAAAAGGCAAACGTTGTAGCTGATGCAATGAGTAGAAGATCATATGCAAGTACAAATACAATATTGACAACACAAAAACTTATTTTGTATGACTTACAAAAGATGGAGATAGAGCTAAAGACACCAGAGACCCACATGAAGATTGCACATGAATGAGTAGAATCGACTTTGATCGATAAAATTAAAGCTGCTTAAGCTATTAATCCAGAATTGATGAATACGATGAAAAAAGTGCAAGAATGTGCTATTTCGAAAGCAAGAATCAACGAGAAAATGATACGTCGAGTCAACTCGAGACTATTTATTCCGATCGACCTTGAATTAAAGCATAAAGTCATGATGGAGGCACACAACACACCGTTTGCAATTCATTTTGGAAGTACCAAAATGTATCGTGATCTTCGACATATATTTTGGTAGAACAACATGAAGAGGGAGATCGCAGAGTTTATCTCAAGATATTTAACTTGTCGATGTGTTAAGGCAAAGCATAAAGTACCGAATGGTCCATTGTAATTTGAGTCATCGTAGATAGAATGATCAAGTTTGCTCATTTCTTGCCTATATGAGAAAACTTTTCACTTTAACATCTTGTCGTTATGTACATAAGAGAGGTTTTAAGATTGTATGGCATGCCAGTTTCCATAGTTTCTGATCGAGACTCTAGATTCAATTTACGTTTTTGGATCAGCCTATAAAAAGTTATGGGCACCGAGCTACGATTCAGTTTTGTATACCATCCTCAAACGGATGGGCAATCAGAAAAGACAATCCAAACTCTCGAAGATCTATTGAGACTTTGCGTACTAGACTTTAAGGGAAGTTGGTACAAGTACTTACCATTGGTTGAATTCTCTTACAATAATAGTTATTGATCAAGTATAGGCATGACTCCATTCGAGGCTTTGTATGGATGAAAGTGTCGCTCTCCAGTATGCTGTAATGACATAGGAGAAACAAAATTATTGGGACCTGAGTTGGTGCGCGTGACTATAAAAAAGATCCAATTGATCTGACAAGGAATACAAGTCACACAAAAACGACAAAAGAGTTATGATGATCTTCATCAAAGGGACGAGAGATTTAATGTCGGAGACCATGTATTCTTACTTATTTCCCCATGGAAAGGTGTTACAAGATTCGGGAAGAAATGAAAGTTCAACCTTCGATTTATTGCTTCATTTGAAATACTTGATCGAGTAGGAACTATGGCCTACATACTAGCTTTACCACCAAATATGTCTCGCATTTATAACTTTTTTCACATATCCAGATTACGTAAATATGTGAAGGATCCGAGTCACATCATTGAGTTGGAGTCAGACGTTATAGCAGAGAATTTAACGTATGTGGAGGTACCGTCAAGATTTTAGATAAGAAGGAGCAAATCTTACGCTCAAAGGTTATACCTCAAGATAAGATTTTATGGAGAAACTAAGATACTGAGGAAATGACTTGGGAGCTAGAATTTGAAATGAAGTCTAAGTATCATTATCTCTTTGAAATGCCAAGTACGTCAATTTCGAGAAAACAAAAATTTATAAGCAGGGGAGGTTATAAGGTCCCGACTTTTATGAAATACAATTTAATTTTTTCTTTATAAATATTTTTTTGAAATAGTAAGGTTTTAAATTGATAAAAGTTAATGTTAAAAGTTTTACGTGCAAATTATAATTTGTCGGAGAATATTTGATTTGTCGGGAACTATTCGATTTGTACGATGGCGCCGAAATAACCAAATATTAGTAGACCCCACAATAGAATAATTGTCGGATAATGAAAACAACAGAAATAACCTTTTTATAAAAAATAATTATCGGCAAAAATATTATTTTTAACTGTTAAAATATCCGGTGATAAAGGAATAGAAGAACACGATATTTTACAATAGCACGCAGTATTGTACAATAGCACACAATATTGCACAATGGGACATAGTATTGCACAATATTTTATACTAGTAATTGCCAGTGCCTTAAGGCACGCCATAACGAAAAATTAAATTAAAATTCAAGAAAATAAAAATATTATTATTTTCTATATTATTATTAAGGAAGTATGGATGAAATTGATTTGTATGAGAATTTTTTTGTGAGATGAAATGTGAGCCATTAGATTAAGTTGAAAGAATCTGAACCGTCTTTGTACTTTTAGATTCAAAATGGGTTCTGTTTTATTATATAGATTATTGAGCTGATAAAGAAGTTATTGCACAATATTTTTTCAATAATTGTTATTGTACAGTATTTCATCAATAATTATCATTACACAATATTTGACTTTATTGAACCAATAATGGTCACAATAACATATGCTCAGTAATTCATATTATTGAATTGATAATTGTCACGATAGTATATGTATAGTAATTCTTATTTTGAAACTAATAATTGTCATAGTAACGTGTTCTTTGTTGTTCTTTATTTATTATCTAAATTATTGTTATCACTGTTGTAGCATTACTTTAATTATTATATTCCATTATTAATTGGTATTTTGGTATAAATTAAAGATAATATAATAATTTAGATTAAATATAATCTTAAAATATATGGTTTAGATTAAATCAAAAAATTTGACCCTAGCTTTTTTCCAAAGGCCAAATGACTCTTAAGTTTTTCAAAAGGGCAAATGACCCCAGCTTTTTCCAAAGGGCAAATTACCCCAACTTTTTTCAAAGGCCAAAGGCCTTACAAGTTTCGAAGGGTCAAGTAAAATTCCTATAAATAGAGGCTTTAACATAAGAATTTTTCATAACTTGCTTGCTTATTCTTTATTTCACTATCGAAATATTACTTTGTGTAAGTGTCTTTCTAAGTGTGTTAAGACCATTTTAAGTGTTTGTGAAGATATGCAAGAGTACAAGTATTGTCTAAGTAAGTTTTTCTATAAAAGTTATATAAGTACCCACACACATCACACGGTGTTTATAACTCTTCCGTTAAAAGATTTTTCGTTTGGAAGATTTATTTTGAAAAACTTTCTTTTGAAGATTATTTTGAAATATTATTTTCAAAAACTATTTTGAAATTTATTCAACTTTATTCTATATACTACACAAATTTATACTATCAAATCATTTTTGATAATTTTATACGAGTGTGTGTGTGTGTGTGTGTGTGTGTGTGTGTATAGAGGTTGATCAACTTAATAAAAAATAGTATCCAGTCACGTGTTAAGATAAGAGATATTATTTTCTTTCATATTCCTAAGTTTAAACTTACTGTGGATAGTAAGTGTTACTCATTTCTACAATTCTTATAATTAAACGGTAAATTTTTTGAAATGATTATATGTTCCTTAATAGTTTACGCTTTATTTAATATTATTTCTTATGAACCTTCTTATTGACCTGAACCTTTCTATTGAATTTTAACCGTTATATTTTTGAACTATGAACATAGAGTATCATTCTTGAATTTGACTCCACGTTGTGTTGACAATTTGAACATTTTTTGACTCTAGATAAAAGTAAAATTTGTAAACTTTTAATGTCTATTGTTTATCGTATTATTTTCTTTCTTCTGTTCATCATTAATATCATTGCTATTTGTTTTAATAATCAAGAATCAAGTTATTATGAATATCTGTTGTAAGACCCCGAATTTTATGAAATATAAAATTTAATTTTTCTTCATATATATTTTTTCATGAAACAGTAAGTGGTTAAATTGACGAAATTGAAAGTTAAGGATGTTATGTGCAAATTTTATTTTGTCGGACAATATTCGCTTTGTCGGGGAATATTCGTTTGGTCGGGGAATATTCGTGTCGTACGACGGCGCCGAAATAACTAATTATTGGTGGAACCCACAACGGAATATTTGTCGGATATAGAAAACGACAGAAGTAACCTTTTTAAATAAAAATAGTCAACGGTGTTAACTGTTAAAATACCGGTAATAAAAGAATAGTAGAATACGGTAATTTATGGTATTTTTCTGTAGCACACGGTATTGCACAGTGTCTCATATTATTGGTCTGATAATTGACACCGTAACTGTTGCGCATCATTTCATCAATAATTATCACTGCATAATATTTTATGTTATCAATTCAATAATTGTTGCTACACAGTATTTTGCATTATTGTTACTACACGACATGTTGCATTATTAAACCAATAATTGCCACAGTAACAAATGCATAGTAATTCATATTATTGATCTGATAATCGACACAGTAGTCGTTGCATTATTTTGAATTATCGTTATCACTGTGGTAGAATTATTTTAGTTGTCATGTTACTAATTGGTATTTTTGCTTTATTAAAGAAAAAAAAAATATTATTATTTTTCAAAAATTACTATTCACTACCGGAGTTTACTATTCATTCCCGGAAAAATTACTATTCACTGACGGAAGTTACTGTTCATCTCGGGGAAAGTCACTGTTCATCTGCCGACAGAAGTTACTGTTCATTACTGTTCACTTTTTGAAAATTTTAAAATTACTGTGCAAAGTTACTGTGCAAGTATTGAAAATTTTTAAAACGTTTGCGCAGCCTCGGCTGAAAATTTTTCAGCCACCTACCACGCATAGTAACTTCTTTTCTCCTATAAATAGCTTGCTCAGCTGAATAGAAAAATCACACCTAAAACATAGAATTTTTCTATAAGAATTTTATGAGTTTTCTCTGAGAATAGTAAGGTTATTTTGAGAGTTTGAAAGCCAAAAGGAGTGCAGGAATTTTTCAAGTAAGTCTTTTATTAAAAAGTAGTAATTTCATAAATTCCTATTTTTCACGGTATTCACAAATCTTCCTTTAGAAGACTCTTCTTTGAGAAGATTCATTTTTAAAAGCTTTCTTTAGAAGATTTATTTTGGAATATTATTTTAAAAACTATTTAAAAGTAGTTATTTTATACTACAAAAATTATGTTAAATATATATAATTTTAAGAATTCATATTATACGAGTTATCATACACTTTGAAATTTATATGTGGTAATTACTAATTTTATTATAAATATATAGGTTGATCAATCTCATTTTTATCAATATCCAGTCACCAGATAAGGTAAGAAATGTCATTTTTTTACACTCTTGAACTTACTACGGTAAGGGATGTCATTTTTCTTCATATTCTTAAACTTACTATGGTAAGAAATGTCATTTTTTTTCACTCTTAAACTTACTACGGTAAGAAATGTCATTTTTTTTACACTCTTGAACTTGCTACGGTAAGGGATATTATTTTCTTTCATACTCCTGAATCGAAACTTATTATGGAACTATTGCTTCTATAATTCCTGAAAATATTATATGTTCCATAATAGTTGAACTTCATTATTTCAACTGAACCTTCCTATTTTCTGAATCTTTCTATTGAACTGTAACCGTTATTCTGAACTGAGAATCTTGAATAACATTTTTAAATGTCACTCCACATCATGTTGACAATTTGGACATTATTTGAATCTGCACAAAGTAAACTTCCGATACTTATTGTTTATCCTGTTTCTTCTGTTCATCAATTGTATCACTATTATTTGTACTAATCATCAAGAATCAAGCTGTTGTGAATATCTGTGGCCGGGGGCACAGATGTGATATATTTGTTGAACAGATGATAGGTTAAAGGCGATATATTAGGTTAAAGGCGATACATCTGTTCGGTGTCTTTTATGGCACGTGGTGAAAGTTCTCTTTGGCCCGTAGTGCATAGATGAACTGTTGTTTGGTATGATTATGACCAAAGGCTGAATCTGGTATAATCATGACCGTTGTTGTTATATTGAAAGTTCTCTTTGGCCCGTAGTGCATAGATGAACTGTTGTTTGGTATGATTATGACCAAAGGCTGAATCTGGTATAATCATGACCGTTGTTGTTATATTGAAAGTTCTCTTTGGCCCGTAGTGCATAGATGAACTGTTGTTTGGTATGATTATGACCAAAGGCTGAATCTGGTATAATCATGACCGCTGGTGCTATATTGAATATCTTTGACCCGTAGTGCAAAGATGAACTGTTGATTTGCATGATTATGACCAGGAACTGTGAATTTTTATTATCATGACTAATGGTATTTCAGATGATAAAAGTCGATGATGTTTTTACTAAAAAGAAAAGCGAGTGGATATTATATCTGCATTATTCTTCTAATAGATTACTCATTCCGCTGCTATTATTGTTCTAAACATTGTTCAAGAATTTAATTGAAGTTTTTGATATACACCTTGTATTCTGTTGTATTCTATCAAGAACTCACCTGTTGAAGGCTAATGATAATTTATTCGTCATTATCTTAGTCATGATATTTCTTACTGGGCTATTTGAGCTCACCCTTTTGTTCCATTATTTTTCAACAGGATATGAGAACGTAGCTGGGTCTAGCCGGGGAATGGAGTGAGAGTCCGAGGAATAGCTATCGTAGTCTTCACGTATTATAAAATAGTGAAGACTTAGTTGTGTATTATTGCTGTACGTTGTGCTTTGTTGTAATAATTTTGTTGTAGTCTTTTGACGACTCAAGTTTGGGCTGTGTAGGCCTAGATTTGGGGGCGTCACATCTGTGGCCTAGGTGCACAAATAATATGATTGGTGAATGTCTTCGGCCTGAGGCAAAGATGATATGATTATTGAGTGTCTTTTAGGACGCGTGGAGAAATTTCTCTTTGGTTTGGGACAAAGAAGAAATGTTGTTTGGTATGAACACGACAATTGGTAAAAACTTGATGGTAAATTTTTAAATAGTAGAAGATAGTAGACATCATGATCTACATGATTCTCCTAATGGATTGATCATTCAACTGGTGTTATTAATTGAAAACTTGTTTTCTATTATATTCTATCAAGAACTTATCATTGTTGAAAACTAATGATAATTTACTAATTATTATCTTAGTCATGATATTTTTTACTGGGCTAATTGAGCTCACCTTTCTTTTTTTATTCCATTGTTCTTCAGAAAATGAGAGTGTAGTTGAGTTGAAACTAGCCAGGGAATGAAATGATGGTCCGAGTCTGTAGTTAATAGTCTTCACTTGTTGTAAAATAGTGTGGTAATAACAGTGAAGACTTAGTTATATATTATTGAGCACTATATTGTTGTATTTTGGACTGTATTGTAATAGTAGTTATTGTCTTTTGGAACGCAAATTTGGGTTATGTAGGCTTGAATTTGAGGACGACACAAAACTCTTTAATTTCATTTTTAGAAACCCTAGAAACCGCATGCTTATTGAGAAACTCTATCACCTTAGTTAGGGTTTCGTTGTTAACGTTTGGTAGTGGATTTACGATCGATGCATAATCCTTGTTGACCATGTTCTTGATGGTTATTGATTGGATAGCAACGGTCTCTTTGAGGGAAAACTCATCACCATTGGAGCTTTTTAGGGTTAATATTTTCTTGGTCTCTGTTGACGTGGTGATTATTTTTTAAAGAGAGAAACCATAGAAAATTTTGAGATTTTTGAATTCTAAAAGAGTAGGTGATTGTATAAGAGATCCTAAGCATGGTTGGGTATTTATGTGTAGGCTAGGGTGTGGAGTTTATCCTTTTGCTTTTAGGTTTTTAATTGTTGATCGTATTTGTTCTAGTAGGTTAATTACGTATAGGATTGAGACACTAGTAATTAGTAATTAGTAATTAGTAATTAGGCGCAGTGAATTTGTGTTCCTTTTCGTATTTGGATCAACATACTTTATAATTGTGATTCTAATATTGGAGGAGATATTGATAGGGATATAAATATGAAAGCATGGCAATTGTGTTTATGTGTATTGTAATAATAATAATAATAATAATAATAATAATAATAATAATAATAATAATAATAATAATAATAATAATAATAATAATAATACAAAGATATACAGGAGGATTATATATATTAATTGCAATGCTAAATTAAGTAGAATACTCAATTAATTACAAAGATATACAGGAGGATTATATATATTAATTGCAATGCTAAATTAAGTAGAATACTCAATTAATTACAATTAGAGAGGACAAAAATTGACCAATACGAAATCCATGAAAAAATGGGTTTTGAGTATATACAATTTGGGACCCACTAGAAAATAGAAAAATCACACCCTTAGAAAAAATTATTCAACTTATTTTGACCCACTCAAGTTACCTACATTAACTCCAACACTATCAACTATTAAGTTATCTTTTTTCTATTCTAAGTAGGAAGCTTATTCCTTAATTATTATTATTTTTTTTATTTTTTTAATTTTAACCCAAGGTACCACACTAACTCATACACATACTTTTAAATGTCATCCATTAATCTAAGTATTGTAGCTTTGGATATTAGTCTAACTTACTTACGTGGTATTGAATGATCCTCTAGATAAATCATCTAGATAGTTTGAGCGTTATTTTTATCATATTAGCAAGTATATGTACTTTCGCATATAATGCCGATTAATAAATTGGAACAATTTCGTCTTTCGTAAGTAAGAAGCAGCAACTTCTCCCGACCGTTAAAATAATTTGCTTTTGAAACTAAAGTTTGACTAGTGGATCTCTTAAGACTCAGAAGGGTTTTTTTTTTGTCAAAGGCCTATGATCCTGTCATGAATAGTTGAAGATGCACTAATAAGACTTGTGTCTATAATATAATGCTAATTATGATCTCTCTCTCTCTCTCTCTCTCTCTCTATATATATATATATATATATATATATATAATGCTAATTATGATCTCTCTCTCTCTATATATATATATGTATGTATAATTTTTATTTATGAATGATCTACAATTACAGTTATAAGAATAAAATTATTTAATAATAATTGTAAGTCTAAATTCGTTGCACAGAAAATATACAATTAATTCAGGGTCAATAAATTATACTTGTGAGTTAAATAGATTATGTTTAAGTGTCTTTAATTAAACGAATAAGATAAGTAAGTTTGAGACTCCACTAACCCAGCCCAACAGCTCTAAAAACTCCCGTAGTCAATTTTTGTTTGAAAACCACAAAAGTCTTGTGTTGTGCTCTTATTTTCATCTTGTTCTGCTTGAATTTCTAATATCTTTAATTTTTATTTTAAAATAAATTAAGTTTCCCTGGTGCATGTTATTTCTATATCCCAATAATGATTTCGTTTCCATTTATTTAGACGTAGTTCTTTTCCAATGGTCAAAAGAAAAAATTATGTAATGGAGAAATTCTATCACATAATGGATATGAAAAATAAAACCATTAAATAATTATTATGAAGCTAGATTCATCCACCCTCTTTATAACCATAGTATAATAAATTGATAATAAGCATTACTATTTTTCCTCTGATCCAAACGTTACAAACTTAAATAAAAACTATGGACTTCTCCTTGCAATAGCCACCCTCCTTAACTCCTCTAGCTTTTGATTTGCACTTTATTTCCATCTGCATCAAGAATATGTCTCAATTAAAAAAACACTTGATATTATCGGAATAAAAAGAATATTATTGAAGAAATAAATGTTATTTAAAATATTAAATATTTTAAAAATATCTGTTAATATATCGATAAATATATATTTAATCATCATTTCAATTTTGACAATAACAGCAGCCTTAAATAAAAGGAAGAGAGAGAGATACCATTGTCTAACGTGATGCAAGGCTCTGGTCCAGTGCAGCCTCTATAACACAGGATAAGGCATTTCGGGTTAATTCCAATAATATCCCTGCAATCAAATAGACACTGTAGGCAGCAGTCTGTCACTGCAAGTACTGGGGTTCCTCCAAACATCACTGCCACCAGCATTATTACCACAACAAGAGCTTTGACACCTTTCCCTTCCATGGTAGAAATTAATCTGCTATTCAATTATATCTTACAAAATTTGAGTGACTAAAACAAGACTCCAATTCTCCTATTTATATTGTTGGAGGAGTCATGTTACATTTAATTTGGGAATAAATTATACACAACTTAATCGAATGATAGTTCCGTTAATAATCGGATATTTTGATATTTTTACAAAATTTTATTAAATATGGGTCCCATTTATTAATTATATGAGTGAAATTTTACAGAAATATTAATTTTCTTTTCTACAAATATTAATTCTCTTCATAATCTTTTCATAGCATCTGATTGTGTCCATTTGATTAAATGCATTTAAAGAAAGTAATTAATTTTTCATTCGAAGTTAGTTAATTATTCTTTTAAAATTATACTTCATGTGATGACATCCTGGCGTAAGTTTTTTGTTTTGGAAAAGAAATATAAATTGATATTATAAGAGTTTGAAAAATACAAGTCAACTTTTTTTTTTATTATATTTATAGAATTGATATTTTTACAAGTTAATTTGATATTTACACATGATCAAATGAGATTCATTTGTAAAAATATCAAATTAATTTGTAAAAATATCAATTCTCATATGGAATTGATATTTTTACTAATTAATTTAATATTTTTATAAAATCAAAAAAAACTCACTTATAAAAATATCAATTTTTTATATTTATTTTGTATGCATGGAAAAAACTCACGATTACCTTTATGTAATCTAATTCTGATAATTTGATTCTCACACTCCGATTACTTTAATTCTTTATGTGACCGTTATTAATTGAAGAAGCTATTTATACAAATTTGTACCATCCATTAGGGGTGTTAAAAATTTTTTTTTGATTTTTTAATTTTTTTTTATCAAATTGGTTGATATTGGTATTAATTTTTTTTTTTTGTATTGATTTTTTTAATATTAATTTTTAATTTTTTTTATTATTTTCGATACCGATAAGAATATAAAAAATTTCAAACTCAATAAAAACCGAAATACAAAAAAGACCGAAATATATAATAAACCACCAGCACGCACAGCGGTGGGGGACAACTTTATTGGCATGAGTGTGGGGTGCAGTAGAAAAAGGTACCAGGTGTGGACCACCATAAGTAGCAACCTGCGAGTGGGAGAGTGTGCCCAACAATAACATGCTGAACATTCTACAACTTGCAAGTGGGATGGAGATTGGGTCTCACTCGAGTCAGAAACAACTAGCATTCCGTTGCATTTTGAATCAAAATCATGAGATTATCTATGTTTATCAAGTGTAAACCAAGGTTATTAAATTCGAACCGAATCATCGTTTCGAACGATAAAAATTAAAATTGATCGACATTTTGATTTAATTTAAATAAAAAAATTAGTTTTGATCAAAACTTATGATTCGACAATTGAACCGATCAATCCAATGATTCAGGTCACCGGTTTTATCAATTCCTTATTTTTTATTTTTATTTTTTAATTTAAGCTTTTAAATTTGATTGAATGTATCATTGATTGAGTTTTGAATTATGATCATGATTTAATATCTTTCTTTTCATATAGAATTAGTATTTATTTGAATTGTATAAAGTAAATATTGTACAAATAGATTTAATTTATTTTTACTGAATTTGATTGAATGTATACTAGAGATATTTATGTTCATTTGTGTTTGATTTTATCACTCTTGAATCTTGAGTTTTGAGTTAATATCATAATTTAATATATATATTTTTTATATAGATTTAGTATTTATTTGAATTGTATGAAGTAAACATTGTACAAATAGATTTTTTTGTAAAGATAAATTAATTAATTTTATATATTTACTAAATATTATATATAATATATAATAATAATTAATATATTTAATTATTCATTATTTATTACATATTAATGACGTTATCGGTTCAATAACGGTTCGAATACTGTTCGGACCAGTGACTCATCCACTTAATACTTTTTTCGATTCGATGACCGATACGCGTTTATGAATACTAATATAAACAACGAGCTGCCATTTGTAGGCTTCTATCATCAGTTCCATTGCCTTGAAAATATTTGATCTCAACTCCCAATCTTCATGTTTTGGGTACAAAATAATTTATTTATAATATAAAAAAATATTATTAAATTTGTATATATATAAAATTTCTTTTATTTAATTATTATTAATAATTATATATATTATCATGCAGTATAGCTGAAAATCGAGTCGACAAAAATCGGTACTGATTTTGTACCGAACCGATAATTCGGTATCGGTTCTTGATTTTACGGTAATTTCGGATTGGTACCGATTCAGTATTGTCGATATCGGTACGATTTTTTACCGATGAATACCCCTATTATCCACTATTAACTTCAAGAAAGAGAGACTTTTTCAGTCAAATATTAAACAATAATTTTTTTAAAAATATTTAAAATTCATCAAACTCTATTAAAATTTTAGCGGTTGATTTACGTGACACTTACGTCGAGAAAAGAGAAGTTAAGTTGGAGAATTAAATTAAATCACTAAATAAATATAAATTAAACTAACTAAAAAAAAATAATTAAAATAATTAAATTAATTAACAAGCTTAAAAAATAATATAACAAGCAACTTACCAACAAAAAAAAAAAAAAAAAAGAATCAAATGTCACAAAAATTTCACCGTGTTCCTCCTGGAAGCTGCAGCCATGGACGTACCACCATTATCATCACTATCTCTCTACATCTATATATTGTTTATATCAAATAAAAAACCAACCACAAAATGCTATCAAGGCAGAAAGAAGAAAAACAAGACCAATACTTAATTACAAACCCACTTGAATTAAGAATAACACCTACGTAACTCTAATCCATCAATGTTTCAAACCCAGAATTTCTTCAACCTGAACCCAAAATGAATGGAAGGGAAACATGTATGTCCTTAAAAATTCAACGTCCTTCGCCGCAACTATTCCCCATCACCGCCAATCTTACATCTATCTATACACTTATATATATATATATATATACATTGTTAATACTCAATTTTTTTTTATACGTTTAACCACTGACTTGGACGTAAATTTGTATAGAAAAAGTAATCAGAAAGTAAGAATAGGCTTCAAAATGTGTTAACAATAGAGCAATGTTTAAAAAATCGGACCGGACCGACAATCGGACCGCGGTTTGACCGGAACCGGTCGACTTTCCGGTCCGGTCCAGCCAAAAAATTGGAAGTCAACGACCCGGTCAAAAATCGGTTGACTACCGATTCAACTGGTGATTCAACCGGTAAAATCGGTAGTTGAACTGGTTGACCTGATTTTCAAGTTTTTTTTTTTTACAAAAATATTTTTAATAATATTATAACATTATTTTATTATATTTTAGCTTATAAAAAATTATATATTTTAAAATTTTATTAATTATTAATGATATATTTTTTTATGTATTTATAATGTCACTGGTTCAATAACGGTTCGACCATTGGTTGAACAGTGACCCATCCACCCGATAACTTTTTCGGTTAGATCACCAGTCCAATTTTCTAAACATTGCAATAGAGGTAAAAAGTATTTAGTATGTTAGAATATTGTATATCGTATATCCAATGTTCACCTTGTATTTATAGTAGTTATACCTTCTTGATAGGATCACAATTCCTAATAGGAATTATATAGTAAAGATCCTATTAGAAGAGGTTACCATACAAATTAGTGTTGGATATGGTAACTAATTAGTGCCTTAAGTGATAAGGTGATGAACCCAAGCTTATTGGACATATGAGTCCTCATGTGAGCGCATTAGGCCTAATGGGCTATAAGGACAAGGCCCAATATAGGTAGCTCATTTGTGCAGTAAATACGTAGTCCAACATTGTCTCCCACTTCTTCAACATATGAAATAAGGTGAATGAGTAGAGGGAAAAGGCCTCGGAAGCTCAGAAGGCTTCTAAGACCGAAGACAAAAGGTTTCTGGAGTCTAAAAACTATGGCGACTGAAGGAAAAAGACTTTAGGAGTCCAAAAACTTCACAATCAAAAATAGGATATTTCGAGAGTTTGAAGACTATAACGATTGAAGACAAGAGGTTTTGGGAGTCTGAAAATTACAACGACTGAAGATAGGAGGTTTTTGGAGTTTGAATATTATAATGACTGAAAATAAGAAGTTTTGGGAGTCTGAAAACTACAACGACCCAAGATAAAAGATTTTGAGAGTCTAAAGGACTACAACTGAAAGTAGTATTATAATGTTCCGAACTTCTGAGAATCTTATAATAAGACTTTATATGAATAATTTAAGTTTGAATTATGTTCATAATGAGTTATGTGATTTTTTTATGTGTAAAATTTTGTGTTTTAATTAAAGTAGTTAATCTTAACACTTATTTAAATCAAGAAGTCAATTTAAGGTTAAAACCTAAACCCTAAGGGTTATAATCTAAGGGTTATAACCTAGTAAGAGTCATCAACCGTCTTAAGTTATTTTGACTTTTCACATTTAATGAAATAACATTTATATGGGGTATAAATGCATATTAGCCAATAAATTTTTTTTTTCCGTGAAATTAGTGGTAATCACTATTTTCATGAGAAAACGATTTTCATCATTTTGACTTTTTGCATTTCACGATATAACATCTATACGAGGTATAGATACCAATGAGCCAATAAAAATATTTTTGAAGGAAAACACTATTCACGTAGAAAGCACATTTCATTTTTTTTTATTAACTTTTTGGTCATTTCTCAATTTTCTGAGAAATGTCCACGAAAAATACTATATTCACGGGAAAACGCATTTTATTTTTTTGACTTTTCATTTTACGAAATATTATATATACGGAATATAAATAAGAAACATCTATTTAGAAATGTTAAAACCTAATTAATTAGTGGAAACTAAAGAAAAAAACCCTAAGTATTATATGAAATTAATACAAGGATTATACGAAAGATTATATGAGATTAATGCGAGATATAATATAAGTAGAATACGAATATTATACAGTGTATTATACGAAAGAAATACGTATAAATATTTATGTATTAAACTAATTAACTAATTAGTTGTAATCAAACTAGATTATGTGTAACTAAGTTGATGTAACCGAACCAGGATCCAAACTAAGTTATAATTTAACCAAACTAATTAAAAACCTAACTAAGATATGAAATGACTAAACAAACCTCCATTAAATAATGAAAAATGACCAAAACAACCCCGTGTACTATTCATTTGATAGGCTAATTGTGGACCAATCAAATTAAGCTTGATGATGTCACAAAATGTGATGATTTAAAAGCATTTGATGGCATTAAATGCCATACACCACCCGACCACTTAAGGAGGTTTGCTAGCGAGATTTTTATTTTACTTAGCTTGAAAGTAATGGCTTAATGACAAAAATGCCCTAGGTTTGCAAGTCCTATAAATATGAGCCTAAGTTCACCATTATTTCCTACTATTTTCAAAGAGTAAAAGCTATAGTTATATTTTGAGGGATATTGTGAGATAAATCATTTTTTCAAGTATTGAAGTCTTATAAAGAAATAGTTAAAACTTGTACTTTAAGAGGGTTTTTCGAACAAGTTTAAGCTTAGTGTTTAAATTATTAAATGCATCAAGACAAGTCTTCTAACTTTTATGTGTTATGTTTATAAGTTATAAATGTAATTTATACACTTTGTGAGACAACGTGATATAAATTGTTGAAATGAAAGTTATATGTGATATTAAATTGGGAGATATGTGAAGACAACGCATGTTAAAGTTTATATGAAAATATAAACTGTGTATGTATTATTTGTTAGACTTGTAAAGCCATTGTACTCATTCTTGCGAATAAACTTTTTTTTACAGTTAAGAAGAATGATATGAAGATCATGACTAGAAAAAAATGGCGTTAGATTATAGAACATATATTTATTGCGTTTGTTTATAAATTAAGTCATTATGACTTTTGTAATATGAACAAGCAAATAGGTAACTGAATATTATTCAATGATAGTATCATATTATCATCAAAGAATTTTATGTTTTTAAATTTGATATAACTTGAAATTGTTAAATATTAAAACAATATTGATAAAAAAAAACTATATAAATGAATGAGGATATTGAATAGTATTGTGAGTGCTGTAAGAGCAGTGATCTAGCACTGATGAAGAAATCAAATTCATCGTAAGGTTCATCTGTTTCAAGTACAAGTGTGTTATTAATATTGTGAATTTTAGATAAATAAAAAATATCGATATGAAAAAATATCTTTATAAAGTTATGTGTCTAAGTGAGGATATTGAATGATATTGGGTGCTCTGTAAGCACCAAGGTTCCACTAATGAGCGCCGATAAGATGTCAAAATTACCGAAATGTGTCTCTCTGTTGCTAAGAACAATCTTTATTATTAAGACTGTGAATCTTAGATATGTAAATGTATAGAATATCTAAATCGTAAAGTTAAAATGGTAGAAGTGAGTATTAAGTCTCTAGTATCAATTATAAGGACTTAATATGAAATGATGAAAGATCTTTGGGAATTAAGATGAGAACTTTGTTTATGAAACTGTTGGACTAAATGAGGGTATTGATAATATTGACTGATCATGTTATTGTTGATGCTCTGAATTTTAGTTAGATAAGGTTTATGGATAAACGTAATGTCTATAAACTTAACGATTTAGCATTTGTAGATTATGAGTTTATAAAATACTCAGAAGGAAGCAAAGCTCGAATAATAAAATGCTATCTTTAGTAATGGATGTAAGTCACCGATAACAATTTAAAGTTAAGATCCAGGGATTAAGTAAAAGAATTTTTTAAAGAATTGTCTGTAATAGACTAGTATAACCAATATGATTATGAGATCATTGGTTAAGTTATGAGTAAAGAGAAGTACAAGTCAGCCATAAAGACTGGGCGACGAACACAAGGATTTGGGGGCGTGACAAGTACGAGTCTGCAACAAGTCTTGGTGGCGAGCGCTCGGATTTGGGGGCGTGATAGGTTAGTATTAGAGCTGTAGATTATAGTTCTAAGGTAACGAGTATCTTAGGATATAATCTGATGGAGTAAGAATAAATGGATTTGTGAAGAGTTCGTAGATAATTAAAAGATATGAATAAATCTTAATAAATCTTAAAATCCTTTAAACATAAAACTTTATGTGAAAGAACTATACTAAGTAAAGTTAAACTCTTTTATGTGATGGCTAAAATTTTGAGTTGGGAAGAAATCATAAAAGTGAATGCACATCCTATGGTCCCCGAAAGTAATCCTGAAGAGGATCCCATTGAAGATTAATTGATAAATCCTGCGGGTTACCACCCAATGATCAATTTTGTTAACATGTCCAATGATAATGATCTAGATGTATATCAACATGATGCGAATATTCTAGACGTTGAGGATGACAATCCAGAATCCGAGTTAGATGAGATCATTGAAGAATTGAATGAAGAAGAGGAGGAGCAAGTAGCATTAATGAACGCCACCACTGAAAGTATTGAGACCCTTGAAGGAATGTGGTTAGAGGAAGTTAAGAGAAACCACAAAAAAGAAGTTCTGTTAGCCATTAAGGAGGCAAAAAAGCTCTGGCTATAAGAAGAGATTGACTATGAGAAAATGGAATGTTCATTGTCCTATTGGGAGCTTCACAAAGAAGTTGAAAATTTTCCCATAGCAAAAAATGAATTGGGCTAAGAGATTAATCGATTTGTAGTCTCAAGCATGTTAAATATGGCTTTCAAGAAGGTCAATAACAATTAAATAAGATTGGACTTTAATATTTAAGTTATGTTATATGTTGTATGTTTAACTTTCCCATTTTTATAAGGAGAGTTAAAAATAGTAAAGTGAATTTATTTACTTGGATAATTGTAGTTTGTAATGTGTAGAAGTTTATAAATACAACGTTTGTTATGAAATATGATGTGTAATTTTTTTTTTATGCTTTCATATTTATACTTGCTTTTCTTTTATTTATAGAAAGATGACACCACCAAGGAGAAATACATAAGCACATACTAGTGAAAGTATTGGCGAACCAAATAGGGTGGATCCAAATCCAATGCAACTATTTGTGGATATGCTATTAAGTGCCCTAGAAAATCGTCCCATTAATAATGCACCTCCAACACAGACCACCACTTTTAAAGACTTTAAAAATGTAGGACCTTTCAAATTTCAGGGAACCGCTGAACCAATCGATGTCCAAAATTGGGTTATCGAAATTGAGAAGGCTTTCGACATAGCCAATATTGGTGAAAACCAAAAGACTAAATTCGGTGCCTATCTAATGAAAGGCAAAGCGAACTTTTGGTGGGAAGCGAACAAGAATAAGGCGAGAGAAGGCATAATCGTTTGGGAAAGGTTCAAGGAAATAATTTTTGAGAACTTTTTCCCAAGGAGAGTGCAAAATCGGATGGAAGTTCGGTTTCTAAACCTAACATAAGGGGACATGACTGTGCCCCAATATGCCACCAAGTTTAATGAACTCACATGTTTTGTTCTACACCAAGTAGCTATTGAGGAACGTAAAATGAAGAGGTTCGAAAAATGGTTAAAACCATGGATTCATGGTAAAGTTGCCGTGTTACAGATAGAGATTTTTTCCCAGATTCTCCAAAAAGCCATCATAGCCAAAAGAGGCAGCGATGCCTATAATAAGTATAAAAAGGAAAATAATAAAAAGAATGAGGGAGGTACCAACAAAGGGTAAACCGATATTGGGGTAGTAATAATAATAATAAAAGGAATAATACGGGAAGAAATAAACACAAGGAAGGAGAAAACAAAAAGAAAATTGAACCCTGCAAGACATGTGGTAAGGGCCATTTAGGAGTGTCTTAAAGGCAAGAATGTCAGTTATAACTATAAACAAGAAGGACACTTAGAAACTAGTTTTCCAAATCCAAAGAAAGACACCTGCTTTAATTATGGAACAACAGGACATCAAGCCAAGATTTGCCCTAAAAAATGAGGAGAAGCTAGAGGGAGCAAGGTGAGTAATTCTGCCCCGACAACTACACCGGGAGGCCCGGGTCGTCCAACGACAAGGACCTTTAACATGTCAGTGAGAGATGCAGTTGCATCTTAAGATGTGGTGTCAGGTATCATTCCGATCAACTTTATAAATGCTTATGTGCTATTTGACTCGGATGCTACTTGCTCATTTGTTTCATTTGAATTCACTACAAAATTGAATATGCCTGGTGAGAAATTAAATTTTCCCTTGAATATAGAAATTGGGAAAATAATACATGTTAAACACATCCTTAGGAAATGTTGTATAGTAATTAAAGGCCAAGAGCTGAAGGTGGATCTTATTCTAATCAATTGGGGGAATTCGATGTAATTATAGGCATGGATTGGTTAACTAATCACAAAGCGGTGATTGATTGCCAATGAAAGTGTGTTAACCTTTTGACAATGTCGAAGTCAAAGGTTATTTTCAACGAAAATCAGTTACCAAGAAAATCTTGTTATTTATCAACAATGCAAGCAAAGGGATTACTTAAGAAAGGGTGTCAAGGCTATTTGGACTACATCAGAGATACTTAAAAAAAAGAGTTAGATATAAATCAAATACCAGTTATAAGGGAATTCACGGATGTGTTTTCCAATGGCTTACCTGGTCTCTCACCTGATAGAGAGATCGAGTTCATCATCGACTTAGCACCTAAAACTGCACCAGTTTTGAAGGCTCCATATATGATGGCACCTATGGAGATGAAAGAGTTGATGGTTCAACTACAAGAATTGTTGAAAAAGAAGTACATTCAACCTAGTGTTTTTTCATGGAAAGCACCTGTGTTATTTGTCAAAAAGAAGGATGGAACTTTGAGATTATGTATCAAGTATCGCGAACTGAATAAATTAACCATAAAGAATAAGTATCCATTGCCTAGGATAGACGACTTGTTTGATCAATTGAAGGGAGCCAAACACTTCTTCAAGATTGATCTACAGTCTGGTTATCATCAACTAAAAGTAAGGAGTGAAAATGTGCCGAAGACACTGTTTCGAACACGCTATGGACATTACGAGTTCTTGGTAATGTCCTTTGGGTTAATGAATGCGCCAAGAGCATTCGTAGACTTAATGAATAGGATTTTTAGGTCATGTATAGACAATTATATAGTGGTATTCATCGATGATATTTTGATATACTCGAAAATACTGGAAGAACATGTTGAACACTTGAGGAGTGTACTAGAAACCTTACAAAAGGAACAACTCTATGCCAAAATTTTAAAATATGAGTTTTGGCTAGAAAGAGTTCAGTTCTTGGGTCATGTGATTGATAAGAATAGAATTACGGTGGATCCATCAAAAATCGAAGCAGTGGTAAGTTGGGAGCAACCAAAGACACCCACCGAAGTAAGAAGCTTCTTAGGTTTAGTGGGGGTATTATAGGAGATCTATCAAAGATTTTTAAAAAATAACTCCGTTAACCAACTTAACAAGAAAGATCGTGAAGTATGTATGGACAGATAAATATGAAGAAAGCTTTCAAAAGCTAAAGAATAGGCTAAGTGAGGCGCTGGTATTATCTTTACCAGATAATAGTGGAGGTCTTGTAGTCTATAGTGATGCCTCACATAAAGGATTAGGTTGCGTTTTGATGCAACATAAAAAAGTCATTACTTATGCTTCGCAACAATTGAAGTATTATGAGATAAGGTATCCTACTCATGATCTAGAACTAGCAGTGGTAGTATTTGCTTTTAAAATATTGAGGCATTACCTATATGAAAATAAGTGTGAAATTTATACCGATCATAAGAGTTTGAAGTATATTTTCACACGACAAGAGTTAAATATGAGGCAAATACGGTGGTTGGAATTGATAAAGGATTATGACTATGAGATCCTATATAATCCAAGAAAAGTTAACGTAGTTACAGATGCATTGAGCAGGAAGAACCAAGAGAAATTGATCGTGTTAACAACTCATGATGAATTGGTAAAAGAATTTTCTAGACTTGAAATTGAGGTGAGAATTCCTTCAATTTCAATAAGAAAATTGTTTGTAATGGAAGATCACTCAACTTCGTTGGGTAAAATTAAGGGGATACAAGAGAAGAATGAGGAGTATGAAGAAATGAAAAATAAGATAACCAAGAATGTGAACAATAAGTTCAAATTGGATAAGGAGGGAATCATAATATTTGAATCAAAGATATGGGTACCTTCGATACAAGAGCTAAATGAAGAGATTATGTCAGAAGCACATAGTACTAAGTTTTCAGTCCATCTGGGCAGCAACAAAATGTACGAAGACATGAGCCAACATTTTTTGTGGCCAAACATGAAGATGGGGGTGACTGAATTCGTTAGTAGGTATTTAACGTGCCAATGAGTTAAGGCAGAGCATCAAAGACCAAGTGGGTTATTGTAACCATTAGAAATTCTAGAGTGGAAGTGGGAGTATATTACAATGGATTTTGTTTAGGACTTTCAACCACACAGAAAGGTCATGATGCAATTTGGGTGATAGTAGACCGATTAACCAAGTCTGCTCACTTTTTACCAATTAATGTCAAGTTCACCCTAGATAGATTAGCCAAATTATATATTAAAGAGGTTATATCTAGACATGAGGTTTCGCTTTCTATTGTATTCGATCGAGATCCAATGTTCACCTCGAACTTTTAGAAAAGTCTACAAGAACATCTCAGGACACAATTGAGATTAAGTATGGCTTACCATCCACAGACTGATGGCCAAAGCGAACGGACAATCCAAATATTGGAGGATATGCTAAGGGCATACATGATGTAAAGAAAGTTGGGAAGACCACTTACCTTTGGTGAAATTCGTATACAAGAGTAGTTATCATGCTAGTATTAGAATGCCACCGTACAAAGCCCTGTATGGGAGAAAATGTAGAACACCTATGTGTTGGGACAAAGTTGACGAACGACAAATGCTTGGACCAAAATTGGTTCAGCAAATGGCAAAAGTAGTTTGAGTCATTTAAGGAAGGTTACAAGCGTATGAGCAACAAAAGAGATATGTGGATCAGTATAGGCAAAAAATAGACTTTGAAGTTGGAAGTCATGTCTTCTTAAAAGTGTCTCCCAGGAAAGGGAAGATTCGTTTTGGGAAGAAAGAAAAGTTGAGTCCGAGGTTTATAGGGCCATTCGAAATTTTAAGGAGAAAAGGTGAGGTTGCTTATGAAGTAGCCTTGCCTCAAGAACTGAAACATATACATAATGTATTTCATATTTCAGTATTGTGTCCCTATAAACCCAACTACAAACACGTTATTAGTTAAGAACCAATCCAGATCAAGAAAGATCTAAGTTATGAAGAGATTCCTTTTCAAATTGTTGATAGAAAAGAACAAATATTAAGGAATAAAGTACTACCTTCAGTAAACGTAATATAGAGAAATCAGTCCATGGAAAAAGCTATGTGGGAGTTAAAAGACAAAATGAAGATAGATTATCCACATTTATTTTCTTGATTTTTTACTGTAATTATTAGGACAAAATTCTTATAAGTAGGGGTGAATGTAATGTTTCGAACTTCTGAGAATCTTGTAATGCGACTTTATATGAATAAATAAACATTGAATTATGTTCATAATGTTTTATGTGATTTTTCTATGTGTAAGATTTTGTGTTTTGATTCAAATGGTTAATCTTAACACTTATTTAAATCAATAAGTCAATTTAAGGTTAAAACCTAAACCCTAAAAGTTATAACCTAGCAAAAATCGTCAATCGTCTTAAGTCATTTTGACTTTTCATATTTCATGAAATAAAATTTATACGGGGTTATAAATGCATATTAGCCAATAAAAAAAAAATTCCCGAGAAATTAAAGGCAATCACTATTTACTGGAAAACGTTTTTCGTCATTTTGACTTGTTGCATTTCACAACATAGCGTCTATACGGGGTATAGACATCAGGGAGCCAATTAAAAAAAATTCGAAGGAAAATACTATTCATGTAGAAAACGTTTTTTATTTTATTTTTTGACTTTTTGGTCATTTTTCCATTTTCTAAGAAATCATCGCGAAAAATACTATTCACGAGAAATACATATTTAGAAATGTTAAAATTCAAAATTGATTAAAAACTAATTTATTGATAAAAAATAAAGAAAGAAGACCTAAGTATTAAACGAAGTATAATATGAAAATTATACGAAACTAATACGAGAATTATATGAAAGATTATACGAGATTAATATGAGTAGAATACGAATATTATATAGTGTATTATACGAAAGAAATACATATAAATATTTATGTATTAAACTAATTAACTAATTAGTTGTAATCAAACAAGATTATGTGTAACTAAATTGATGTTACCGAATCAAGATCCAAACTAAGTTATGATCTAACCAATCTAATTAAAAACCTAACTAAGATATAGAATGACTAAACTAACCTTCATTAAGTAAAGGAAATGACCAAAACAACCCCTTATACTATTCATTTGGCAGGCTAAGTTGTGGATCAATCAAATTAGGCTTGATGATGTCACAAAATGTGATGATTTCAAAGCATTTGATGGCATTAAATGCCATACACCACCCGACCACTTAAGGAGGTTTGCTAGCTAGATTTTTATTTTACTTAGCTTGGAAGTAATGGCTTAATGACCAAAATGCCCTAGGTTTACAAGTCCTATAAATAGGAGCCTAAGTTCACAATTATTTCCTATTATTTTTAAAGAATTTTCAAATAGCAAAAGCTATAGTTATATTCTGAGAGATGTTGTGAGATAAATCATATTTTCAAGTATTGAAGTATTGCAAAGAAATAGTTAAAACTTGCACTTCAAGAGAGTTTTTCAAACAAGTTTAAGCCTAGTGTTTAAATTATTAAACGCATCGAGACAAGTCTTCTAACTCTTATGTGTTATGTTTATAAATTATAAATGTGATTTATACGTTTTGTGTGACAACTTGATATAAATTGTTGAAATAAAAGTTATATGTGATATTAAATTGAGAGATATGTGAAGACAAAGCATATTAAAGTTTATATAAAAGCATAAACTATGTATATGTTATTTATTAAACTTGTTAAGTTATTATGCTCATTCTTGCGAATAAACATTTATTTGTAGTTAAGAAGAATGATATCAAGATTGTAATGACCAAGAATTTGATAAAAAATCTTAATTTAATTAAATGAGAAATTATTTAAAATTTTGCATGCACTTCTGTGTGTATGTGTAATTATGTGATAGAAAGAATATATAGTTAGTTAATTCAATGAATTTGAATTAATTATGAATTAAAGAAAGAATTATGATGAGTAAATAAATTATGAAAAAATTGCATAATGAGCTTAAGTTATGAATTAACTAAGCTTAAAGGAATGAGCCTTGTGTGGCATAATGTATAATTAAGACGATTAATTAATTTAGTGTTAAATTAATTCATGGAAGATAATTAAAATAAATTCCAATTGATAATTAATTGAGTAATGAATTAATGTTATGATTATTTAAGCCCAAGCGTTTTGGGTATGTGACTAAAAGTGAATTAAGATTGGATTGGTCCAATGAGTAAGTATAGTGTAGAAAATTATATTAGCCCAACCCTTAAGCATTAATATGGCTTGTAGGAAATTAATGTTGGCCCATAATGGAGTCCAATTAATTGCTATTGGTAGACCATGTATTTGACCTAAATTAGTGGTCCAAGACAATGTCCGCATTTTGACCCAACAAATTGCCTAATTCAAGAATACTTGCAGTTAAAAAAAAGAAAAAGAAGAAGAAAATGGAGTCAAAATTGGTTAAGCATGAAGTATTGTGCACCTAAAGCATTGCAATTTTGGAGCATTGTGCTCCATGTTTTCCTCCAAAAGGTGCTCACTTTTTCTTTAAATTATAGGATAATGTTGTTAGTTAACATAATTAACAAGTGTTGAGAGGATTAGTAGAGCTAAGCATGATTAGTGTGGCTCTATAAATAGAGTTCTTCTCCACCATTTTATAAGGTTAGCTAAATTTTCTAAGTGTTGGAAGAGAGAAAAGAAAGAAGGAAAGAAGAGAGAAAAGAAAAAATAGAGAGAAAAAGATAAAGTAAGGAGGAGCTCTTACAAAATAGAGGTAATAAGGAAGGAGAGGAGGAGTATTGTGGAGCATCCAAGCCTTTTAAGATTTTTAGCAAGAAGAAAAGGGCTATTAGAAGACATACAACTCTCATAACCTAAGTCTTTAAGATTTATTGTAGATCTAGCTATATGTTAGTGGTGCACAAATGGGTTGCGACCCAGCCTTGGTTCGACCTAGGCTCGACCTGGTAAAAGCCCGGCCTAGTCAAGGCTTGGTCTGGCTCGGCTCGGCCTGGAGGCCACGAACATGACACTTTTTTTTGGCTCAGATCCGGCCTGGTCTGGCCTATCAACAAGCCCGGCTTGGCCTGAGGCCCGGCCTAACTTGATGCCCGACTTGGCCTAAGGCCTAGCCTGGTTCACCCAAAGCCTCGTCTGACCTGCCAATTTTCTTTCTATGCTACTTCAATTCTTCCACTAGAGACGAAAATTTCCTTCTTATGACAACTCATTCAATAAACTAAATAAAATTGACGCATTTCAATACGTTCATTCATACATGCTTGTTTATATTCAAATAAAGAAATCCATGAAAACACATTAGGTAGTACAATATATAAGGATTTTCATTACCTCGCAACTTAACTAGCAACCTACATTTTTTGCAGACCTTTCATTGCATCTTCATTTTAATAAATACTTAACGTAAAAACTAGAAAGTCATTTGTAAAATAATAATAAAAAAGATACTTTTATAAAAAAATAATTTTTTTATTAATGATAGTATAAAATAATACAAATTTGTAAAATTGTACAATATTTCTATTCATTATTGTAAGTTATAACTTGTAAGTTATAATACATTACTTTTAATTAATACATCAATTAAGTTTAAAATTTTAATTGATGTTAAAAAAAATTTGAATGGACCGAATTGGATCGGCCTGGCCTGGCTTGGCCTGCAGGCCTCAACAAGCTCTCTTTTAAAGCTCCAAGCTCGGCCTGGCCTGGCTTGCGGGCTAAAAGTCAAAGTCCCAACCCGGCCTGGTCAACGGCCAAAGCCTGGCAGGCCCAGGCCGGCCTATTGTGCATGACTTCTATACGTGTTTAAAAATCGTGCTTAGATGTGGGAGTTGAAGTTGTGTTGGGGAACCATGGTGGGCTCCCAAAGTACAAGAGTGGTAGTTAATGGAGATTATGTGATTAAAATGTGATTTGATATGCAAAACATGTATATATGCTAAGCTTGTTGGAAACCCTAAGTAATGGTCATGAATACACTTTATATAAAATATATAGATCTTGAAAATCTAGAAGTTGAATATGATAGATCTATGAAATACAAAACCAACTCAAGTGGAACGAATTAAATCAGAGCTAAAATAAATTTATAATAATTTTTCTTGTGAAATATGTCCTATGTAAACCCTAGCTTGGTAGAGCAATTTTTTTGGCTAATAAATATTTTTTGGAAAAATGAATAAAAATTTGAATATTTTTAATATATAAGTTTACTAACCAACAAACTTGATTTAAACTTATTTGGATATAAAATGAACAAGTTATAAAAGTTGAAATAAAAAAGGGTCAAATTTTCAAAATTGAAAAGAAAAATGGGCTGAGGATTCTGCTAGACAGCGCTAGGGCGTTGTTTACAGTGTAAAAGACAGAGTCGGGGTGCTGAATATTTTTTATTTTAAAATTTGAAGGACAGCACCGGGACACTGTCCCTAGTGCAATTTATCGCGTCGGGTCACAATCCTAGAATTTAGGTTGACAGAGTCAAATCGGGTCAACCCGGATCCGAGAAAAATAAAATAAAAATAAAAATAAATAAATAATAAATAAAATAAAAAGAAATAATTAATAAATAAAATAAAATATAAAACAAATAATGAGTAAGCAGATAAAATAATAGTTAATTATTTTATTTGACTAATAAAGAATAAATAAATAAAATAATAATTAAATTATTTTATTTGTAGACTATGAAAAGGAATTGAATAAATAAAGTTTAAAAAAACAAAATAATAATTAAATTATTTTATTTTTAGATTAAATAAATGATATATAAACAAATAAAATAATGACTAAATTATTTTATTTGTAGATTAAATAAATAAAGTTTAAACAAATAAAATAATAACAAATATTATTTTGTTTGTGAATTTTGAATATGAGTTAAATAAATAAAGTAAACAAATAAAATAATAATAAGTATTATTTTATTTATGAATTTTGAAGATAAATTAAAGTTAATAAGACTTAAACAAATAAAATAATAATAAAGATTATTTTATTTGTGACTTAAAATAAGACTTAAACAAATAAAGTAATAAAGATTATTTTATTTGTGAATAGTAAGGATGAGTTAAATAAATTACAACGTAAACAAATAAAATAATAAAAAATATTATTTTATTTGTGAATAATTAAATGAAGAATTAAACAAATAAAATAAGAAGAGTTATTTTATTTGTAAATGAATTAAAGTAAATAAAGATTAAAGAATGAGTAATTAAAATAGTAAAGGGTACTATTTAATTATAAAGAATAAAATGTGTAAAGAGACGTAAAAAAATAAAATAATAACAAATGTTATTTTCTTTGTAAATGATAAGCATGAGAATGGATAAGTGGATAGTGAGAATGATAATAAAGATTAAAGACGATCAAACATGGGATCAATAATTAAAAGAAGAAGGTATTAAGGAGGGTTATCTAAATGTTAAGGTGGGAGCGTGGAAGATAATAATGCAAGTTAAAGGTGAAAATGGAGGTGATGAATGACGAGATGATAAGGGACGAGGAAGAGTTAGATGATGGAGGCTTACGAGTTAGAATTAATTGATGCGAATTCAATGATAATCTAGTAGAGACTAACCTATAGATCGAACTATAACTTATGTAGGTCGAGGATGACTTAAGAAGCTAGAAGAAGGAAAAGTAGGCATACAAGGCAAGTTTCCCTTACTTGTACACTTTATCTGCTTTGAACAAGTTTATAGTGCATGCGTAGACTTAAATTGTCATCACTTGTATACGACCTTTCATATGTGTACGCTTAGGAAGATCTCCCAAATATTGAATTATAAAATATGAGAATTTTAAACACAAACAAGTTGTTTAAAGAATGAATCTATGCCACTTGATTCAGCTAGACAAAAGATGACATAAAATGTCAATCTCATTCCTTGAGAAAGCTATCCAAACCAATTGATTTGGTGCAGACTCTATTATGATGAGATGAACAACCCTGATAAAGGGGTTTAAGTCGTGGATTCGACTTGGCGCACACAAAGACTAAACGTTATGCATAATGTAGGGTACGACAGGGCTAATCACCTCATATACTCGTTTTCTTTGAGGATCCTCAGCTAAATGGTGTAAATCCTCTAATAGTTCAACGGTCCTTAATGGCCACTCAGTAATAAATGATACTCATGCTTTGAAAGTTCGGGACTCTTTTTGGCAAGATACATACTGATTGGTTATTCCAAAATTATTGTAACGACCCCAAATCCAGGTCCTTTGAACCTCGAATATGGTTCGCCACTGTATAACCTTTTTCTTATCGTTCATGAATTACCACAATATTATAATTACTAAATAACCATTTATTTAAAACTTTACAATATCTATTTCTATTCTAGAATTGTAATCTTTACAAATTTCTAGTATGCCTCAATATCATATATGATACGAGTTCATTCTATTACAATCAATTTGAGTATTTAAACACTCATGATACACACTAACTATTTCTTTAATTACACAATCATTTTACCTGTCCAATTAGGACTTATAACTATAACAATTGTTTAGACTTTCAGTGAAAGTAATACGCATTCATGTTCCTTGATCTTTATCAAAACTTCTGATATCTCGCACTTATCTGAAAATGTTAGTTTTATAACAAGAGTGAGCACGACAACTCAATAAGTCTAACAGTTACACATAACACATTATATGCTTCATATGTTATACATACTCTGCATTTTATACATACATCATGCTTTTCATGAATTTTATTTTATGAATGCTTAATACTTCTTATGCATCACATATGATACACAACTTGCCTCTATCAAATCATGCTTCATATTTTGTACATACTTCACATGTAATCATACTTCATGCTTTTCATATACTTCATATATACTCATACTCTATTAGCTTCACATAACACAAAAAACATCAATATATCTTTATATCAATAATTTAATATCATATTGTGGCATAGCAATACACATAGGAGCAAGTTATAAAAAACTTGCCTGGTTCGCTTATATCATTTTCACTTATTTTGCGTCTTTCGTTCAACCTACAATTATGTATGAGATTGACACAAAATTATTAGTTATAATGACTATTAATTAGTCTTAACTTAAGACCTTAACTTCAATCTATTAATGCTTACTATGTCCGACAAACAAACCCTTGCGTTCTGGTCAAATCCTAGTTTGAACATGCCGAGTACACTTACCCAACTTAAAACAATACTTTGATTTCTTAATACTACATTCATTTAATACATTAATTTCCCAATTAGACTATAATGAATCTTAGATATTGGTTTACTATGCAAATATATTCATTTTACACTTAATTTGATTTAAATTTTTTAAGAAAACCAGACCCGGATCGACTCGAACCGGATAAAAAATTCACGTTCTGGGCAGTGTGTTTCACTGTTGCGGCGGTGGGCCAAAACAAAATAAACTTAATTTATAGACTGCTCGACCTTAAGTCGCTCCGACAGTCATAATGTGCTCATTTCAAAATAATTTTGGGTGTTTCTTGAGTCCATTTTCATCCAAATTCTCCCCTCTACAACTTCTCTTTAGATCATAAATCCAAATTATAAATAGAAGTAGGCTAAAAAAATCACTCACAAGGACAAAATAAAAACTAGTTTCATAAATCTTTGATTCAATTGGTTCAAACGTGATGTTACAAGCATTATTTTGCTAGATCATCATTTTTTATGACTCTACAACATTATAATATATAACCTACATCATATATATCTCCACTAGGACCTTTAACAACATAAAATGAAAGATTAAGATTAAGAAACTTTTCAACCTTCATAGCTCCTTCTTCTTCTTCCTTACTTGAGCTTTGCTAGGAATGGCTATGACTCCTCATCTATCTCATTCTCTCTTTGATCAAACCCTTTAGATTTCTTTCCTTAGAGTTTCTCTTAAACTCCCTATGAAGATCCGAATTTTTAGGATTTGTTTAATAATATCAAATGAGAATTTAATTGATAAAATTATCAAGGTTGTTAAATTAATTATTATTTTATGTGGTTTAAGGTATGTGAAGGGATTTAGTTAGTAAATTAAATCAGTACAGAGATGGTAATGAACTGTGTTGAATTAAAATAACTGAAAAATAAATAAATTGTTTAAAAACAATTTATTAAGAATGATAGAAATTTCATATAAAGGTACAATAAATTGTACAAAAGAATTGTTGTGAAGTGCAGAAATTTTGATTTAATAGTATACGTGGTAATGTGAGATATATGAATAAAATTTGTATATATATACTTATATGTGTGTTTATGTTAAATTGAAATTATGAATTTCATTAATTATGGAAATTAAGGGATTAATAATTAAATTAATCCAAAATTAAATAAAAAGTGAATGTGGATGTTAGAGAAATTAGAAATATTGATTATTTAATTAATCAATAAATATGGCGAAGGTTTAAAGATTATTTAAGAGGAGGAAGTAATTTTATAAATTATATACTAATAAGTATATAATATAAGAAAATTAAAGTAAAATATTAATGGAAAAATAATTATATAAATTATATAAGAATTATTATATAATTTATATAAGATGATTAAATTAATGAGAGGGTTAATAAATGTATAATTTTGGAGGAATTTAAGAAATTATTTAAGAAAGGAAATTTTAAATATATAAATTATATAATTTATATATAAAGAAGTTAATGTAAATATTAAAGAAATGAAAATAAATGAGAAAAAAATGAATATTTAAGTTATTAAAAATTATGTTTATGTATAGTGAAATTTTTATGACTTTTATGAGAGATAATATTTCAGAAACGCAAACATGTTAATGTAACATGTTGTCCAAGTAACGAATATATGCATGTTATTATGTTATATGAATTATTTTATGATTTTTGGAGGTATACATTACCTCATATAATTATATGCATGTTATTATGCGTGTACAAAATTTGTCAAGTAAAGTACCCAAAAAGGGTCTAAATATTATTCATAAATTATATTATGAATTTTGGTAAATTAAAATAAATATTTTATATTTATTATATAAAATATTTATTACACGCGATAATTACGTAATGTATTTGAAATATTTAATTAAGCAAGATTTATGCATGATTTGGCTTAACCGACTTTGGTGGGCGGTGGATTTATTTTAGTCTTTAAAATTAAGAGTTTGGGCTTTTAAAAAGAAAAGCAAAGGAAAAAGAAAGGAGGAAAAAAAGAAGAAGAGAGAAAACAAACATTTCTCTCCCATTTCTTCTTCAACCGTGAACACCACCACCATGCCACCGGAAGATTCCATGACCACCAAGAGAGAGAGAAAAATTGGGACCATCAAGAGTTGAATAAGCTTCAAAGGATGGCTTGAGGAAGGTATAAAATGAATTTATATGATTTATTTTAGTATTTATGATGTTGAATAATTGTGTGGAAAAATTACAAATAATTAGTATAATTGTTCTAAATAATTTTTGGATCTATATCTATGAATTTTATGATTTTTGGTGTAATTATGTTGGGAAATTATGTGCAAAATGGAATTATTATAGCAAAGTTGGTATACTGTTTTTGTGAAAAGAGGAAGAAGAAGAAAAGGGCTGCCGCGCAATTTTTCTGGCGCGGGGTATAAACGACATCGTTTTGGGCGCGACTGGGGGAGGGGCGCGTAATGCGCGATGATGAAAAGTTGACAGGCCGAACGACGTCGTTCGGCGTAGTCAATAGTAGAAGGCCGCGCGCCATGCGCGACTGAGATTTAGGCCGAAGTTACGATTTTGCCCCTAGCCTTTTCAGTTAATACCGACCGTGTCCCCTGACCACAGAAATTACGGTAATGCCCCTTGACTTTCCGGGAAATTCCGGTTGTATCACTAAGGGCGCGGAAATTACGAAAATGCCCCCAGAACTTAGTTTTTAATTAAATAAATGTTTAAAAATTGTTTAAAAATTATAGAAAATTATAGAAAAATACTAAAAATATAGAAATGATGTTTGAGCATTAAATTTAATATTTTGGTAGAAATATTAAATATTTGGGATTAATATTTAAATGTTTAAATATTAATCTAATAAGGTTATAAGTTAGAAAATGATTAAATGAAAATCCGGACAACCAGATATGCTAAATTTTATCCGATGAGCTGGGTTGTCTGTATTAAAAGTGTTGGATATTAAGTTAAATGAATATATTAGGGAACAGAGTTAATTTAATTAACCATATTATTTAATAATTGGTCTAGAGATGATATTAATTAATTAAATTAATATCATAAGAAGATAAATAATTATTATTTAATTATTTTATGATCATAGGTTGATCGAGTTAAGGGTTTGAGCTATCAATTTAAATAATTGGACGACAGGCAAGTTCTTCAGTCCTTTTATGTTAAATGTTTAATTGTTATAATATGTTAAAACTTGTCAAATGCATAGGAATTATGTGTTATGTGATACATGGATAATATGACAACTAAGTGTACTTTGTGCAATGATTTGAGATATATTGCTATAGTAGAAGCACAAGTGTGAGGATCCGAAATTTCAGAATTATTTAATAAAATTAAATAAGAATTTAATTAATACAATTTTCAAGGTTGTGTAAAGAAATTATTAATTTATGGGAATTAAGGTATGTGATGAGATTTAATTAGTAAATTAAATCGGTACAGAGATTATGATAAAGTATGTTGAATTAAAGTAATTGAAAAGTATATAAATTGTTAAAAATAGTTTATGAGGAATAAAAGAATTTCAGGTAAAGGTACAATAAATTGTACAATTAAAATATTGTGAAAATATAGAAATTATGGTTTTAAATGAGGTTATGTGATAATGTGAAAAGCATGAATTAAATATGTATATATTTATATATATACATTTTTTATATATAAATGTATCTGTTTATGTGATAATTATAAATGTTATTAATTATGAAAATTAAGGGATTAATAATTAAATTAATCCAAAGTAAGATAAAAGTTAATGAGGAAATTAAGAAAAGTTGAAATTATTGAATTTTTAGATTTATCAAGAATTTTGGAAGAAATTTAGAAATTAATTGAGAAGGAAAGGTAATTATATAAATTATATAATAATAATTATATAATTTATATAAGGAAATTAAAATAAGGTATGAAGAAAATAATAATTATATAAATTATATAAGAATAATTATGTAATTTATATAAGGTGATTAAATGGAGTAAAGTTGGAGGAAATTAAGAAATTATTTAAAAGGAGAATGTAATTATATAATAGTAAATTATATAATCAATATGAATATTAAAGAAATTGAATAATAAATAAGAAAAAGGAATGTTTTAATTTAATAAAAATTATGGTTATGTATAATGGAATTATTATGACCTTTATGAAAAATAATATTTCAGAAATGTGAACATGTTAATGTAACATGTTGTCCAAGTAATGAAGCGAAAAATTACGAAAAATAATTTTTATAAGTCATATGAATTATTTTATGATTTTTGGAGGTATAAATTACCTCATATAATTACATGCATGGCGTTATGCGTGTACAAATTTTTCTAGAAAAGTACCTAAAAGAGGTATTAAAATTATTTATAAATCATATTATGATTTTTAGTGAATTTAAATAAATATTTTATATTTATTATATAAAATATTTATTACATAATATAATTACGTAATGTGTTTAAAATATTTTTATGCGTCATTTTGCCAAATCCGGAAACTTCAAGAAAGTCTTAAGGCGGTGGAAATTTTATGCCAATGTGGTGGTTAGTGTTGTATTTAAAAGAAGAAGAAACAAAGAGGAAGAAAAAGGAACAAAAACAAAATATATATATATTCTTCTCTATTTCTCTTATCCGGCAAAACCACCACCATCCGCCACCTTACACCACCACTAGCAAGAGGGAGAAAATATTTGGCACTAACAAAGATGAACAACAAGCTTCAAGGAAGAAGTTTTGAGGTATATATTAATTAATTTAGTTTATTTTGTGAATTATTGGGAAATGAAATAATTTTGTAGAAAAATTGTAAATAATTAGAATAATTATTCTAAATAATTTTTTTATGTATAGTTATGAATTTTATGATTTTTGGAGTAGTCTTGTTGGGAAAATTGTGAAGAAAATGGTGTATTTTGTGTATTGGCTGGCTACTGTTCATCGCTGAAGGAGGAAGAAAATTCAGGGCTGCCGCGCAATGCGCGGCAGCCATTTTTTTTGTCTGAACGGAGGTAAAACGGCGCCGTTTTGGGGCGTCCGGAGGAAGATGCCGCGCCATGCGCGAGGGGTCCGGGGAACGGCTTCGAAACGACGCCGTTTGGCGTCGGAAGCGAAGGGCCGCGCGCAATGCGCGGCCGACGTCACGTTGGTTAATTACATCCGTGCCCCTGCCCTTTTCCTGAAATACCAACCGTGTCCCTAGAGGCACGGAAATTACAGAATTGCCCCTGGACTTTCCGGAAAATTCCGAATTTGTCCCTAACGTTGCCGAAATGACGGAAATGCCCCTGGGCTTTTCGCGAAATGCCGAATGAGTCCCTATGGGCGCGGAAATTACCAAAATGCCCCCAGAATCAGATTTTTAATTAAATAAATGTTTAAAAATTGTTTAAAAATCATAGAAAATTATAGAAAAATACTAAAAATATAGAAATGATGTTTGGACATTAAATTTAATATTTTTGTAAAAATATTAAATATTGGGGATTAATATTTAAATGTTTAAATATTAATTTAATAAGGTTACCATTTAGAAAATGGTTAAATAAAATTTTTGGGACACCCAGATATGTTAAAATTTATCCGATGAGCCGGGTTGTCCGTGTTAAAGGTATTGGATATTAAGTTAAACAAATATTTTAAGGAACGAGGTTAATATAATTGGCCATATAAATTAATAATTGGCCTAGAGATGATATTAATTATTTAAATTAATATCATAAGGAGATAAATAATTATTATTTGATTATTTTATGATCATAGGTTGATCGAGTTAAGGGTTTGGGCTAACAATTTAAATGACTGGACGTCAGGCAAGTTCTTCAGTCCCTTTTATGATAAATATTGGAATGTTATAACTGCATACCAATTATGTGTTACGTGATACGTGATTAATATGACCACAATGTGTATTTTGTGCAATGATATGAATATATATGAGATATATTGCTATAGTAGAAGCACAAGCACATGATGTATGACACACACCAAGCATGATAAAGTATGTGCTACGTGAAGTATAGCTGTTGAACTTGCTGAGCCGTTGTGCTCATTACTTGCTCAATAACATTTTTTGCAGGAAAGAAATGACATTCGAGAATATTGGATTTTGTTAAAGATGAATTTCCTAAAAGGTTGTGAATGTGATTATTAAATGTTTGTATTATGATTCAAGGTGGATAATTTGTCAAAATTATATTGATATGCTGTATGTACAGATATATTGGATCTGGATAGAACGAATAATGTTATATTATGAATTGTGATTGTTCTTGATGATGGTCAGGATAAAGATTATTATGAATTATGAATTATGAATTATGAAATAAAGATAATTGTATGGATATGAATAATATTAAATTGGTTAATGTTGAGCGTTATGACACCTAAAATAGTAAGTAAAAGTAAAGGTTGCGATCCAGGGACTAGGATCAAAATGTAAGGATTTTAAATATCCAAATATTCTATTACAATAATTGAATTGAGAAAAAGAAAAATTTATACCGAAAATTTGGTAATTGATGATTCTAAAATCAGCTAATGGATCAATTAAGGAGATTAAAGATTTATTAACGGACCGAAATTTGGACGTAATGAAAATAATGTTTCATAAATATGAAAATTAAGGTAATAAAGAGGGTCGAATTTCGGGGTCGTTACAGTTGGTATCAGAGCTAGAGGTTATAAACCTTAGGTAAATGATACCTTAGGCTATAACCTAAGTAAGGAAGAGTACGGTTAGTTGAGTGTTCTGAAAACTCAAGCGTATAGTAAGCTCGTGACTCATAAATGTATGGTGGAGCCCCTTTAGCGAATGGGCGACTAAGGCCTGACTAGGACAAGCTCCTCAACCATATGATTATGGTAAGTTCCTGAGCCCAAATACGTGATAAGTTTGATGAACATGGGGAAATTAGGATGGAACAGATGTAAGTTGAGAAAGATGTTCTTAGATGTTGGCTAAAGTAAAGGAAATATGAAAGATTGTAAGGAAGAGATAAGATTATAAGGAAGAGATAAAGATGTTAAGAAAGATCTGAACGAAGGCAGGGAATTGAGAAAATTTATAAGTTTAATTAAAAATTTATTTGAAGGAATAATTGAAATGATTCAAAGATGAATCTCAAAAATGATCAGGGGACACCTGATTTAAACAATAAAGATGATAAGATAATCCAAAACGTATAGAAAGAGATCATAATAACATGATCAGGAAGGGTAAGAAGATCGTACTACGATACGATCACGAGATAAGAGAAGTGAGTAAGAAGTAGGTTGTGAAGCAAGATCATGATGAAATCAAGTGAAAATGTGAAATAATAGAGAGACCTGTTAATGGTCGAAAAGGTATATTTTAATGTTATAAAGAGATATGGTACTATGAAATAGTACAAGAAGAATTCAGAGAATGATGAGACATGAATAACAGAAAAGTTATGATAAGGGGCAGGAAACTTGGGTACGAAATTTCATTTGAGGACTCATGTGGTGACTGAGTTGCACAATCCTTTGTATGGGCGGGGGATTTGTGTTTACTTAGTTACTATGTGATAATCATTGAAATGTTAGAGTCGCGCTAAGAATTTCTGATAGATAGATAATATTAAGTTTAGGCACGAGTTCTTAAAACTCATGCATGTGGTAAGTCCATGACTCATAATCGTATGGTATGTTTTGAGCCCCTCAGCATATGGATAGTCTTTGATTTGTTCTTAGACTACATATTGCTAGGACAAGCTTTAAAACTCATATTCTTGTGGTAAGTTCCTGGACTCATAATGTGTGGCAAGTTTGATGAACTATACAGGGGTATAGAAATGTTGGAGTAGTTAGAAAATTTTCGTATAATGGTAATAATAGTCCTAGCAATAAATTAATAATTTAGTAAAGAAACTAAAAGTGAATGTTAGGGAATTTAGGATATTCCCATTCTTCTAGCTTTGCTAGATTTCGAAAATTTTGGCCTCAAGTTGATTTGGCACGTGTGTGCTTTGAAAAATATAAATGAAATTTTTTAAGCGATTTAAAAAGTGTCTATGCTACTTGTTTCGGCTAGACGAAAAATGTTTTTACATCAAAATGTATTTCAAAAGAATCATCCACGCACCTTTTAGCCCGGTGCAGATGTGATGAATGACGGAATGCTCAACGTGTTGTTGAGACGGTGCGGTACTATTTCGTTATAAGATGATTCAACACCATAAAGTACGGTTTATGGTGTAGGAATTATTAACGACGAAATCCTCAACGGACTGTCAAAATGATGCGGTAACATGAAGTCATAAATGATCTTGATTTATAAAAGTATGTCAAAGCTATAAGTCATTGCCATTTGACTCGGCTAGACGTTTTGAAAAGTTTTGACATGATGAATGTTTTGAAAATTTCTGCGAATTATAAATTGTTAAAAGTAAGTCTATGCTAATTGATCTGGCTAGACAAGCGTTGAAGAAATATAAGTCTGAGCTATTGATTCAGCTAGACAAATTTTGAAAAATATTTATTGAATTCATAATTCTTTGAAAGTTATAATTAATTGAATTATTTTTGAATGAATTCTAACGCTGAGATGAACAAAAAGATTAAGAAACACGGGCATGGCAGATTGTTCTACTGGCGTGCCAAATTACGGATTAAATATACATCACTTTAATGACAGACTGATCCACTGTCAGGGTTTACAGTACGACGTACTCTGGGAGTGAAGTACTGTAACCGGGGTACATGTTTACTTTAATGACAGACTAACCCACTGTCAGTGGTTTGCAGTACGACGTACTCTGGGAGTGAAGTACTGTTAAACCGGGATAAAAATTCATTCAGCATACTACAAAAAGTTTTATTTTTCCTCTACTCTTATGAAGATTGGATGGTAGGATGGGTTATTATTATTTGATTGTGAGTGGTAAGGAAAGTAATAATTGCGAAGTAAAGTAACTAGGAAATGTGATAGTTTAGAAATGGCAATGTGTAATGACCACGAGGACAGAATGAAAGAAATATATGTGGAATGAGTGTAAAGAAATTATATATGTTGCAAATGAATGAGATATTAGTACATAGAAATTTCGAGGACGAAATTTTATGAAGGAGGGGTGAATGTGACACCCAGGAATTTTAGAATAATTCTAAATAAGGATTATGATAAATCAAGTAAAGGTTAGTATTTAAAATCTAATGTTGAATAGTTGAGGTATTAAAGAATGAATTAAGAAATATGAACAAGATTATGATTGTGAATTAAGAAGAAAAGAATGAATGTGTAAGGTATCAAAAAAAGGTGGAATAGAGAATACGAAATAATCGAATGGAGTAAGGATAAGTATGATTAAAGAAATGAAATTTTTCTGAGAATGAAAAACAATCTTGATAAGTTTATCGAGAAATGAATTAATGTATTATTCATAAAATTTTAGAGAATTGTGAAATGCAATATTACAAAGGAATTATGAATTGAAATAAGAATGGAATATTCTGATAATTATGACAATTATGGTATTATTTTTGTAAGTTATGGATATTAAAGAAATAAAATATGATTATTATGGAATTAGTTATTTTTCATCAAGATAAAGGTATAGTAATGTGCGATAAATAAAATATGTATGATTAGTACGGTAATTATGATTCCGAGGACGGAATCCTGTTAAGGGGGGAAGAATGTGAGGATCCGAAATTTCAGAATTATTTAATAAAATTAAATAAGAATTTAATTAATACAATTTTCAAGGTTGTGTAAAGAAATTATTAATTTATGGGAATTAAGGTATGTGATGAGATTTAATTAGTAAATTAAATCGGTACAGAGATTATGATAAAGTATGTTGAATTAAAGTAATTGAAAAGTATATAAATTGTTAAAAATAGTTTATGAGGAATAAAAGAATTTCAGGTAAAGGTACAATAAATTGTACAATTAAAATATTGTGAAAATATAGAAATTATGGTTTTAAATGAGGTTATGTGATAATGTGAAAAGCATGAATTAAATATGTATATATTTATATATATACATTTTTTATATATAAATGTATCTGTTTATGTGATAATTATAAATGTTATTAATTATGAAAATTAAGGGATTAATAATTAAATTAATCCAAAGTAAGATAAAAGTTAATGAGGAAATTAAGAAAAGTTGAAATTATTGAATTTTTAGATTTATCAAGAATTTTGGAAGAAATTTAGAAATTAATTGAGAAGGAAAGGTAATTATATAAATTATATAATAATAATTATATAATTTATATAAGGAAATTAAAATAAGGTATGAAGAAAATAATAATTATATAAATTATATAAGAATAATTATGTAATTTATATAAGGTGATTAAATGGAGTAAAGTTGGAGGAAATTAAGAAATTATTTAAAAGGAGAATGTAATTATATAATAGTAAATTATATAATCAATATGAATATTAAAGAAATTGAATAATAAATAAGAAAAAGGAATGTTTTAATTTAGTAAAAATTATGGTTATGTATAATGGAATTATTATGACCTTTATGAAAAATAATATTTCAGAAATGTGAACATGTTAATGTAACATGTTGTCCAAGTAATGAAGCGAAAAATTACGAAAAATAATTTTTATAAGTCATATGAATTATTTTATGATTTTTGGAGGTATAAATTACCTCATATAATTACATGCATGGCGTTATGCGTGTACAAATTTTTCTAGAAAAGTACCTAAAAGAGGTATTAAAATTATTTATAAATCATATTATGATTTTTAGTGAATTTAAATAAATATTTTATATTTATTATATAAAATATTTATTACATAATATAATTACGTAATGTGTTTAAAATATTTTTATGCGTCATTTTGCCAAATCCGGAAACTTCAAGAAAGTCTTAAGGCGGTGGAAATTTTATGCCAACGTGGTGGTTAGTGTTGTATTTAAAAGAAGAAGAAACAAAGAGGAAGAAAAAGGAACAAAAACAAAATATATATATATTCTTCTCTATTTCTCTTATCCGGCAAAACCACCACCATCCGCCACCTTACACCACCACTAGCAAGAGGGAGAAAATATTTGGCACTAACAAAGATGAACAACAAGCTTCAAGGAAGAAGTTTTGAGGTATATATTAATTAATTTAGTTTATTTTGTGAATTATTGGGAAATGAAATAATTTTGTAGAAAAATTGTAAATAATTAGAATAATTATTCTAAATAATTTTTTTATGTATAGTTATGAATTTTATGATTTTTGGAGTAGTCTTGTTGGGAAAATTGTGAAGAAAATGGTGTATTTTGTGTATTGGCTGGCTACTGTTCATCGCTGAAGGAGGAAGAAAATTCAGGGCTGCCGCGCAATGCGCGACAGCCATTTTTTTTGTCTGAACGGAGGTAAAACGGCGCCGTTTTGGGGCGTCCGGAGGAAGATGCCGCGCCATGCGCGAGGGGTCCAGGGAACGGCTTCGAAACGACGCCGTTTGGCGTCGGAAGCGAAGGGCCGCGCGCAATGCGCGGCCGACGTCACGTTGGTTAATTACATCCGTGCCCCTGCCCTTTTCCTGAAATACCAACCGTGTCCCTAGAGGCACGGAAATTACAGAATTGCCCCTGGACTTTCCGGAAAATTCCGAATTTGTCCCTAACGTTGCCGAAATGACGGAAATGCCCCTGGGCTTTTCGCGAAATGCCGAATGAGTCCCTATGGGAGCGGAAATTACCAAAATGCCCCCAGAATCAGATTTTTAATTAAATAAATGTTTAAAAATTGTTTAAAAATCATAGAAAATTATAGAAAAATACTAAAAATATAGAAATGATGTTTGGACATTAAATTTAATATTTTTGTAAAAATATTAAATATTGGGGATTAATATTTAAATGTTTAAATATTAATTTAATAAGGTTACCATTTAGAAAATGGTTAAATAAAATTTTTGGGACACCCAGATATGTTAAAATTTATCCGATGAGCCGGGTTGTCCGTGTTAAAGGTATTGGATATTAAGTTAAACAAATATTTTAAGGAACGAGGTTAATATAATTGGCCATATAAATTAATAATTGGCCTAGAGATGATATTAATTATTTAAATTAATATCATAAGGAGATAAATAATTATTATTTGATTATTTTATGATCATAGGTTGATCGAGTTAAGGGTTTGGGCTAACAATTTAAATGACTGGACGTCAGGCAAGTTCTTCAGTCCCTTTTATGATAAATATTGGAATGTTATAACTGCATACCAATTATGTGTTACGTGATACGTGATTAATATGACCACAATGTGTATTTTGTGCAATGATATGAATATATATGAGATATATTGCTATAGTAGAAGCACAAGCACATGATGTATGACACACACCAAGCATGATAAAGTATGTGCTACGTGAAGTATAGCTGTTGAACTTGCTGAGCTGTTGTGCTCATTACTTGCTCAATAACATTTTTTGCAGGAAATAAATGACATTCGAGAATATTGGATTTTGTTAAAGATGAATTTCCTAAAAGGTTGTGAATGTGATTATTAAATATTTGTATTATGATTCAAGGTGGATAATTTGTCAAAATTATATTGATATGCTGTATGTACAGATATATTGGATCTGGATAGAACGAATAATGTTATATTATGAATTGTGATTGTTCTTGATGATGGTCAGGATAAAGATTATTATGAATTATGAATTATGAATTATGAAATAAAGATAATTGTATGGATATGAATAATATTAAATTGGTTAATGTTGAGCGTTATGACACCTAAAATAGTAAGTAAAAGTAAAGGTTGCGATCCAGGGACTAGGATCAAAATGTAAGGATTTTAAATATCCAAATATTCTATTACAATAATTGAATTGAGAAAAAGAAAAATTTATACCGAAAATTTGGTAATTGATGATTCTAAAATCAGCTAATGGATCAATTAAGGAGATTAAAGATTTATTAACGGACCGAAATTTGGACGTAATGAAAATAATGTTTCATAAATATGAAAATTAAGGTAATAAAGAGGGTCGAATTTCGGGGTCGTTACAACAAGCACATGATGTATGACACACACCGAGCATATTAAGGTATGTGCTACGTGATGCATAAACTGTTGAACTTGTTGAGCCATTGTGCTCATTACTTACTTAAAATAAACTTTTGCAGGTTAAGAAAAGAATTTCAAGAATATCATATTATATAGAGACGGATTTTTCCAAAAAGGTTGTGAACGTTAGTACTAAATGTTTATATTATGATTCAATATGGATGATTTGTCAAGGTGACATTAATATTTTGTATACATGCAAATTTGGTATGGATAGGACGAGTATAATTAAAATATGAATTTTGATTGTTTAATGTAGTTGATATGAAAGGGACTATTATATGTTTAATTATGAATTATGATACAAAGAACAATGGTATAGATATGAATAATATTAAATGGTTAATGTGAGCATTATGACACCTGTAATAGAAAGAAAAGAAAAAGTAAAGGTTGCGATCCAGGGACTAGGATCGAGTTGTAAGGATTTTAAATATTCAAATAATTTTAATGCAGTGATTGGGAAAAACGAAAAATTTATACGAGAATTTTGATAATTGATGATTTTAAAATCAGTTAATGGATTAAAGAAGGTGAGCAAAGATTTATTAACGAACCGAAATTTGGACGTTAAAGAAATAATGGCTAATAAATATGAAAATTAAGGTAATAAAGTAAGTCGAATTTCGAGGTCGTTACACTCCCCTTAATAGCTCTCAAACTTCTCTCTCTTTCTCTATACCTGGTGAATAAAAGCAAATGACCAAAACTCTTGCTAGCTTATTCTTTCTTCTCTATTTATAGAACCTTTGTGCCCTCATTATTAGGCTCCTAATCACCCAACACTCTTAATTAATAATGCTTGAAATGCTAATACAAGCTTACCATTCCCATAACTTGTCCAAGTGATTGACTAGCTTGATTGACCAATGGATTGACAACTTGATGGACTAGGTGATTGACTAGCTTGATTGACCAATAAATTGACAACTTGATGGACTAGGTGATTGACTAGCTTGATGGAAATAATGAATGACCAAATTAAATTACTTACAAGCAACCTTGATTAAAGCTTATCTTATTTATATATTTACATATCTATACTTCTCCCAACAATTAACCACAATATGGTTAACTTACTAACACATCAAGTGACCTAGGGTTGATCCACTAAATCCAACCTTGGTCAAAGCTTCTCATTATCCACCAATTAACCATTGTTTGGTTAACTCTTACCAAATATGTATACATATCATATATGTCTACACATTTTCCACCAATTAACCCAAAGAGAGTTAATTCACACATTCAATGTAGTTAACTCTCTACAATTAAGTATACATATTTAATATATTTACTAACACTTAACTCTAGTATTGATTAAAGTTTTATTTTTATTACCTCTTAGGGTTAACAACTAACCCAACAATGGTTAGTTCTCTACAAACATAAATCCATAAATTTAGAAAATTAACCATCTTGATTGACTTGGTGATAGACAAGCTTGATTGACTATGATGAATGACATGTATATATATATAGACACACACACACACACACACATAATACTTGCAATTCCTCCCAACAAGTAACTAATGTATGGTTATTTATCTACAAACATGCAACCCATTGTTACTTACTAATTCTATCTTGATAAATTATATACATACATAATTATATCTATAATAAACTTCCACCAATTAATCAATGTAGAGTTAATTCTATTATAAAAATTTACCTAGGGTGAATCTACTAACTCCACCTTAGTTAAGTCACATCCATCATGTATATATATAACTATGTAGCTATACTAACCAATGCATAGTTAAAACTTTAACTTATTTACTACCTAGGATTACTCAATTAACCAATTTATAGTTAATTCTCATAATCACATTCATTCAACTAGCAATTAACCAATGTTTGATTAATACTCTCTCTTGCCTACCAACTAGGTTTATTTAATTAACCCTATATTAGTTAATTCCCTATACTCACCAATACTTGAAATTTCCTAACACATTGACCATCTAGTTGACTTTTAAATGTTTGGGCTACTTAACTTACTTCCATTGGACTCTTTAGTTAAATTATTTGGGCTAATAATTAATTCAATTGGGCTACCTTACTTAAATTAATTGGGCTAGTTCAATTAAATCTCTTGGGCTACCACACAATTACATATAATACATGTCAACATAATTTAATTGGACTTACATTAATTACTTATGAGATTATCAATTAACATAATACTTATGCTTAATATTTAATTACTCACATTCATACAATTATTCTCATATTGGGCTAACTTAGTAAATTCGTTTATTTCGTTGTACTCCCATTAATTATAATCACTTGGGCTAATCTACTAGTCTTAATTAAATTATTTGGACTCTTTATTTATTGATAAATAAAGATACACACATATATACCTATATATGTATATACACCAATGCATATATACATGCACCGATATATATATATATAACGCTCAAGATACAGTACAAACAGAAAATAGAGAGATGATCTTCATGTATAGCGCTGAAGATAACTCTTATATTTATAGAAACAGTTTTATAAATAAAATAGAAATTATATTAACTGAAAATAGATTACAAGATTTACTTACAAGATAGCTCAGCAATCTTGATTCATTACTGTCTTAATCTAAGATAAAAGAACTAAAAGTAGAACTGAGAGTTTAGAGAGAAGGTAGAGAAGGAACAAGTAGGGAGAGAACTGAGAACAAGACATGCCTTGAACTCCTACAACACTCTGACTTATATAGCCAAGAAAAGTAAAACATGCTTACAGAATAATACTTTTTTTTTCTTTTTTTTATAAACAGTAAAAGTTGTCTAGGCATCTTTACTGTAGAATCACGCGTTGAATAGGCAGGAGAGAACATCTTTTTATGGATAGTGGCTCTTGTATTTGCTGACTGAGTGACTGAGAGCATCTACTTTTTATTTTTGGCTACTTTCGGCTAGCTAGATGTCTGAAGGGACAGCATCTACTTTTGCTTTACTGAGTGGAAACTGCATCTTTACTGTAGAATCACGCGTTGAATAGGCAGGAGACAACATCTGCTTTTTTACTTTAGCTGCTTTTGGTGGAAATTTGTGTGACAGATAAGGACTCATAGTGCGTATGGGTCTTAAGCATCTTGGAGTGACTGGCTTCCGTAAGGGTCCTGGTAACTGAATTGTGACTAGATATTGAGGAGTTTTCATCAGATATTTCCTTATGAAGTTCACTGACTCTATTGTTAATGGCTGAGAGTAATAATTTTAACTTTGACTCATAATACTCTTTTACTGAATTGATATCGAATGAAGATGAAGGGCTAGAACTGGGCTCTTTATCTTTTGAATGAATGGCTTTGGGGATTTTGACTGGGACAACTGGAATTTGAGGGAATTCTTTTTGAACCTGGCCCACAATTCTATTAACATCAAATTTATCCTACCATTTAATAAAGAAAATTTGAGAAACATAATTGATTTGACTGTGGTGAGTAATTGTAACTTGGGACTGTCTAGAAGTGTGAATAGTTGACTCAGCTGGGGATTTCAAGTTATACTGCCATTTTAAAATCCAAGGGATTTTATAATTACTAAAAAATTGCAGCATAACTGGGATTCCATCAAATTTTGGATTAAATTGAGCTTTAGTACTGAAATGGTTTCCTTGGTCTTGGAGTGGTTCAGGAAGATAGCAAATGTTGGTCCATATTTAGACCACCAAATTGTGAACCATAGAGGAATCTGACTTTTAAATTTATGATCAAACTGAATAAACCACGAATGACTAAATGACTGGTTTTGGTATAAGAAGATTTTATTCCAAGCTTCCATATAATCAAAATAACAAAAATTATTATTATGATTATTGAGCAACCTAAGATCAGAAGGGTGTTTCCCTCATTCTGTCATGGACAGTAACTATTTTATGTATAGGGAGTGATAAAGGACTTTGGACTCATCATTTCTATTATAAATGGGTTTGATTACTATTGACTCAGTTTGGAGCAAAATGTCTTTGCAATAAGTTAATGACTTGTATGGGGCAAGTGGGATGAAGTGCCAACCTAGGGGAAAGTATTGGGAAGCAAGTTTTACTAAGTCATTTTTTGGGCTCATAAAGGGCTCAACAAAAAATAGATTTTGCTCAAAATTGGGTGTGTACTCTATTTTTGACTTTTAAAATTTGGGCTTTTGGGGTTCTGGTTTACAAATGTCAAAGGCCCGAAAAGGGTCAATTTGTTTGGGTTTACTGGCTAGGAATGAATTAAATGACCTAGGGATTTGGCCCAAAACTTGGTATCTATTAACTAAATCCACAGAAGGGATTGGGTTTACTGGGTGAGGAACCATAGGTCCCTTAAGTTTACTTAACTGACTAACAGTGGAGGAGTTACCTCTTCCACGACTACTACTGCCTCATTTTTCACTAATTTTGGTGAACCTGTTTGAAGAAACTCTAGAGTAAGAAAATCAGGAATATAATTTTGACTGCCTTTAATATATTCAATATCAAAATAAAAAATTTGCTTAGAAGCAATATTTTTAACATCTTTGTCTAAAATATATTTTACATATTTGCAATCTATTCTTATTAAAAACTTTTGATTTAATAAATCACTTTGAAATTTATTGATACATAAAACTAAAGATAAAATTTCCTTTTTAATAGTAGAATAATTTATTTGTGTATTATCCCATGCACGAGAATAGAAAGAAACAATCTGTTCTGGAGATTTTGGGGTTAACTTTTGTTTGAGTATACCTCCTAATCTAATTTCAGAGGCATCAGTTTCAATAATTTTAAATGCATTAGGATTCGATATGCCAAGACAAGGAAGGGTCTTAACATGCTTCTTTACTTCCTGGACAATTGAAGTATGAATATCAGTCCAAGGAGGGGGATTTACTCTTTCTAATTAATCATTTTCTCAATAGATCATTGATTTTATTTTTACAATAACTCATTTGTTCATGATTCATTTGTATAGGTCTAGCCATAGTAGGAACTATATGTTCCTTAAATTCCTTAGCATAAGGTTCTAACAATATACCTCTTTCTATAGCAGAAAGTATGCGATAAATCAGAACAAATATTCTAAGTTAATAAGTCATGAAAATCTTTTATTTTCTTTTGAAAATTATTATTTTGTAACTGTTCTTCAATCCTTTTATATCTAATTTCATCTTTTAGGTATTTTAAATGACGTGTCTTATTATTTAAGATATTTAAACTTTTGAAAATTGACTCATCTTGAATAATCCTCAAATCTTTACTCTTAGGTTTATTAATAAATGGAAATGTTACCTCTTGCCCTAAGTGTTTACTAGTTAAACCATTTGTATTAGTAGTAAAAGGGTATAATAAATATATAAATGATAATCCTAAAATAATCTTATCTGTCATGTTTCTTATTAAAACAAAAGATGTTTCAAAATAAACATTATTTTGACATATATGAGCTTTAGATAATTTATAATTTATATCCATTTTACTTCCATTAGCTGAAGTCATTCTTTCAGTAGTTTTTACATAGTACCTAGTTGGGATTAGAGCTTCTTGAATACAATTCAAGTCAGCACCAGTATCAACTAAGGCTGAAATTTCTGAAGTGAATGTTTTGTTAATAATTATAGTGACTTTAATATACCATTTCTGAATGGTAAGAGATTTTAACATGTTTGGAGACAATCCTTGTTGACTAAGGGTTTTATTATCACTATCCGAGTTATTAACTTTAGAAGTTTCAGCTTCTTCTATATCTTCACTATCCGAGGAACTATTAACTAACAATACGTCTTTTTCTTTGAGCTTATTAATTTCATTTCTTAATTCAGGGATTTCTAATTTTAATTTAGAAATTTCTCGTTTTAAGTTATTAACTTCTTGATTTAATTCAGGTAAAGTTATTTCTTTTATCGAATTTTTAAATCTTTCTAAGGTTTTATTAATACTAAAAGTAGGTTTTTTTTAATTTATTTACTTTATTAGTTGGAGTATCTTTATTAAAAAGATCTTTTAATTGTTTAGTATATTTTATTTTTAACTGAGGATCAGATATTTTACTAATTAAATCAATTAATAGACTTTATTCTTCTTCATGTCTACTTAAAACATTTAGTGTTTTATTACAACAAGTATCAGTACATCCTAAGGTTACTTTAGGGTTTTGACTAAATTCACTTTCTGAAGTGGAAGTGTCGTCTAATTTACTAGAAGATTGAGAATAAATATTTTTATATTCATTACTACTAGAATCATTCTCTATTTTCATTAATTCATTTATTTGATTACTATCTTCTTCAGATATTTTTAATTATTTTAATTTTTCTTTAACTCTACATTCGTTTTTATAATGACCTGGTTTACCACAATTATTACAAATCACTTTGCTCTTATCAATTTTTTTATAACTTTTCTTTTTATAAGATTTTTTATAACTTGTATTTTTGGGTGACCTTTTATAATAACTTTCTATATTACTATATTTTTTATGTTTTCTGAATTTATATTTTTTTTATCATTTTTAAAGTGACTTCTTTTTCTGGAAGGAGCAATAGGGGGCAAACCATATTGTTCACAAAAAGATCTTAACTCGTATTTGGCTTTGTGTTTATCTTTTCGAGCTTGTTTACTAATTTTAAAGTCAATACACATTTTAAGCCCTGTTTTTTGAATTTGACTAATAATGTCACCATAGGTTAAAATATCGTAATCAATAAATCCTAGGTTTTTGCTTAATTGTTCTCGATTTTTATGTGCAAATAAATTAGGTAATCCATTTACAAATTTTTCTTTCCAGAAAGAAAGGTTTATTACTATCATCACGCATCATAACTCTAGAAGTAAAAACATCTTTATACCATCTAAAGTCACTTAAAGTAGGACACGTGAGATTGCTTAGCTGATCATGGATCCTATTCGTTATATTACTAGGAGTTCCAATAAAATATTTTATTATTGTATAAATTAAGGTATTAACTCCATCAGGGGGGCCTAAACCAAAGGTTTCATCAAGTATAGGGTTATCTTTATTATCACATTGAACTGCATTAATAATACAATATCTGGATTCTTTAGTAATGTGTTTTTTCCACCAAGATCTAAGAATACCAGTAAATCCACTAGCCAATAGTTTAACAATCACAGACTATCCTAAATAGTGAAAAGTAGTTAAATAACTATTAGCTACTATGGACATGTGATTTAATTTATTTAATAACTCTTGTTCACTAAGGCCATTTATGTTCCATTCATAAATTTTATTAGCAGAAACAGAAAATTGATTATCTAAATTCCTTTCTTCAAACTGTAAATATGGAGGGGTTGGTTTATAATACCAATTTTTTGTTTGACTAGTAATAGTTAGATTTTTAAAAGTTAATTTTTAAAATTGATTCTTAATTTCTTGAATAGCAGAGTTGTTAGTATCTGACTCACTACTATTAGAATTTTCTCTTTAACTATTATACTTTTCAATGACAATTAAAGTCTTGGAGTCACTAGGTTCAGGTTTATCTAATTTTTTAAATAATTTATCTAATGTTTTAACTAACTCTTTATCAGTACTGGGTAATCCCAGACCTTACCTATTTTGAGGTAGGTTTAACAAGGGTTTTTTTAATTTTATCACTGTGATCCTGATTGAGAGTTTTATCTTTAAATGTTTCTTCAATTTTATCTAACTGTTTACCCAGTGTTGCCAAGTACTGGTTAGTAAAATTGTTTTGTTCAATTATTTTTTTTATCATCATTAATACCATCTGGAATTTTAAAAGGACTTGCAACAACAAATGTGTTTTTAACTGGTAAAATAACTGTTTCCAAATGTGGATAACTAGAAGAAATTCTTGACTTATCCTCTTTTATCCATTGGCTTTTAGTAATTATATTACATTACCATAATACTTTTCATACCAGGTATAAAAAGTAATATTCACATTTTATTTTAAAATAATAATTTTTTTTCATTTTTTGACTATTTTTTCTCTATCAATTTCACTATGGTTTGCACGAAATTGATGTCTTTTACTTTTATTTTCCTTTGAATTAAAATCATTAGTTAATTTTTCTCATATAATTTTAAAGTCTTTTTGTATAACTCTAAATTGGCGGTGAACCGGTTTTGTTTCAAAATCTGACTGGTTAGGAGATAACTGTTGTTCATCATCTTCATCTTGACTAACCGATTCATTATTATAACAGGATTAATTAGTTTGACCTTCACCAATAATTCCTTTTAATTTAATATTTTGAAATGTAGTTTTGCTTAATAACTTTGAATCTTTTCTAGAAGATGCTATAATGCTACCAATATCTTCAATTATTAAAGGCCTTCTAAGCCTTGAATCATCAAAGCTTATTCTGACAGTTCCATCTAAGTATTGTTTAACATTTTCTAAATTCATTATGTTACTATTAACTGGTTTCTATGGTATTTCATTTTCTAATATCCACTGTCTAGGGAGATTTATATCTCTCCAAAGAATAGTCTTTGAGATTTGAATATTAGCATCACTAGTACTACTTTGTATTAAAACGATTTTGTCTTTAGGACTTTTACTTAAGGCTTTTATATTTAAATTAGTCTTCATTGTTTTATAATAAATTCTAAATATTAAAGCCAGTGCTTGAGAACCCTCAATCATTTGGGTTATTTCTCCAGCAGTTTTAATATTTAAAGTTAATGCTTTTAACAAATGTGGATCACTTAGACTTAATGTGAAATCTGGAAAGCAGTTAAAATGGACAGGTCCATTGTGCAGACTAGATTCCATTATGCCTAAAATACTTGATACATAGTTTAAATACCTTGCATCACGAAGACACAAAAGTAAGCTTGAATTAAATCCTTTAATGCTTAAAAGTTTGACTGCAACTTGAATAAGACCTATGTAGATAAAATTATATCCTTTAAGCCTATGTTTTTTAATTACTTCACTTGTTAATAAGGAACAGTTTTCATGTTCTTTATTAATTACATAAACCTTTTCAACAGTTTTAACATTATAATCTGACTTGAAATTATTAGAAAAGGTTGACTTGTAAATTTCTTTATGTGAAATATTAGGTATATTCCAATTATCAAAGTCTTGACTTAAATTATTATAACTATGTTCTTCTTGATTAACTATGTCAGGGATAGAAGATAAGGCTGCTAACCTTGAACTAACTGAAGAGCTAGACCTAAAAAGTCTACTCATTTTATCTGGAATACAAAATTTTGTCTTAGATCATTCCGCTTAAACGACCATTCTTACCTTATTTAAACGCATACCTAAGTTCTAAGATTCCTTTAGCCTAAAGTACTACCACTGGAGACTTACCAAGGCTCTACAGGACTTATGCCGAACTAGGTGTCTTACAGTAAGAAATGTTACTCAGTTTGGAGCCTAAGGTCAAAAGTTTTGAATTAACAGAAAAATGAAGTGACTAAATAGACACGAAGATCAACAGTATAACGAGATCAATAGTATTGGCTCTGATACTAAATGGCGGAGATAAGGGTTTGCAACATAGATTAATTTGGCAAAGAAGAACCATAGTGCAATTGGTGATATATATATATATATATATATATATATATATATATATATATATATATATATATATATATATATATATGTTGATTTATTTAGCCAACCCATTAACCATCCATTTGGTCATTGGGCTCATTATTTATATTTATTTACCTTGCCATAGTAATTTATTTGGGGCCATATTTATTCTCTACAACCCTTGATAACATTATAACACATTGAGCTTGCTCATTTATATTCATTGGACTACATTATTAAAAACCACATTTCTTGTAAATATTATTACAAGTTAGGTTCATCACATAATTCTCTTGGGCTAGTCCATTAGTATATAATTAAATTATTTGGACCTCTATATAAATACCAACAAGACTAAAAACAATTAAACTATTGGGCTTGTTTTAATTCATTATTGGACTCTATATTACAACTTGATAATTAAGTTAATTACTTAATTAATTAACTTCTTATTATTGTCATCCTAGGCAACCATTCTAGCCTATTTACTATCATAACTTTAACTTATAACTCATATAATTAACCTAATTAATTATATTTCATAACGTTCCTTCTTGCCCCATATTAAAACTAATTAATTTATTAGTTTTGTTGAGTATTAATTTACTCAAATTTTTATTTGGCTAAAAAGCACCACTTTAGGCATATATGTATCTATATAACCACATTTACTTCTTAATTGAATTTATTTTTTTAATAAATCTTTCACATGCATCATTATAATATTCTCACATAAACTCTTTCGACAAATAATCTTATCAATTTTTAAAGGTATTATATTACTTTACATTTATTATACTTCCAAGTATACATATTATTCATTTATAGGTTTTAAATTTTATAACATATATTTCCCATATTTAATCCCTAATAATTAGGTTTAAAATGTTTACTCATTTCCTTCACATCTCATTTCTCCAACTCTAGGTTTTAAAACTTAACACTTAATTAATCATTTATGATCTTATTTCCAAATCTTGTAAATATCCGAGGTATTACAATTACTCTGAATGTTGCATATTCCAGATTTGAGACTATAATTCATTATTCACTTATGATTCATTGATTTACATCATGGCTTATCTCAAGCTATTAAACCCTTGAACTTATGAGACTTAGATTAAATTCTTGATTTATGTTTTTCATATACTTGTTAAGCAAACTTATTGCTTATTCTTACGTTATAACCCTATTTTCAGTTAAGGCAGAGAAGGCCAGTTGTTCCGGAAAGGATAAGGCCAAAACGAAGGCTACTGAGTAGCTTAGGACTTGATAATGAATTTACATTTATGTATTGCACTCCGAACAATATTAATCTTTTGTTATTTAGACTTATGATGTAATGTAAATGTCTTTAGAATGTGAAATCTATGTATTAGGTATAATTAAGCTATTATGTATCGAATAAGTAGTTATTTGTATTATGTAAAGTTGTAACGTGAGCACTAAATTCGAGTTAAGAGTACCAAAATTTGGGAGCGTCACAAAGATCACGAACGTAAAGAAACGGTGTTAGATTAGAGAACATATATTTATTGTTGTTGTTTATAAATTAAGTCATTACAATTTTTGTAGTATAAACAAGCAAAAATATAACCTAATTTTATTCAATGATAGTATCATATTATCATAAAAAAATGTTATGTCTTTAAATTTGATATAACTTAGAATTGTTAAACATTAAAACAATATTGATAAAGAACTATATATCTGAATGAGGATATTAAATAACATTATGAATGTTGTAAGAACAGTGATTTAACACCGATGAAGAAACCAAATTCATCGTAAGGCTCCTCTGTTCCAAGTATAAATATGTTATTAATATTGTGAAATTTCAAATAAATAGGAAATATTGATATGAAGAGATATCTTTATAAAGTTATGTGCCTAAGTGAGGGTATTGAATGATATTAGGAGTTCTGTAAGTACTGAGATTCCACTAATGAGTGTCGGTAACATGCCAAAATTACCAGAATGCGCCCCTCTATTGCCAAGAACAATATTTATTATTAATAATGCGGATCTTGAATATGTAAATGTATAGAATATCTAAATCTTAAAGTTAAAATGGTAGAAATGAGTATTAAGTCAATTACAAGGACTTTGTATGAAATGATGAAAGATCTTTCGGAATTAAGATGAAAACTTTATTTATGAAATTGTTGGACATAATGAGGGTATTAATAATATGGATCGATCATGTTATTGTTGAAACTCAGAATTTCAGTCAGATAAGGTTTATGGATAAACGTAACATCTATAAACTTAATGATTTAGCATTTGTAGATTATGAGTTTATAAAATACTCAAAAGGAAGCAAAACTCGAATAATAAGATGTAATCTTTTATAATAGATGTAAGTCACCGATAGCGATTTAAAGTTAAGATCCAAAGATTAAGTAAAATAATTTTTTAAAGAATTATCTGTAATAGACTAGTATAATCAATATGATTATAAGATCATTGGTTAAATTTTGAGTAAAGAGAAGTACAAGTCAGCCACAAAGACCAGGCGGTGAATGCTCAGATTTGGGGGGTATGACATGTATACTCTTAAGCCAATCACATTTGATGTGATAAAACATGTACTTTGTAATCTTATTTAATTATTAATAAAAAAATTATTTATTTAAAGACATTTATTTATCCATGTGTAATTGTATAAATTAATTAATATGTGATAAACCCATAGTTTTATTAGCAATGCTTTTAGAATTATGATGTTGATCATACTAATGAAATCTAAATTCTAGATAGCTTAAAACTAAAATATTTCTAATCGTAGGATCACTAATGTGTGGTTAATAGATCCGGATAAATTAGTCTATACTATGCTTGGTCTTTTGAAGAGGATGATTGATCTCATAATCATTTATGTGAAGACACGAAAGTAAGTATATAGGTGCTTATTAGAGAATAAGTTCACTGAACGTGACTCACTTAAGAAACACCTAATGGAGTTTTACACACCTGTCAATAAAAGTTCCTAATGTGATAGTAGTACAAGTTATTCTTGAACTTAAGATTATCATATTATCTTATGTATGATGAGTTATATTTGTTAGAATTCATGCCCTAAAGGCCAATTATTTGATGTAATTGCTTAACATTTTTTATATTATATTTGATTGAATAAATGAATTATTTTATTATGATTTTATTTACTGCGTTATATAAATGTTAGCATAATAAAAGTCCTTAGAATAGTGATACGAATTATATAGCTTCAAGTATGTGACTTGAAAATAAGATTATATAATTACAATTAGTATCATTGCTCTTAAATGTCCTTAGTCGAGTATCATTGTTAATGGACAACAATGATGCATTGAGACTAGTATGTGGATTGACTGATGGCCAAATCTCATTGGTCATACATATATGAGATATTGAGTCAATGCATAGGTACATGTTAGAGAACAATGTACTGGACTGACCCACCATGAGAATTCTACGTGGTGCATTATGCAAAGTGTCATAAGAAATTCTCATAGTGACAATGATGTAATGATCATTCGACCTAAAATCACTATATTATTACACGAGAATTTATGTACTTTGATATCATCAAAAGTCACCTTTAATAGTGTGGACAATAAATGTGATTATTGGGTACATCATGAATCGTGTGAGGAATATGAGTGATCTAGATGGAATTTAACCCTCCTATATATTAGGGGTGATATCCATAGGCCTCTTGATTGACTATGACTATGAAATGCATGGCCATGCTCAAATAGTGATTTGTTTCATATAGTCTACTCATTCATCAAGAAAACTCAAATTAAATTATGAATTTTTAAAAATTCCGCTGCGTTTATGTGTCGAAACCCTACAGTGGTATCAGAGCTACTTGCGAAACGATTAATTCAGATTACGTGATTTAATTGAATTCGATATATATATAATATATGATGATGCATGTTTACCAATCTGAATTTGAATATATGATATTCTGCATGTATGCATATTCTGGAAACTTGTAATATATTCTACTTATGCGTATTCTGGAAACTTGTAATATATTCTACATGTATATGATTCTTTGTTAATCGTATCTTACAAGGTGGAATAATAGTACATATTCTGTTCTAATTGGATTAGAAGCATGAAGATTCAGTTTAATATGATTAATCGAACCTGGACATATATGATATGTTCTGGGTGTATTGTTACTATGGTGGATTGTATATGACTCTGAAATTGTTTTAGAGAGTCATATACAGATTTTAGTTTTGAATAAAATAAAATAAAATAAAAATTTCAGGGGCGCTACCCTCGACCCCACTCGCTGACCGGTCAGCGAGACCACCGCTAAGGGGGGAGTCCCCCCCTTAGACCCCCCCGCCGTAGTGCACGATGGTCGTGACCCCAAATATTTTTATAATCTTCTTTAAATGATATAAATTGTGTTAAGTGCTTATTGTGATATGCATGGTGCACAGTTATGACTCTTTTGACCCATAGGATTAGTGGTTTTTGGTTTTTGAAATACGGCTTGCATGTTGTGCCTTTCTATAAATTCTAATATATTATTCTCTTCTTATCTAAATCCCCTCGAATGTAACTCGAGGTTTCTTTATAACATGTAATGTACAAGTGTAATCAAGATGACAAGATGATGATGGAGAGGAGACACACGTGTACGAGGAAGGTCCAACGAAGCTACTATTTTGAAGACCTTTTACCACCTTAGACTGAACTTTAATCTTTTCATTAGCTTGAAAAGATTGACATAGGGTTGGGCCGTAACTGTGACACGTTTAATTTTTGCACTTTATTTATGCTTGTATACGATATGATAAGATAAATAACGTGCATGCTTAATAAGATTAAAATTGGTGAGATCTAAATTAATTAATAAAATCCCTCATAAAATTATTAAGTCTAAATCAGATGTCTTCCAATGAATGACACTCATCAAGACCTTGATCGATGAATGTAGGTTTGCCAAAGCAAAGTACCTCATTTATCTTGGGAAGATGCGATAGGATAATTGTGATATCCAAAATGTTAAAATCATTGGGCCCGACTTAACTAAGTTATCTCAATAGGATTGTGGACTTAGAGGCATAAAGTTTGGCAGGTACCATTAGATGGACGAGAAATAAATGTTGTTCACCAAACTATCTAAGAGTTATATATGATATAATTGACAAATGGTTGTCTACCTAAATAATTATATTTTAAGAGATTAGCCAAAGCTAACTTAAGGCGTAATGAAATATGGATCTTAGCTCACTAGAAAGATTTAATAGAAAATACTTTCCAAATTAATGGTGAGGGCTATTAATTTGATTAAAATAGTGGGAGGTATATTTGGAATGTACTATTATCAATTACATAATATCAAAACTCTGCAATTTGACATATTATTTTTGCACTTATAAATTGTAGATATCAATGGCAAACAACAACACAAATAGTCTTTCACTACGATCAATCCTTGAGAAGGAAAAGCTGAGTGAAATTAATTTCCTAGACTAGCATAGGAACTTGAGGATTGTCCTCAAACAAGAGCGCAAGCTCTATGTCCTTGATGGGCCCATTCCTGCAGCACCAGCTAACACTACACCATGTGCAGAGCATAATGCTTACAAGAAGCATCAAGATGATGCTCTGGACATGAGTTGTCTCATGCTAGCAACTATGAACTCTGAACTTCAGAAGCAACATGAGTTAATGGATGCTTATGAGATGATCGAGCATATTAAGAAATTGTTCGCAGGGCATGCTTGACAGGAGATGTATGATACAAGCAAAGCGTTGTATCACTGCAAGATGGGTGAACGTGATCCAGTTGGTCCACATGTTCTGAAAATGATTGGGTATATTAAGTACCTTGCTAGGTTGGGTTTTTCTATACTGCGGAAGCCCAAACTGATCTAGTTTTACAATCTTTGAACAGCAGCTACTCGCAATTTGTCATGAATTACCTCGTGAATGAAATTATGAAACCACTTACTGAGTTGTTGAGCATGTTAAGAACAGCCGAGAACAACATGAAAAAGGCAGGACCCGATCCCATAATGATGGTGCAAAAGGGGAATGCTAAGGGAAAAGGGAAAGGCAAGAAGAAGATATGATCTAAATCTGGTGCTAAATCCAATTTAAAAAACAAACAGGCTTTAAAACCTAAAGGTGGGGTGGCTAAAGAAGGTGATTGTCACTTCTATGGAAAACCTGGACACTGGAAGAGGAATTATCATGCATATATGGAAGAACTCAAGAAAAAGAAAGGAAGTACGACTTCTGATTCAGGTATATATGTTATGGAAGTCAATTTGTCCACTTCTATATCATGGGTATTAGATACTGGATGTGGTTATCACATTTATGTTAATGTGCAGGAACTCCGAAGGAGTAGGACTTTGGCGAAAGGAGAGGTTGACCTACGAGTTGGGAATGGAGCAAAAGTTATTGCACTAGCCGTAGGAACTTATCATTTATCTTTGCCCACTGGGCTAGTATTAGAATTAGAAGATTGTTATTATGTGCCTGCTATGAGCAAAAACATTATTTTTGTTTCTTGTTTGGATAAGAAATGTTTTTCATTTTTAATAAAGAACAACAGTTGTTCGTTTTACTTAAATGAAATATGTTATGGTGTTGCACAATTGTTTAATGGTCTTTATATTCTTGTTTTAGAAATGTCTATCTATAACATAAATACAAAATGATTTAAATCAAATGATTTAAATCCGACATATCTCTTGGCACTGTCGTTTAGGCCATATAAATGAAAAATGCATATGAGTTTTTGGATTCATTTGATTTTGAATCATATGAGAAATGCGAGTCTTGTTTATTAGGCAAGATGATAAAGTCCCTTTCACTGGTCACAGTGAACGGGCTAGTGATGTATTAGGACTTATACCTAGTGATGTATGTGGGCCCATGAGTTCGTTAGCAAGAGGTAGGTTCTATTACTTCATTACATTTACTGATGACTTCAGTAGATATGGATATGTGTATCTTATGAGACACAAATCTGAATCCTTAGAAAAGTTCAAGGAATTCAAGAATGAAGTTCAAAACCAATTTGGCAAAAGCATAAAAGCCCTTCGATCCGATCGAGGATGTGAATACTTAAGCCAAAACTTTGATGACCTTCTAAATGAGTGTGGTATTATATCACAGCTCACTCCACCTGGAACACCACAATGGAATGGTGTGTCTGAGAGGAGGAATCGCACCTTGTTGGGCATGGTACGATCAATGATGAGTCATGCAGATCTTCTAATAAGCTTCTGGGGTCATGTCCTAGAGACAACTGCATTCACACTTAACCGTGTTCCTATAAAGACGGTTCAAAAGACACCATATGAGATGTGGACTGGGAAACGTCCTAGTATGTCATTCATGAAGATTTGGGGTTACGAGGCGTTAGTAAAACGTCTGGCTTATGACAAGCTCAGACCCAAATCTGATAAATATAATTTTGTGGGATACCCTAAGGAAACAAAAGGGTATTTTTTCTACATACATTCTGAGAACAAAGTGGTTGTTGCTCGAACTTGTATTTTTCTTGAAAGAGAATTTGTCTCTAAAGGAAACAGTGGGAGGAAAGTAGAACTCGAAGAAATTCGAGAACCACAAAATATCATTGAACCTGAGTTGGAACATGAGCAGGAACCACAAGATCTTGTGGAAAGTGAACCTGCTCAAATTACACAAAGCATTCGTAGATCTAGTAGGACACGCCAAGAGCCCGAGAGATATTATGGATTTCTTGTGTCTCAAAACGACGATGTGATGCTCATAGATCAGGATGAGCCTGCTTCCTACCAAGAAGCTATGAATGGAACAGATTCTGAGAGATGGCTTGAAGCCATGAAATCTGAGATGGACTCCATGTATACTAACCAAGTATGGACTTTGGTTGATCCACCAGAAGGGGTAAAACCAATCGGGTGCAAATGGGTTTTCAAGAAAAAAACCGACATGGATGGTAATGTACAAATCTATAAAGGCCGACTAGTAGCAAAAGGTTTCAAACAAGTTCAAGGTGTTGACTATGATGAAACCTTCTCCCCAGTGGCAATGGTTAAATCCATCAGGATATTACTTGCTATTGCAGCCTTTTATGATTACAAAATATGGCAGATATATGTCAAAACTTCTTTCCTTAATGGAAATCTCCTTGAGGATGTGTATATGACACAACCTGAGGGTTTTGTCACTCCAAAGATGCTGGAAGGGTATGTAAGCTGCAGCGATCCATTTATGGATTGAAACAAGCCTCTTGGAGTTGAAATCTTTGATTTGATGAAGCAGTCAAAGAGTTTGGCTTTATAAAAAATGAAGATAAACCTTGTGTATATAAGAAGGTTAGTGGGAGTCACATTGTATTCCTGGTATTATATGTTGATGACATATTAATTATTGGGAATGATGTTCCTTCCTTACAGGCTGTAAAAACATGGTTAGAAAAATATTTCTCCATGAAAGATTTGGGCGACGCAACTTACATTTTAGGTATTAAGATCTATCGAGATAGATCGAGAAAAATGTTTGGCCTAAGTCAAAGTACATATATTGATAAAGTGCTGAAACGGTTCAGCTTGCAAGAGGCAAAAAGAGGACACTTACCCATGTCTCATGGTGTAAAGATCTCTAAGGCCCAATGTCCTAAATCACAAGATGATGAGGAGCGTATGAGAAAGATCCCTTATGCTTCGACAATTGGATCTATCATATATGCAATGATATGTACTCGTCCGGATGTCTCGTATGCTTTGAGCATGACGAGCAGATACCAGTCAAATCTAGGTAAAGGTCACTAGACAGTAATGAAGAATATCCTCAAGTACCTGAAAAGGACTAAGGATTCATTCTTGGTATATGGAGGTGAAGACGAACTGGCAGTAAAGGGTTACACAGATGCTAGCTTCCAAACTGACATAGATGACTATAAGTCTCAGTCAGGTTTTATGTTTTGTCTTAATGATGGTACTATTAGCTGGAAAAGTTTAAAGCAAGAGACAGTAGCCGATTCTACAATAGAGGCTGAGTATATTGTTGCTTCTAGTGCGGCCAAGGAGGCTGTATAGATTAAAAAGTTCGTTACTGAACTTGGTGTTGTTCCAACCATTGTTGATCCAGTTGAGCTATACTGTGATAATGATGGAGCCATTGCACAAGCTAAGGAACCCAGATCTCACCAACGATCCAAGCATATACTTAGGCGGTACCATATCATTCGTGAAATAATTAATAGAGGAGATGTACATATATGCCAAGTGCCAACAGATAATAATGTTACAGATCCACTGCCCAAGGCTTTGTCACAACAGAAGCACGAATGTCACACTAGTTCCATGGGTATTAGATACATGAGTGATTGGCTCTAGCGCAAGTGGGAGATTGTTAGAGTTCATGCCCTAGAGGCCAATTATTTGATGTAATTGCTTAACATTTTTTATATTATATTTGATTGAATAAATGAATTATTTTATTATGATTTTATTTACTGCATTATATAAATGTTAGCATAATAAAAGTCCTTAGAATAGTTATATGAATTATATAGCTTCAAGTGTGTGACTTGAACATGAGATTATATAATTACAATTAGTATCATTGCTCTTAAATGTCCTTAGTCGAGTATCATTGTTAATGGACAACAATGATGCATTGAGACTAGTATGTGGATTGACTGATGGCCAAATCTCATTGGTCATAAATATATGAGATATTGAGTCAATGCATAGGTACATGTTAGAAAATAATGTACTGGACTGACCCACCATGAGAATTCTACGTGGAGCATTATGCAAAGTGTCATAAGAAATTCTCATAGTGACAATGATGTAATGATCCCTCGACCTGAAATCACTATATTATTACACGAGAATTTATGTACTTTGATATCATCAAAAGTCACCTTTAATAGGGTGGACAATAAAGGTGATTATTGGGTACATCATGAATCGTGTGAGGAATATGAGTGATCTAAATGGAATTTAACCCTCCTATATATTAGGGGTGATATCCATAGGCCTTTTGATTGAGTAGGACTATGAAATGCATGGCCATGTTCAAATAGTGATTTGTTTCATATAGTCTACTCATTGATCAAGAAAACTCAGATTAAATTATGAAGAGTATGACACATTCCATGCCTCGAGTTTAATCTAGGATGTCAAGGTTAAAAGGATTAAATTACATTGAAACATTGGTCACGAAAAGGTTGCATCGAATCACCGATCTTATTATTATTTGGGTAGCAGTGATGTATTACTAGATGTCGCTCACTGTTTATAATTTTATAATATGATTTTAAAATTATTACCAATATAATAATAACCTATAGGGTCACACACTTAGAACGTAATTGAAAGGAAATTAATTTAAATTGTTAGGATTTAAATATATCAATATAATTGATAGTATTTGAATTATGAATTTAAATTAATAGGATAATTTGTATATATGTATATTAATTAAGTAAGATTTAATTAAAATATAATATATTTAAATTCATATTTTATTTTTCTAATTAGTTTTTGGTTAATTCTTTTAACAGCTATATATATATATATATATATATATATATATATATATATATATATATATATATATATGTGTGTGTGTGTGTGTGTGTGTGTGTGTGTGTGATATATCAGCTATTTTAGGTATGTGAAACTAAAAAACAAAAACCCTAGCCGCTTTCAGAAAGAGGCTAGAGAGAAAAACGCAGAAAATCCAGATCCAGATTCAGATCTTGGTGGCTAGTACCGCAATTCTCTTTGTTGCAGATCGTGTGAGGATTCGCGGAGGCGTTCATGTGGATATCGTAGAGACGCAGTTATGTTGGATTGCGTTGAAGATTCGAAGCCGTTCCAGAATTCCATCATCTCCATTCAAGCTCGAATAATCGGTAAAAATATATCAAAACCTCTGAATTTCTATGTTTTCGCATGGATCCTGTTTTAGGGTTTTGAATTTTTTTAAAAATTCCGCTGCATTTATGTGTCGAAACCCTACAATATTTTGTCATATTCTTTAAGACTCTTAGGGTATATTAAACGGTATACTTGGGTATAATAAGTTGTACATGAAGGTGGTGAATGATCAATAAATGATCTACCACTTCCAGTAAAGCAAGAAAATGTTCTATGTGATTTGATAAATGACAACTCAAGAGCCCTTGGCCAAGGCGAAATGAAAATTAGAAATGAGTTTCTAATTTACATTAGCTAGAGTTGTACATTTGATAATCGAAATGCATATGATCAAATAAATAAGAATTGATAGAAATCTCAAATCTTATATTTGATTGGGATGTTGTATGGTAGAAAGATTGAACTGTATGACAACTATTTACAAAATAGGTTCTTTGTGATCAAACGTTGAATTTCATATTATCCGAAAAGTCATTTTATATGCTAAGACGCTTCACTCTTATTATAGAGTATAATTTATTTATTTATTTTGAATTAAAGGAGTTTAATCCATAATAAATAATAGTAGAATACTTCTAATTTATTTATTATACAACTGGTATAATATTGAACCTAAAGAGTTACCACATAAAAGAGAAATATTTATTTTAGAAGTAGATGGCTTAATAGCAATAATTAATTAAGTATATTTAATTTATACTATGATGATAGAATAAATTAAGTAGTTTAATATTTATAATTAAGTATTTTGGAAATACTAATTATAAATTAATAAGAGAAGTATTATTATTATTATTATTATTATTATTATTATTATTATTATTTAAATTCCTAAATAGTTTAGAAATTGTAATTATTATAATAATTAATTTAGATCCTAATTAGATTGAGAATTAAATTAAAACCATATTCCTGAAGAGTTTAGGAGAGTTAAGTAAGTCTATAAATAAGATGTGTCTTATTATGGATGGGGTTGTTGAAAGTGTTATTAGAAGAATACTTACATTTCTCTAAATCTAAGGAATTAGAGAGAGAAAATTAGGGCTAGTCATCCAAGATCTTGTTGAATCTAAAATTATTTCTTGAATATATATACCTCTTGGTGGATCACCTTTAAAAGTTGTACACTTGGGTAGCTAGCGTTGATCCGTGAATTTTGTTGATGAAATGCGAAAGATTTAAGCAGGTGAACTCGTAGCTGATCAAAAGTTGATTATCTTCAAATGTATAACTTTTATCCTTCCTCAATTAATAAGTATCGCATAAGGTAGTGATAATGGGTTTTTACTCCTATTTATTAGATATATTTAGACTTAATTATTTGTTAGTTTTAAGCAGTTTAATTGATTTTATGTAATTTATTTAATTATATGTGTTTTTATTATTTTTATATTATTTTTAGTTAATTTATATTTAATTTTGTAGGGAACATGAATTAATTAAAGTCTGGTGGCAATCTTGTAATTCTGCAGCTAAAGGAATGGCATAATAGTAATTAACCAAGCTCGAGGGCAATTCCATAATTAATAGGAAACATGGCTGGGCGCGCGTTGCGCGCGAGTCTTGATTTCAGCAGGTGGAACGACGTCATTTGGAAGGCACATGGAAAGAACTGAAGGCACTCACGCAATACGCGGTAGCCTTAGGATCAATCATAGGCGGAACGACGTCGTTTTTATTCTGGAAGGAAAGAAGAAGCATGCGTAATGCGCGAAGGCGGTGGCGTTGACCTGGTCAGCGTACGCAAAGACCGCGTTTGGCGATGCGTTAATTCAGGGAAACGAATTATTCGCGATTTTTAGCATTAATTTGATTCCAAATTGAATTTCTTTTCCACATTAGCTTATGATTATTATTGTACTCTTATAAATATACTATGTAACTTTTATTTTGAGCAGAATATATTAGGTTAGAGTAGAATATATTATATTAGAGTAACTTAGGAGTAGAATTAGAAGCAAATATTTAACGCGAATGATTCAATAATTAAACGCGAAGCTTGGAGATTGGAGACTGTGATCCGAGTGATAGACGGATATCAACACAGATTTGATTTCTTTTCTTTCACTTTTATTTTTGTAATTTTGAGATGTTGAATTATTTGTGGATAATTAATTATTTAATTATGAGTTAATTTTTATTTGAGATCGCAATTGAACCCAATGTGTAGTTTAATTTAATTTATTTTCTTTTTAATTATTGATGATTATATATGAGTTGTTTATCATATTTTATGCGTTCATGTATAATTATTTGTGCAATAATTAATTGTGATATCTTAGAAAGAATTGTAAAAGGAATTCTAGGATTAGATCCGGATATGATAACATGTGAATTTGTTGATTCTTTCTAGGAAGAGTAGCATAATAGTGTGTAGGATGAAGATACATATATGCCACATGTAACTTTGTTGAGATTTGGATTTTAATGAGTTTATTTCAAATTATTTTGCATAGCAATTTAGTAACTTAATTTGAATAAATCTTTTTATTAATTCTTGAAAAATGTTAGTAAATAGTTAGGAAATCTCAGTTAACAATTCTATGTAGTTAATTAATAAAAAAGAGAATAAAAAGATTTAAATGAAGTATTGGGGAAAATTGTAAACTTAACTATTTTAATTTGATTTAATTATTTTCATTAGTTTAATTTAGTTAGTAATTTTGATTAGTTTATTTTATAATTAAATTGAGATTGTTTAAATAGAATTAATTTGATATTAAATTAGTGTTTGGTAATTATTATTATTTAATATCCTGTGGGTTCGACACTCTATTTTATCACTTTATTACTTGTTGACCATGTATACTTGCACGCATATATTCATATAGAAAATACCCAACAGGTAGATCCTGGGTTATTATAGAAAAATTTTAAATTCGATTTATGACATGCTTCCACGTTTTATTACAATTTGATTGTATGTCTATGGTTTTTGGCAACTAACAACCATAACCAAAGACATAAGGCTTTGAGGTCCAAAAGACTATTACAACATAAGACAGGAAGCTTCAGGAGTTCGAAGGACTTCCACGATCGAAGATAGGAGGGTTCGGGAGTCTGTAAGATTACCACGACTGAAGATAAAAGGTTTTAGGATTCCAAAAACTCTAACGACCAAATATAAAAGGCTTCAGAAGTCTGAATACTAAAACAACCGAAGATAGGTGGTTTAAGGATTTTGAAGACTACAATGACTAAAAATAGAAGGTTTTGGGAGTCTGACAACTATAACTGAAGATAAAAGGTTTTGAGAGTCCGAAAAACTACCACGATCGAAGATAGGAGGATTCTGGAGTTTAAAGACTACCATAACCAAAGATAGGAGGTTTTGAGAGTTTGAAAAACTACCATAACCAAAGATAAAAGGATTTGAGAGTCTAAAAACTACAACGATTGAAGATAGGAGGTTTCAGGAGTCTGAAAATTATAATGATTAAAGATAGGAGGCTTTGGGAGTCTGAAGACTACAATGACCAAATATATGAGGTTTTGGGAGTTTCGGGAGTCCGAAGGACTATTACGACCGAAGACACAAGGATTTAAGAGTCCTAATGACTACCATAACCGAAGACATGAGGTTTTTTAGATGTCCAAAAGACTATTACAATTGAAGATAAAAGGCTTAGGGAGTCTGAAAACTACAACGACCAAAGATAGAGAGCCCAGATGAAGGGAAATTTAATTTATAATTAAATGGGTCACCCTCCATTTAGAAGCAATGTAATTATTCCTTGTAAAAAGAGTGATCTACTTAGGTGTGGGCTGACGGGTATCTATTAAATCTATATGGACTTCTAAGAAGTGAACTTTAACTCGTTTGGGAATCAAGGATTTGAGTAACTAATTATATATCCCGAAGAGGTATTCTTCGATTATTGGATCACCCTACAGAGGCTCACATGATAAGTTCTTTTAAAACTATTATATTAAAAAATGAGGAGTCTTGTAGAAAAGAACGACATAGACAAGATGTGCAGAGGTCTCAATTGACGCTATTTCGATTGCGTCTTTTGCAATTTGAGCTTTTCGGTCATAAAGTAAGTTTTTCATATGCTCTGAGATGACGGTCGAAATTAAGATGTCATGTTCACTTGAAGATAATATTTTATACAAAATAATATCCGATTTAAGGAAGTTCACAGTATATGTACAAATAACTATGACGTAGATAAATAAAAGTTTATTCAAAAGTTTTTCAAATTTAAAAAATTGATTAAAAATTGAGAACGTGAATTTTATGTCATCATAAATAATATTGGACAGAATACACAATATATTACTTGTAATTAAGTAATGATATAATGTGTTCAGATCTTTGCAATAAATTGAATGATAAATAAGTTAATTTAATAGAGGATATAAAACACTTAGCATTATTTTTGTAGCCTTTATTCACCTTTGTGCAGCCAAATCATATCCAATAGAATGTTAAGTTGAACATTATCCGACACCGAACATGTACATCTGAACATATATGTGTCCTCTAATCCTTTGAAACTTTTGTTTAATAAAAATAAAAAGAAGTTGTAAAGGATTTTAAAATCAATAAAAGATCTATTAGAGGGGACTAATTCAAAATTCCTACAATATGTGCCTAACTTCATGGTGCTATATGCACCATTTTTTATACTCTTTTGCCTTCTGTTATTAGGACAAGAGCGTTGCCAAAACTGTAAAGAGGTGATTCGCTTGACTTCTACCTTACTTGGATCAGTTAGTTCATCCCCTTTTCAAGTTTCTTGTTGCAACCAAAGCGTGTGTGAGAATTGTTCTTTTAGTTCTTTTCATGAACTAATGGAACGAGGAGAAAATGTGACCATGTATTCCCTATTACATCTTAAGTCTCCAAATTCTAGACTTTGAGGAATATATATCAATCCTAACTCCATCAAGATCCTTAGTGAAAGGAAACGTATAGGATTTGATGCTTTTGACTCCGGGGCGCCCCTCAAAGTATCTCTATGAAGATTTTTTTCCTGAAAAATTTGTTATGGCTTTAGTGTTGTCTTCGGCATTGACTAACATTTTTATGTTGTGAATGAGATCTCGTTATTTTTCTTCGGTGTTTGTTTAAGTCAGATGACTGAGTGTTGGTGATTCTATTAGAGGAAGAAGACATGCGAGTGTGGTGAGAGCCATAGCATCCTGATCGAGAAGTGTTCCATATTTACATAATAGTCTATCTTCGGCTCTTATCAGATCCGTAAATTGCTTGTCAAACTCTTATTACTAAAATTGAAAAACTTTCCTTCTAACCTGGACTTTTAAAAAATGACGCTGCCTATCAACGTATATTGATTGACGTGACAGCAAGCGTATTTCTTTATAGGAATTATTGTGGTGACTTAGTGACGGTAATGATGCCTCCATGTAAGTTTTTACAAAGAGTGGTTGAAAGAAAACTCCACTAAATACTATAAAACCTTTCTTCTTGCACTAATGTTCATGCTTGAATTTGTCCATACGTTCAACCACTAGCTTGGACGTGAATCTGCATAGAAATAATTCATAAAGTACTTGACGGCTTGGGCCGATGGGGGATACCTCTGATATGAGATTAAGAATTTTTTTTAAAATGTGATAAGAATAAAAGTAAGAAGTATTTAGTAGGCTAGAATATTGTATCGTATCTCTATTGTCCACCTTGTATTTATAGTAGTCACACTTTCTTGATATGATTACAATTCCTAATAAGAATTGTATAGTAGAGATCCAAATAGAAGAGGTGATTACCATATAAATTAGTATTTGATATGATAATTAGTTGGGGTTTTAAGTGATAAGGCAGAGAACCCAACCTTATTGGACTTAGGAGTTCTCATGTGAGCACTTTAAGCCTAATGGGTCGTGGGGATAAAGCCTAATACAAGTAGTCCATTTGCGCTAATAAACACGTAGTCCAACATATACATTTATCATCCAACCCATTAGCCAAATCTTAGATTCAACATTGGCAGTACCGCTAACAATTGGTGGTACCAAAAAGAGGTAAAAGAAGAGAAAAGGTAGCCATATTCCAGGCCCACCGTTGTTGTCGATAACCTTGGCTCTTGTTGGATTTTTGTCTTCCCAATTGTAATTTTGTGCCTTTGAAATTATGAAAATTAGATAGCATATTCGATGATGTAATAGAGATGGGATGGTGGTGAGAATGTGGGTTATTGATAAAGTGTAATGATGAATAGATCTAGATGGTGATTTGCAAAGATTTGAAACAAGAATTAGTTGCAGAGATGGAGATGGGGTTTTTTTAGTGGCTTGATTTTCTTCATTTTATTTGTTTAATATGTTTTAATTTTTGTACTTTTTTTTAACTTTGTAATATATTAAAAAAAATTAAGATTTTTACCGTTTTAGCATATTTTTATTTGTAATATGTTTTTATTTATGTTATAGATTGTAATTTTATCTTGACACCCACATAGACGAATCTATGTGGCTAACGAAAGAAAATTATTTTTTATTACCGTTAAAAGTTAACAACTTTGGATGGAATTTGTAACATTTTGTTAAAAAAAATAGTTCATTGAATCGAAGAAAAAAAATAGTTTAATAATACAATTGTAAATCGTCATTCAATTCAATGTGCAAAAATAGAATTAACTCTTAAGTCCTCCTTCTGTTTCTTTTTATTACTCCCTCCGTCCTAAAATAAAAGTCCTGATTGACTATTTGTACATATTAATAAAAAGAATAAAATGATAAAATTATCCATATTTAAATTCTCATTTAATTCTATAGTTTTTTTTGTACATGACTAATGATGCTCCATAAATATGCATAGAGAATATAAATAAGATAATTAATACTAAGGATATTATATGTAAATTATTGTAAGAAATATATTATTTAAGGTAAGTAAACATTTAACTTGGGACTACCTAAAATAGTAATAAAGACTTTTTTCTTGGGACGGAGGGAGTATAAACCATGGTGAACAATTGTTATACTAAAGAATAGAAGGGAGGTGCAACACAATTTATTTATTTTTGTTGAGGAAAAATGGCAACTGAACTTTTGGTATTCCAAAAAATATTCTGCCTATATAAATGATAAAGCCTAAATATTGATAGTAAATCACAACTTCAGTGGAATCAGTCTAATACTGTGTGAAATGGATGTTATGGAAGTAAGAAATGCTATGAGACGTGTGAGATATAGATACAAAATAAATAAAGAAATTGAAGAAGAAAGAAATGAAAGATGAGCAAAAAGTAAAGCAATTCACAGTAACAATATACTAACGTCCTTGTGTAATAATGCCTACATATAGTCTAGCTCTCTAAATGGTTAGTAATATTTGTCGGGTATATTATTCATAAATTTTATGACTAGTGTATAATGGATTAATTTATAATTAATATATATATATATATATATATATATACGATACATGTTTTAAAATTTGTAATTATAATATTTAGATAAATTTTACATATTAATAGCCAAAAAAATCCGTGTCTCGCATAAGTTCATCTATTAATACATGTAAATGTCATTCATTAATCAAAATTATTCGATCTATTATGGCCCAATGTATTAAACTAAGTAAACAGAATCACGATTAATTACTCTTAAATTATCAATCGTCGAATAAATCCTGGCTCTGATATGCACGGTAAAGTAATCCTCCATCACAGAGCTGGAAAAAATGGAGGTCATCCATGTCGTGATAGTCAGTATCTCTGTCTTGATCCTCATTGCCCTTCGAAGATTGTAATTGAAATGTATTGTAGCTATGAACTGATTGTTGTTTATTGTTGTCTTGGACCGGAAGTGGAGAGAGTTTTTTTTTTTGTCTGATAAAACTCATGTTTGCATGAGACGGTAGCAGTTGGTGGTCGGCGCTACAACCATTGACATGAAGGAGAAGGCAGTCACAGTTAAATTTAATTTGCTTCCTCCTCATCCGCTTCTTCACTCTCGCGTGTTGGGGTTTGATTTTGGGAGGAGTTGGAGAAGAACGATTAGGAGACGAAGAAGAATTCAACATTTGACAATGTCCACTCTTTGAGGGCAACATTCTCAATTCTATCTAGGAATTCTTTATACGAGCTTTCTGACCCACTGTTGCATAGAAAAATGGTCGGTACACCCCCTTTTATCATAATAGGTTTGACGTACTTACAATTTGATCTCTAGTTGTATTGTTTTCCAAAGAACTCTCTCCAATGTTTGGCGTACTTTGGAGGTACGTCATCAATGACATTATAACAAACGCCATTGTTATATTTGGCCATATCTAAGTATTCAGAATAATAATTATGCGGGCCTAAGGACCAAGTCCACAGAGTCTTTCCTAAGCGAGTTGGACACTCGATCACAATAGACATGGGCCTATAAGGCCTGTGATCTTTATCACAAATGTTATCCCTGGCCCATTCTTGAATGTCCATAAGGACGTTGTTGAATTCTGTACAGGGGTTGATGTACACTTCTGGACCTTTCTAGAACATCATATCCCAATTGTGCGAGAGTCTTTCCCAATTGTTCCAATAAGCTTTGGAATCACCCACCTTGATCATCTTCATAGCTATTTCTTTATCTTTGGTGGCAAGCACAGTGTAATTCAGATGATTCATGCTTTCAGCAAATACTTGTGTTTTCAAATTATCAATAAAAGTACCATGCTCGCAATAATCCCCACCTTTAGAAATATAGGATTGAACTGCAGCAGCATTTTTAGCGGATTGAATATTAGGATAAAAATGAGTGGATCGAGTGTTGGAAACCAAATCGAAGAATTTTGGGTTTGTGGTTTAAAATTTTGCACTGAATTGGAGGAGACAATGAAGATGTGGAGTTCCATCTTCATGGAGTTCAGCACACACACGTATGTATACGGGAGTAATGGAATAATTGAGCTTAAGTAAGAGTTCAAGACACTCTGTTTTTGGTAATGGACATCTTGGATAGGTTAAGAAAATATTTCTAGATTGAATTATGAAGGAATTCATTCTAGGCATTTTTAGGAATAAGGCAACTCTTCTATGCTAAACAGTAATAACCGCTAATTCAAAGTCCTACTTGGCTAGAGCAGCGGAGTGACTTTTTTATAATAAAAAAAAGTGTGAAAATACTATCTTACCCTTATCGCCTAGGAACGCCTTTAATATAATATTACAAAGGCGTTCCCCGCCACATGTCGGGCTGGGATTGGCTGAGAAGGAATATTCAGAGAATATTCGCTACAATGAGGATAGTAAGGTGAAGGGCATTTTGCGAAAACATATATGAGCAGGGCATGCGCAGCTTCTTTTTGCTGAGAAGTGAGTTATTGTAGCGATAAGTGAGTAACTGTTGCAGTAGTTGGGTACTGTAGAAAAAGGTGTCACGTGCTTTTACTATAGCAATCATTATTATTTTGAAATTTTCCCAATTCAAAATTTTAAAATTCAAAAATTTAAAATTCAAAATTTCAAAATTCAAATTTTGTTGAAGCTTGTCAACTAAGCTTTGTGTCTTATCAATTTTTTCCAGATATAATAATAAATTAAAAGTACTGACAAAAATCGAATATTTTTTAAATTCAAACTTTTAAATTTCAAATTTAAAAGTTTAAACTTTTCTTCCCGTCTAAGCTTGTAACAGTACGCGTACTGCACATTATCCTTTTTGTCTGTACTTGTGAGCACTCTGATGCCACGTGTTAGCACTTGATTGGATCACATTAAAGACTTGTCTTTCCTTCTGATTATATACAAAATTCCTACTTTACCACCCCTGACCTTCCAAACTACATTTTTTCTAAAAATGTCGTGTAAGTGGACAAAATGTCCTCTACATGGCAGAGTACTAGTTTTAACATTTCAGGATTTTTTTTTTGTGGCTAGAATTTACTGTATTTGGGCTTTGAACGAGTGTTGAAGTTATATCATGAAGACCTCAACGAGCATGGTGATGCTAATGACTTGAGGAAATATGCACTGGCATTAAAAGAATGCCAAGAATAAGTTTACCGCTCGATGAATGATTTGAAAAGTTCAGAGAAGAATGAGAAAGTCTCAACTAAGCTAAAGTTGGTAACTTGTGAAAAATAGGATTTGTATAAAAAGAAAGAAATTATGGGTACTATAAATAGAGTATTATGTTTAGTTATTGAAGTATAGTACAACCAAAAGTCATGTAGCATCATAAGAGTTGAGAGAGTTTATGAGTGCATTTTTTGTTTGTATAAGGGAAGGGATATTTGCAGCTTTTATATTCCGTGCAAAAAACTTACATTTTGGAAGGGAGGGTTTTGCAGTTTTTATTCCGTGTAAAAAGTTGTGTCGTGGGATTGTGTAACCTCAAGTTTTAGGGCATAAAACTTGAGAGGAATTTGTAAGCTCATTATTATTGTGACAACGGAGATTAAGAGTTTGGTTTGTGGTTTTTTCTTTAAGGATTTTTCACGTTAAATCTTGTGTTGTTTTTCTTTCTTTATTTTATATTGTTTGGCTTGCGTCTACTTAATTTTTAACAAGTGGTATCAAAGCTAGGTTAATTGAATTCAAGGTAGAGGGGAATTTGTCGCACTGGTATGACAAATAAAGAAAGTGAAGGTTAAAGGAGTTGGATAAATGTTTATCGTGATGTTGATGAACAAGAGATTTTATGGTTATGAAGGATCATTGTGGCGGTCGCTAGATGATTAATATGATAGAGATGTTAATGAAGTTAAAGATGATGCAAATGATGCAAATAATACGGATAATGTGAGTAACACTAATGATATAGATACTGCAGATAGTGCGGGTGACATAGGTGATGTGGATATTACGGATGTAGCAGATGACGCAAATAGTGTGAATGTTTTGGATGCTATGAATAATGCGGATAATGTGGATATCATGGATGATACAAATGGTGTGAATGAGGTGGCGACTACGACAATAGTGATAGTGATGAAGTTGAAGTGTTTGGAAATTTAAGTCGAGGGAGGAATTGTTGGAATACTTCTCAAATCTTATTCAGATATGAAGTTAAAGTATTTGAAAATTCAAGTCGAAAGAAGAATTATTGGGATACTTCTCGAATACTATTAAAAAAAGAATTGCTATTATTGGAAAAAAATGTCCTATGAAGAGAAAAGTTGCGGACACTTTATAAATAAAGTATTATGTTTAGTTGTTAAAGTGTAGCACAACCAAATGTCATGTAGCATCATAAGATTTGAGAGAATGTGTGAGTGGGTTTTGTGTTTGTGTGAGGGAGAAGGTTTTTTGCAGCTTTTATATTCCGTGCAAAAAAGTTATATTCCGGGAGAGAGAGTTTTGCGCCTTTTATTTTGTACAAAAAGTTGTGTCGTGGTATTGTGTAATTTTAAGTTTTAGGGAGTAAAACTTGGGAGAAATTTGTATGCCCATTATTATTGTGATAGTAGAGATTCAAAATTTATCCTGTGATTTGTTTCTTTAAGAGTTTTTCGCGTTAAATCCTGTGTTCTTCTTTCTTTATTTTATATTGTTTGGTTGATGGCGACTTAATTTTAAACAACTAGTAGCCACTATCGTCAGGATGGCCATGTCTATAGTTCCTTACAATAAATCTCTCATCGTACAATTGATAATCTAATGACCAGATGAGAGTACCATTCACAATTTAGTATCCATAATGGTAACAAACTTAAATACGTAAAATGTGCTCACACACAAAACGTTCTGTAAGACCCCAACTTTTATTGAATAAAATTTGAATTTTCTTTATTAATATTACTCTAAAATAGTAAGGTGTTATATTGATAAAAGTTAAAGTTAAGGAATGACGTCTACACGTCCATTTGCCAGATCTCGTATAGTAAGCTGCAACTGCAACTAAAATCCGAATAAACTTGAGCATCGCTACTAGTGAAAAGTTTCATCATAGTCAACTCGTTGACCTTGTTTGAAACTTTTTTGCTATTAGTCAGGTTTTATAAGTCTCCACCTTCCCATCTACTTTAGTCTTTCTTTAAAGACCCATTTTCACATTATAGGCATAATGACCTATGGTGGAGTAACCAAAGTCCACACTTGGTTCTCGTACATGGAGTCTATTTCGAATTTCATGTTCATCAGCCATTTCTCTTGAGTCTCTACTGCTCATACCCTCATCGTATATGACTGGATCATCATCTACTATGATGCATACCTCATCATCATCATTTATGATGAATCCATACCTTTCAGGCATCTTCAGTACTATTCTAGATTTACGACTCGGTTGTGGTATAATAGGCTTATCTATTTGAACAGATTTCTTCATTTGATCTGTAATATTTTGTGGTTCTTGAACTTCTTCAAGATCTATCTTACTCTCATTAGTCCCTTCAAGGATAAGCTCATTTTCAAAGAAGACAGCGTTTTTCAACAAACACCTTTTAATCAGTAGGATTATAGAAGTAATATCATAAACTTTCTTTAGGATATCCCACAAAATTACACTTGTCAGACCTTGTCCCAAGCTTATCATTTTAAAAACTTTTGACATAAGCTGGATAACCCCAAATCTTAACATACTTAAGACTTGGTTTTTTTCCTGTCCATAACTCATATGGAGTCTTAGGGATGAATTTTGAAGGTACCTTATTTAGTAGATATGATGTCATCTTTAGGGCATAACCCCAAAAAGATACTAGAAGGTCGGTAAAACTAAAAGTAGTATTCCCTCAAGCGAATCACATTTGATGTGATAAAGAATTTACTTTGTAATCTTATTCGTTTATTTATAAAAGTTTTATTTAAAGACATTTCTTTATTCATGATTAATTGGTTGAATTAGTTAAATGGATAAACCCATAGTTTTGAGCAATGCTTTTAGAATTATAATGTTGATTATGCTAATGAGATCTAAATTCAAGATAACTCAAAACTAAAATGTTCTTAAAAGTGGGATCACTAAAAGAAGGATTAGTGAATTCAGATAGATTAGTACATACTATGCTTGCTCTTATGAAGAGGATGATTAATCTCATAATCATTTATGTGTAGACACTAAAGTAAGTATATAAGTGTTTATTAGAGAATAAGTTCACTGAACATGACTCACTTAAGGAACTGTGACGCCCCCAAATTCGGGTTCCAAATACCCGGATCCGGTCATCACGATCCAATACAAACATTCACCTCTAAACAACATACAATAACTAAATGCGGAATAATAAACATATGTTGTTCATTCGAAAGGTGTTACTAGTCCCAAGATACGATAACCTTACTCAAAAGTACACAAATACTGTTATAGTTCGGCAAATCTAATTAAATATTCCCTGGTGAGACAAGGATCCTATAGATATAAGTATAGCATTGTGTATACACAACAAAATTTAGTTTATTCAATAGGTAAATAACTCATTATCAATTACATCAATATATAACTCCTTTTAATTATGCCTATTAAATTATTATGATTAAGTGTGTGCACATCTGAATCAAAATTATATAAGTTAAGTTCGACTTAGCATTCCATATAAGTGAAGAGAAAAATACCATCATTGTGTGTGCACAACAAAATAGTATCATTCAATTTCTTATAAACACCCAGTGTAATAAAGCCAACATTTTAAATAGTTAATACAAACCTTGTGTGTGTGCAACAAACTCATATTAAATATTTAATACTCTATTGTTTTATCATCCTAGAAGACAACACTCGATATTCTTAATATCTTTGAATGCTACAACTTAATATATTAACACGCGCGCGCGCGCGCACACACACACACACACACACACATATATATATAAACTAAAAGGCAAACCTATGGTGCAAGAACAAAATATGAATATAACTATTACATTCATAACTTGGACTCCATTATAAACGTTTCTTCAAGCGCTCCTTGCTCTTTGGCTCCAATTATTCAAATAATTCTTTATAATTCTATTACAATCTATTTTCATAAAACAAAAACCTTGATCAACAGTCAAGGAGAAATACATAAGAAGGAGGTAAAATTTATAACAGAAAAATTTAGAAAGACGAGGTACACAGACCTCGTTTATTAAAACTCATTCATTCATGCATCCAATTAAAATAAATTCAATCACACTTTGGTCAATAGTCCATAATTAATTCATTGTATTATCATACATATCATCATATGTAAAAATATATAATTAATATTATATATATCATCATATGAATCATACATCTCATGAATTAGAATCATTCCATATATATATTGATATCATTTAATGGGAAATTCAAGTTGCATGAAATTCAATTTCAAGTTTAAAATAAACTCTTTATTTTTAATTATAAAATCATCAAAATAAATTATTTATTTTATTTATTTGAAAAAATTGCACAAAAAATAATTTCTAGTGACGTGCGCCTCAGCCAAAACTCTCTGCAAATTTTTACCCTAGTGTAGGTTAATAGTTCAAACCCATGCACCCCGACAAATGTTCACCCTGATGCACCATAATGAACTGTGAACTTGCGCCCCAGCGCACGGTCGGCAAAAAGTTTTCCTGTTTCACATTTTTTGCAAAAAATTTAATTTTTTTCTATTATTTTCAAAAACTCATGATTTTATACATCATATTATGTCCAATAAGTTGTTCTAAACACATGATCATATACATACAGAATCAAAATAATTAATAATTCTCATAAGTTTGGCTCTTGATGCCATTATTAGTTTACAAAAATTATACATACATATAATCAAATTGATGTAATGCAACGGAAGTAGGCATAAATCATATTTAAATTTTTTCTACAAACCAAATTTCAGGATATTTCTTATGCGATAATTATTAATTGAGGAAAGATAAAAGATTATACCTTTGTAAATTTAACTCTTGAACTTCTACAAGTTCACATCCTTTTAATCCTTAACGTTCTTCTTCAAATTCACCGATTAGAATATACAGATCAACGTGAGCTACCTAACTATGCAACCTCTAAAGGTGATCCACCCATAATAATATAGATTGAAGAAGTAATTAGCTTCTATTAGATCTTAGGTGGCTAGACCTAATTATCTCTCTCTCTCTCTCTCTCTCTCTCTCTCTATCTCTCTCTCTTTCTAACTCCTTAGATGTAGAAAATTATGAAGTATTCTCCCAATACTTGCAAAAATGTGTGTCCAATCCATAATAAGACTCATCTTATGTATAGATTTGTTCAACACTCCTAAACTCTTTAGGAGGAGGGTTTTAATTTAACTCTTAATCTACTTTGGAACTAAATTAAATAATTATAATTCCTAAACCATTTAGGAACTAAATAATAATAATAATAATAATAATAATAATAATAATAATAATAATAATAATAATAATAAGACTTCTCTTATTAATTTATAATTAGTATTTCTAAAATACATAATTATAAATATTAAGGTATTTAGTTTATTCTATCACTATAGTATAAATTAAATACACATAATTTATTATTACTATTATGCCACTTACTTCTTAAATAAATATTACTCTTTTGCGGTGTTACCCTTTAGGTTCAATATTAAAATGATTATAAAATAAATAAATTAGAACCATTCTAATATTATTTATAATAATAAATTAAACTCCTTTAATTTATTTATAAATAAATTCTTATTTATTCCACAATAAGGGTAAGTCCCCTTAGCAATTCATGACTTTTCGGATAATATGAATTTCATCATTTGATTTCAAATAACCTACTTCATGAATAGTTACCATACAATTCAATCATTCTACCACACAATATCCCAATCAAATATAAAATATGGAATTACTGTTAAGTCTTATTTTATTTAATCATATTTATTTCATTTCTCAAATGTATAACTCTAATGTAAATTAGAAACTCATTTATAATTTGTATTCCACGTTGGCCAAGAATTTATGAGTTGTTATTTATCAAGTTATGTAGGACATTTTCTCCCTTTACTGGAAGTGGTAGATCATTTGTTGATCATTGTACAACTTATTATACCCGAACAGATCATTTGTTATACTCGAATAGTCTTAAAGAATATGACAAAGTATAACTCATCATACACAAGGGACTATGATAATCTCAAGTCCAATGATCACATGTACTACTATCACATTAGGAACTTCTATTGACAAGCAAGTAAAACTTCATTAGATGTTTCTTAAGCGAGTCACGTTCAGTGAACTTATTCTCTAATAAGCACCTACATACTTGCTTTAATGTCTCCACATAAATGATTATGAGATCAAGCATCCTCTTCAAAAGAACAAACATAATATGTACTAATCTATCTGGATTCACTAATCCCTATTTTAGTGATTTTACGATTATGAACATTTTAATTTTGAGAGATCTTGAATTTAGATCTCATTAGTATAATCAACATTATGATTCTAAAAGCATAACTTTAAAACTATGAGTTTATTCATTTAATCAATTCAATTAATTAATCATGAATAAAAAAATGCCTTTAAATAAAACTTTTATTAATAAATCGAATAAGATTACAAAGTAAATGTTATATTATATCAAATGTGATTAACTTGAGGGCATACTACTTTCAGTTTGATCAATTGTAAGGTGCTCAATATTTCTCAAAAATTGATCTTCATTATGGATTTCATCAATCAAAGATTGAAGCTGATGATGTTTTAAAGATTGCCTTTAGAACTCGTTACAGGCATTACGAGTTCTTAGTCCTGCCTTTTGGATTAATTAATGCTCCTACAACCTTCATGTGCATGATGAACCGGATATTCAAGTAATATTTGGATCATTTTGTGGTTGTCTTTATTGATGATATTCTCATATACTCTAAGAGTCGTGATGATCATGAATGACATTTGAAATTGATACTCCAAAAGATACGAGAGAACAAGTTGTATGTCAAGTTGAAAAAGTGTAAGTTCTGGTTTGAGGAAGTAGCGTTTCTTGGGTGGTTTCTAATCAAGGAATATTGGTTGACCCTGTGAAGATTAAAGAAAAATTAAATTAGGAGCAACCTCATATAGTAACTGAAGTACGAATATTTCTGGGACTAGGCCATTATTATCGGACATTCGTAAAAGGTTCTCTTAAATCACCACTCCATTAACTCAGTTGACTCAGAAAAACACAAAATTCGAATGGAGCGAATAATGCGAAAAGAGCTTTCAAGAACTCAAAAGGATACTTGTTTCAACTCCTATTTTGACCATACCATTCAGATCAAAAGGATTTGTCCATCTATAGTGATACTTCAGGCAGAGGTCTAGGTTGAATTCTTATGAAACACGAAAAAGTTATAGTTGATGCCTCTCGACAACTTAAGGATTATGAGAAAAATTACTCTATTCATGATCTAGAGTTAACAACAGTCATTTTCATGTTGAAAATATGGAGACACTACTTATACAGAGAGAAAGTGGAGATCTTCATGGATCATAAAAGCCTCAAGTATTTATTCACTCATAATGAACTCAACATGCGATAACGACATTGGCTTGAGCTGTTGAAGAATTACGACCATACCATCCAATACAACCTTGGAAAGACGAACGTTGTAACTGATGCATTAAGTAGAAGATTATAGGCAAGTACAAGTACAATACTGACAACACAAGGACATATTTTGTATGATTTACAAAAGACGAAAATAGAGTTAAAGACACAAGGGAACCACATGAAGATTGCACATGTACGAGTAGAACCAGCTTTAATCGATGAAATTAAAGCTGCTCAAGCTACTGACCCAGAACTGGTGAATATGATAAAGAAAGTATAAGAATGTACTATTCTGAAAGCAAGAATCGACGAGAAAGAGATACTTTGAGTCAACTCTCGACTCTATGTCCCTAACGATCATGAATTGAAATATAAAATTATGATAGAGGCACACAACACACCGTTTTCAATCCACCCTAAAAGTACCAAAATGTATCATGACCTTTGACATATATTTTTGTGGAGCAATATGAAGAGAGAGATCGCAAAGTTTATCTCAAGGTGTTTAACTTGTCAACGCGTCAAAGCAGAGTATCAAGTATCTAAGAGTCCATTACAACCACTTGAGATTCCATAATGGAAGTGGGAACACATTAATATGGATTTCATGATAAGTCTTCCCAAGGTTTCCCAAGGCTTGGACGAGATTTGGGTCGTTGTAGATAGATTGACCAAGTCCGTTCATTTCTTGCTCATACGAGAAAAACATTCATTTGAGCATCTTGCCAATATATACATAGATGAGATTATAAGATTGCATGGCATGCCAGTATCCATAGTTTCTGATCTTGACCCTAGATTCAGTTCATGATTTTGGATCATCTTATAAAAAGCTATGGGCATTGAGCTACAATTCAGTTTTGTATACCATCATCAAATGGACAGGCAATCGGAAAAGACAATCCAAATTCTCAAAGATCTATTGGGACTTTGTGTACCATACTTCAAGAAAAGTTAGGACAAATACTTACCATTGGTTGAATTCTTTTACAACAACGGTTATCAAGCAAGTATAGGCATGACCCCATTCGAGGCTTTGTATGGATGAAAGTGTTGTTCTCCAGTAAATTGGAACGAGATAGGAAAAGCAAACTTATTAGGACCAGAGTTGGTACGCATGACTACAAAAAAGATCCAAATTATTCGACAACGAATACAAGCAACATAGTAACGAAAAAAAAGAGTTATGTTGATATTCATTGAATATATGAGAGATTCAATGTCGGGGACCATGTATTTTTACGTGTTTCTCCATGAAAATGAGTTACGAGATTCAAAAAGAGAGAAAAACTCAACTCTAGATTTATTGGCCATTTGAAATCCTCGACCAAGTAAGAATTGTGGCCTATAAACTAGCTTTACCGCCAAACATGTCTCGCATTCATAACGTTTTTCACATATTCATGTTACGTAAATATATGAAGGACCCAAACCACATCGTTGAGTTGGAGCTAGATGTGAAAGCAGAGGATTTAACGTATGAAGAGGTACCTATCAAGATCTTAGATAAGAAGAAGAAGATCATATGCTCAAGGTTATACATCAAGTCAAAGTTTTATGGTACAGAAAAAATGACTTGGGAACTGGAATCTAAAATGAAAGTTAGGTATCCTTACCTCTTCAAAATGCCAGGTACATCAATTTTAAGGAAAAAATTTCATAAGAAGGGGAGGTTATAAGACCTCAACTTTTATTGAATAAAATTAATTTGTTTTTTATTAATATTATTCTGAAATAGTAAAGTATTATATTGATAAAAGTTAAAGTTAAAGATGTTATGTGTAAATTATAAAAAACAAAAAGAATGTCGGGAAATATTCGATTCGTACGACGACAATGAAATAACCAATCATTGGAAGGGTTACACAACAAAATATTGTCGGATATAGAAAACGACAAAAATTACCTTTTTAATAAAATAATTGTTGGTGGAACTGTTACTTTTAATTGTTAAAATACCTTATGATAAAAGAACAGTAGCACATGGTATGCTACAGTAACACACGGTAATTGACAGTAGCACATGGTATTGCACAATATTTAACTTTATTGAACCAATAATTGTCACAATAACAAATGCATAGTAATTCATATTATTGAACTAATAATTGTCGCAGTAGCATGTTCATTCTGTAACGACCCCGAAATTCGACCCATTTTATTCCCTTTAATTTTGTATTTATTATACATTATCTTCCTTACCTCCAAATTTCAGTTCGTTAATAAATCTTCAATTTCCTTATTTAACCCATAATTTGACATTACCGTCATCAATTACCAATTTTTTGGTATAAATTTTTCTTTTTCTTTTCTTAATCATTGTATTAAAATATTTGGATATTTCAAAACTTAATTTTCCGATCCTAGTCCCTGGATCGCAACCTTTACTTTTACTTTCTTTTACTCGTATTATAAAGCTCATCATTTAAAATTTACTATTATTTATCTTCATACAATATTCCTTGTTGCATCATTCGTAATCAAACATATAATAATTTCTATCGTAACAATTATCCTGATCCATCACAGTTCATAATTGAACTTCTATCATATTCAGATTCAACTTATATATACATACAATTCATCACAGTAAATTAACAAATTTCTCACATTGAAATATAATATTAACAATATAAAAATCTCGTTTTCTACCTTCTACGCAATTCATTTCAACTTAATTCGATATTCCTGAAACTTATTTCTTTATCCTGCAAAAGTTTAATTTAAGCAAGTAATGAGCACAACGGCTCAGCAAGTTCAACAGTTTATGCGTCACGTAGCACGTACCTTAATATGCTCGGTGTGTGTCATACATCACGTGCTTGTGCTTCTACTATCGCAACATATCCCATATTATTGCACAAAGTACACATAGTTGACATATTATCCACGTATCACATAACACATAATTCCTATGCATTTGACAAGCTTAAACATATTATAACAATTAAACATTTAGCATAAAAGGACTGAAGAACTTGCCTGGCGTCCAGTTATTTAAATTGTTAGCTCAAACCCTCTCTCGATCAACCTATGATCATAAAATAATTAAATAATAATTATTTATCTCTTTATGATATTAATTTATTTAATTAATATCATCTCCGGACTAATTTTCAATTTATACGGTTAATTATATTAACATCGTCCCTTAATATATTCATTTAACTTAATATCAATTACATTCACTACGGACAACCCAGCTCATCGGATAGATTTTTGCATATTCGGTTGTCCGAATTTTTATTTATTCCTTTTTCTAGCCTTTAAACTTATTTGATTAATATTTAAAATATTTAAATATTAATCCCTAGTATTTAATATTTTTACAAAAATATTAAATTTAATACCCAAACATCATTTCTATATTTTTAGTATTTTTTTCATAATTTTTTGGAATTTTTAAACATTTATTTCATTAAAATCACTTTCTGGGGGCATTTATGTAATTTCCGCAGCTAAAGGGACATAACCGGAATTTCCCGAAAAGGCTGGGGGCTTATCCGTAATTTCAGTAACGTTAGGGACAAATCCGGAATTTTCTGAAAAGTTCAGGGGCAATTATGTAATTTTCGTGCCTCTAGGGACACGGTTGGTATTTCAGGAAAAGGGCAGGGGCATAATCGTAAATTTCGCCGAATTCGTCGGCCGCGCATTGCGCGCGGCGCCCCACAGTCGACGCCAAACAGCGTCGTTTAGGTCCTTCTTCCAGAATTCTCTACCGCGCATGGCACGGCCTGCCCTTACAGCCCCAAAACGCCGTCGTATTTGGTATGGCGTCCGAAAAAAAATGGCTGCCGCGCATGCGCGGCAGCCTTTTTTTTCTTCTGCTTCCTTTTACAGCGTAACAGTACACCAGCCATGCAAAATTTCTCCACTTTTACACAAATTTTCTCTACAAAACCATTCCAAAAATTCTATAACTCATACATATACATCAAATAATTATTTAGAATAATTATTCTAATTAATTACAATTTTTCCATAAACTTTATTTAACAACATAAATACAAAATAAATCATAAAAATTGAATTATACCTTCTTTAAAGCTTCCAAACCTCCTTCTAGATGGCACCTAAATCTTTCCTCTCTCTTGGTGGCTATGGGATTTTCCGGCATGGCTTGGTGGTGGCTGCTACGTGGTTACGGTGGAGAGAGAGAAGCTAGCATGGTTTGTTTGCTTTTATTTCTTTTGTTATTTCTTTCTTTTTCCTTGTTTCCTTTCCTTTTATAAGCAAAACACACTTAACATTTTGGTTAAAAAATCCACCGACTCATGCCACGGAAACTTCTGGATTTCTCAAGAAAAATAACATGCAAAAATTCTAATTTAAATACATTACGTAATTATATCGTGTAATAAATATTTTATATAATGTATATAAAATATTTATTTTAATTTACTAAAAATCATAACATGATTTATGAGTAATATTAATACCTTTTTCGGTATTTTACCTGACAATTTTTGTACACGCATAATGACATGCATGTAGTTATCTGAGGTAATTTATACCTCCAAAAATCATAAAATAATTAATCTAACATATAAAAATTATTTCTCGTAATTTTTCACTTCGTTACTTGGACATCATGTTACATTAACATTTTCACATTTCTGAAATATTATTTTTCATAAAAGTCATAATAATTATATTATACATAAATATAATTTTTAATAACTTAAAACATTCATTTTTCTTATTTAGTATTCCATTTCTTTAATAATCACATTAAATTTCCTTATATAAATTATATAATTTAATATTATATAATTTATATAATTACATTATTCCTTTCTAATTATTTCCATTTTCCACAAATACAATTTATAAAATTTTCTTCCATCCTTAATTAATTTAATTTTCTTAAATAAATTATATAATTATTCCTTATATAATTTATATAATTATAATTTCCTTTATACATTACATTAATTTTCTTATATAAATTATATAATTTATTATTATATAATTTATATAATTACATTTCTTCTCAATCAAATTCTAAATTTCCACCATAATTCTAAAATCAATAATTCAAATTTCACTAATTTCCTCATTACATTTTCATTTAATTTTGGATTAATTTAATTATTAATCCCTTAATTTCCATAATTAATAACATTTATAATTATCAATTAAACATAACACACACACACACACACACACACACACACACACACACACACATATATATATATATATATATATATATATATATATATATATATATATATATACATATTTAATTCATATTTCTTATATTTCCATATAACCTCATTTAAAACATAATTTATGCACTTCCACAATAATTTAATTGTACAATTTATTGTACATTTACATGAAATTTCTTTAATTACATATCATTCATCATGATCTCTGTATAGATTTAATTTACTAATTAAATCTCATCCCATACATTAAATCACATAAATAATAATTAATCTACATAACCTTGATAATTTTTATCAATTAAATTCTCATTTAATATTATTAAATAATTCCGAAAATTCGGATCCTCACACATTCCTTTTTTTTATTTATTTTTCTACATTATTGTTATCATTGTTGTAGTATTATTTTAATTATTGTATTCTATTGTTAGTTGGTATTTTGGTATATCTTTGTTAGTGATTAGCATTACTAGCAATGTCTAAAAAATTCTAGCAAAGAGATTATTTAATTGCACACCGTATTAACGGAAGGCCCCCTTATTCTTAGTAACAATCTGGTTGCTAGTATTGTGATTCTCTAACTTAAAAAGCCAACTACTTGCTTCCTCTGCAATTTAAACAATTGGATATAATAATTAATCTAAATTGCGAGGTATAGATAATGTAATAATTATGAAAATCTAAAATGTATGGTATAGATTAAAGAAAATCTAAAATATGTAGTACAGATTAAAGATAATGTAATAATTATGAAAATCTAAAATATATGGTATAGATTAAAGAAAATCTAAAATGTGTGGTATAGATTAAAAATAATATAATAATTATAAAAATTTGAAATGTGTGGTATAGATTAAAGAAAATTTTAAAATGTGAAATATGTGGGATAGACTAAAGTTAATCTTGAAATGTACGGTATAGATTAAATTAACAAATCTTAAATTGTGATCAGATATTTTTGGTTATAAATAGAGGCATTAACATAAGAAGTTTTCATAACTTTCTTACTTATTCTTTCTTTCACTCTCAAAATATTACTTTGTATAAGTGTCTCTCTGAGTATGCTAAGACTATCTTAAATATTGGTGAAGATCAGTAAGAATGCAAGTATTGTTCAAGTAAGTTTTTTATAAAATTTGGTCAAGCACCCACACACATCACACAGTGTGTATAACTATTCATTTAGAAGACTCTTCTTTTAGAAAATTTATTTTGAAAAGATTCATTTGGAAGATACTATTTTGAAATATCACTTTCTTTCAAAACTACTTTGAAGTTTATTCTTCTCTATTTTGTACATTACACAAATTTATAGTATCTAGTCACTTTTGATGATTTCATAATATACGAGTTAGATTTTTATGTGATAATTACTAATTAAATTATAAATATATATAGGTTAATCAACTACATAGAAAGTAGTATCTAGTCACGTGCTAAAGTAATGAATATCATTTTCTTTCATGCTCCTAAATTTAAACTTACTAGTAAGTAAGTATTGCTCGTTTCTACAATTTTTAACATTAAACAGTAAAATTCTTGCAATGATTATAATTTTCTTAATAGTTTGTGCTTCATCTAATATTATTTCATTTGAACCTTCCTATTAAATTTTAACCATTATTTTTGAACTATGAATCTTGAATATTATTATTGAACTCAAATTGATATTCTGGATATCGTGTTGACAATTTAAACATTATTGAACTCTGGACAAATTAAATTTCAAATATCGAATGTTTATTCTTTTATCTGATTACTCTTTTTATTTTCGTTCATCATTTATAGCACTGTTATTTGTACTAATTATCAAAAATCAAGTTGTTGTGAATATTTTTGGCATGAGTGCAAAGATAATATGATTGTTTGGTGTCTTTAGACTGTGTAGCAAGGACACGTGGTGAAAGTTTTTCTTTGCACCCAGGCCAAAGAGAAGAACCGTTGGCTGACATGTTCATGACTATTGGTGTTATAGTTGATAAAAGCTTGATGGTGAATTTTTAATTAGGAGAAGATAATAGACATTATTGTCTATATAACTCTCCTAATGGATTGCTCATTCCTCTATAGTTATTGGTTGAAAATTTGTTGTCTATTATATTATAATTTATTTATTTATATCTTAGTCATGATATTTTTACTAGGCTATTTAGGCTCACCATTTTGTTTCATAATTCCTTTTAGAAAATGAGAGTGTAGCTCGAATAAGCAAGGGAATGAAGTGATGATCCGAGTTAGTAGCAGTAGTAGTATTCACCATGTTATATTTAGCTTAATGAAGACTTAGTTATATATTTTGAATACTTTATCGTTTGACTACTCAAATTGGGTTGTGTAGGGGTTGTCACATGTTTATTTATAGGAAATTCATAGTGTCGGCACTAATAAATTGGGAATCGTAAATATTTTATTATTTTACTCGTCTAAAGTTTAGTTGTGCAAATGCATAGTATTATTTTATTTTTAAAAAGGCGGTGACATTTTTGTAATTCTAATTAGATCTAGCAAATGGGCCGGACCGAAATGACCCAGTTTTTTTGGGCCAGAAATAGGCAGTCCGGGCTGACCTGCGAGCCATTTGATTATTTTTTATATATTTTTTTACTCTTTTTTTATATATACTTTTAAATACAATTATGACACATAACATGATATTTTGATCTTGGGCTATTGAATGTAACATGAAATTTGTTTTATTCAATAAAAATGTACTTATTAACAGAAAATATTGAAAAATTTATGTTTAATTAAGAAATAATTTTAAGTTTATAGAATATTGTGAGCATTATTTATTTGATTAAATATGTGAAACTAATAATTGCAATTAAATATCAAGTGACTAATTTTTTTTAAAAAAGCTAGAATAATATCACAAACATATTACACATGTATGTATTTATATTGTGACAATTATTTGATTGTACATGTAACGTATTCTGTTATGTGGAAGTATATAAAAATATAATTAGTTAATTATTATTCTTTATTAACATTTGATAATCAATAATATTTTAAATTTTACCTTATTTAAGTTTTTTCATATCTAATAGTCATATGTTTGGAGATAATTGTATTATGAACAAATGAATAGAATCTTTCTTCCATGCATAAATTGATCTAAACGACTAATGAATTAAGTTATTTTTAATATATATATATATATATATATATATATATATATATATATATATATATATATATATTATTGGGCCACAGGCCGGCTGAGCCAAAATGACCCACTTTTTTTTTAATTGAAAAATATAATCCCGTAACCCACTTTTATCTTGGCGGACTAGGCCGGCCTATAGACTTAGATATTTTTGTCAGGTCTAATTCTAATAGTCCACCGTTTAACATGTAGACGACCTCCATCTTCTTACTCCAGTAGCGGTTTAGGTCATATCTGTATGCTTAAACTCATTAATTCGACTAAAGTTCCTTAAAATCTACAAGTTTGTGTTGGTGCAATTAAAGAATCAATAATCCTCTCGATTTTCAATCTATACTAATAAGTATTTCGTTTTCATTTATTTAGGCGTAGTTCCTTTCCAATGCATAAAAGAAAATATGCCATATAAAACCACTAAATAATTATTTTGAAGCTAGAGTCATGCCTCCACTTTATAACCGTAGGATAATAAATTGGTAACAGGCATTACTATTTTTCCTCCGATTCAAACGTTACAAACATAAATAAAATCTGTGGACTCTTTAAATGTTCTGCTTGCAGCAGCCACCCTCCTTAACTCCTCTAGCTTTTGCTTTGCACTTTATTTTTATATACATCAATAAGATATATAAGTCAATATCAATATAAAAATATAACAAGATAAAAAAAAGAACTTATTTTCGTTAATTCTGAATCGATTCAATAATTCAAAAAAGAAATTTTTTTTTGTCAACGAAGTACCATAAGTTTTTTTTTTTTCTTTTTACTATTAAACATTGAATGTATTTTTTATATTAATATTAATACATTGTATTCAAATTTTACATTTAGAGTTTCCACGGATATATTATGATATTTTGACTTTTAGTTTAAGAATCTAATTTGTATTAAATTTATTTCATTCAACTTGCTTTAATAAATTAATTATAAAGAGGACACTAACTGCACAACAATTAATATCCAAAATTTCTACAAATTCAGTATATATCAATAACTTGCTCTTTTACTATCAGCACGCATGCTATCCTGTTGAATGAAGGGGTATGTATTCTTTTTTCAATATATCAATCAATATCTCAAGACATAATTTCTTTTTCTCCAAATAACAACATAAATCATATAAATATCCCACGTCGTGTATATATAGGACAAACCATAAAAAAAAAATGACTATAATTTTGTTTACAAATATTAAATATAACATATATCCATTATGTAGGTTTAAATAAGATATTGTAATGACTTTATTTGCAATTGAAGAAATTATTATTATTATTATTATTATTATTATTATTATTATTATTATTATTATATCTTCTCAAACATGTCATTTCTAAAATTTGTCCGAAATGTAAGTTTTAAAGTTTATTCATGTTTTGGACGAGTTATCAAGTTTATATGTATAAGTATGTATTTACGTCTTAATTTTAAAAATATATTTGATATTGTCAAAATAAAAATGCTATCACTACAAAAATAAGTGTCATTTAAAGTGTTAAATATACGTCAATCAATTATAAATTTATATATATATATATATATATATATATAGGGTCGACCTATAACAAATAGTTGCTATGAATTCTTATAGGGTATACACTATCTATACCCTTCAAAACAAGAGTAAACGGTTAGGATTAGAAACTGAAAATGGACGTCTGCAACTAGTAGTAGCGAACATTTAAAAAAAATTAAATCATCCACTAATATTAGTAGCGGACATGCTTTTAAGATTTAGTTTGTTTGGCTTTCAGATAGACGTTCGCTACTATTAATAGCAGATTTTTTAAACATCCACTACTATTAGTAGCGGGTGTAGATTTTCAATTTATAATCCTAACCGTTTACTCTTGGTTTGAAGGGTATGGATAATGTATGTCCTATAAAGAACCATAACAAATACTTGATATGGATCACTCCATATATATATATATATATATATATATATATATATATATATATATATATATATAGAGAGAGAGAGAGAGAGAGAGAGAGAGAGAGAGAGAGATTATTTTAACTCTACAATATCAATGACCTAAAATAAGGGAAGAGAGAGAGATACCAATGTCCAACCTTAGGGCAAGGCTCAGGGCAGTTTCTATAACACTTGAGAAGGCAATTTCGGTTAAGTATGCAGCACTCTGGCACCGCAACTACTGGAGTTCCTCCAAACAACATTATTACCGCAACAAGAGCTTTGACACCTTTTCCTTGGAAATCTATACGCTATTCAATAAATCTTACAAGATTTGAGTGGGTAAAACAGAACCCCAACTCTCCTAATTATATTGTTGGAGGAGACATGTTACATTTAATTTGGGAATAAATATCAAAATTCTCAATTTCATAATCGAGAATTTTGATATTTTCACAAAATTTCACTCTCATGATCATGACATTTACTTATTATTCACATGAGAAGAGTCGTGCGTAAGTATCAATTTTCTTTATAGAAAGTGCTCTTTCTATTACATATTATTTGATCATTAATTGACTTTCAAAAGTCAACACTAATCAAATAATTTAGAATAGGAGTATGAAATTTTCTTATAAAAATATTAATTCTCTTTATAATAATCTCTCTATATCATCTAATTGTTTCCATTTGTTTAAATGCATTTGAAGAAAGTAATTAATTTTTCATTTTATGAAATCGTGGTGCTACTTTTTTTTTTTGAAAAACAAATATAAATTGATATTATTAAAATAAGTTAAAATACAAGTCAACTTTGTTATTGTATTTATTGTGGATACATAGAAAATAATCATGATATACATTTTTAATGTTATCTAATTGTGATAATTTGATTCCCACACTGTTAACAATAAATTCTTTACGAGACAGTTGTTGATTGAATTAGCTGGCCACAAATTAATTTTTTCTATCCCCTACCAAGTTCAAGAAAGAGAAAGGCATAAGGGGTCCAAAGCATCAAGTGTAAATTCTTAAGAGAAATTAATTAAAAGTTCTGAAAGGTCTACCTTCTTACTTACATGATTTTTCAGATTATATTAAACATTTTATCATCATTAATGAGAGATGATAAAGTGAATATTTTATCATAATACGTTACATTTTATCTTTTTTATTTGTGGATTGCATGTTTTAATAAATAATTAATGACTTAAATTATCATATTATCTGTATATTACACGCTAATTTTTTATTTTTTTTAATAAATTCTAGAAAGTTTGATAAGTAGATTTTATATCTATTTATTGAGTATTTTTATGCTTAATTATTTGTGAGTTTTTAAGTATTTTTAGCATTTTAGGTAATTTATGTGATTTTATTATTTTTATTTTTTTTATATTATTTTTATTTTTTTTAAATTTTATTTTGTAGAAAAATTGAGGCTGATGGCATTTATGTAAATAACATGACCATGCACGGTTCGCGCTATGCACGCATGGTAGAAACTGATTCTGCTGGAACGATGTCATTTTATGGTGTGCAGTAATTTGAGGATAACGCTATGCACGCTTGCAGTGAATTCAGCAACAAGGAGAAACATCTGCATTTTTAGTGGAAGCAGCAGAGATTGTACAACCGTGCAATGCGCAGAGGTTATTTGGTTTCAGCAAATGTGCACAATGCGCGATACATCAACAGAGAAAAAAGAAATCGCATTATGTGCGAGGCGGTTTACTTGTTGCTTTTCTATTCCTATAGTGGTGGGTCCCACTACATGTCCAAAACAGATCTCTTCCTTATTTCCGTGAGGGTCCAACAGTGAATTAAAAAGAAGGATTTGTTAATAAATCCAATTGCGACTTGGGATAGGAAAAATAAATAGAGATTTTTATATTTTATTATTTGTATTTTAAATTCTATTAGGGTTTGGAAATTATAGTTCCTATTAGGGTTAGGATAAATTATATAGCCTATAAATAGAGGGTTTGAGATACAATTGACACACAACCTTTTACTAGAAAAATTCTCTCTTTTATTATGTGGTACTTTTCAAAGCTATGAGTAGCTAAATTATTTTTCTTGATTTAAGTGATTGAAGCCATCAAGATTTATACACTGTGAAATCTAATTTATTTTAATTATTCAATTTATATTTTGAGTATTGAATATTCTTCTGTACTTAATTTTATGATTGATTTGTTTAATTGCTAAGAGCGATACTAGTTTATTATTCTTATTAATCTACTGCTATTTGTGAATCAACTAAGTTTAATAATTATTTTGCAGATCAAAAGATTATTATATCTTAGGAAGAATGTTCATCTAAATTAAATGCAAACTAGTGGCTTGTGTTGTTTAGTTCAACGATCTCTTCAATTCTTAAAATTGTTATTAAATTAAATATTTAGCAAGTGCCGGAGGTTATTTAGTAGTAAGGGTATTTAGACCAAGTGACTCTACTTATCTAAAATTAAGGAGAGAGGAGGAAAATTATTCCACCTACGAGTAGTTATTCCTACGGTGAATGTTCAAAATATGAATTGAGTTATTCTTTCATCAATGATCGGTTGTAAATTCTTAATGGTGGATGCTAACTTAAACCAAGGTTTTTTCTTCTCATTTATTTTATTTTATTACTTGCATATTTATTTCAGTTAATTTTATTTAAATTATTTCTTTAATTAAAACCCCCCAAATTTTGGTTTGCGAAAACATAAAATTAAATTAATCATTCTCTATGTTATCAACTCTTACTTGCACTACTACATATTTATTTTTCAAAGCAAGATTTTATTTTTGGGTACCTGCGACAGCACACCAAATTTTGGTGTCGTTGCCGGGGAATTAATTCTAATTGATTTTTGTGTTTTTGTAAACTTTATTTTAATTTAGTAATTTTTCTTAAATTTTATTTTTTCTATTTTTTTTATAGCTTAATTTAGTTGTGTAGGTTAAGGATGGAAGTCATGCATGATTATGTCAATAAGGTAACTATTTCTTCTTTTCAACAACAACTTGATAATCTAACTTCTCTTGTTTATCAAATGGTTGTAGGTAATACGCAACCAGTGGAAGCTTGTAGGAATTGTGCGGTGGTAGGACATCTATCTAATATGTGCTGCATTCTTCAAGAGGAGTCCTATGAACGATTAAATACAGTTTGTGGTTTTCCCGGTCAACCGCAAAGGAGATATGATCCATATTCATACACGTATAATTTCAGGATGGATGGATCATCATAATTTTAGCTATGGGAATCCACAAATGAATCAACCCACAAATCAAAACTTTTCAAGTTATCAACAATACAGGCAGTTATATCCCCAACAACAACAGAGCCAATCAAATAATTTTGACATGTCCTTAGAGGATATGATTAAATTAATTGAAACTAATAATTTGCAATTTCAACAAGACACAAGGGCAAGTATTCAAGAAATTAATGCAATTATTCAGCGTTTGGGTACTCAAATGGGACAAATGACAATCGTAATCAATCAATTGGATGAGCAAAGTTCTGAGCAAGTACCTTCTCAAACGATGGATAATTCAACGGAGAATACAACTGCACAAGTGTTAAGAAGTGATAACGATGTAAAAGATCCAGAAAAGACAGTCCCTCCATCGCCGAAGCAAGAGAAAGCAAGCAACATCAATGAAGCAGACAGTGTTAATGTAGACGATAATGTTCTTTATATTGATGACATGCCTAAGGTTGAGAAAATTTTTGAGAAAATAAACCAGAAACATTTGGAGATTGCAATTACCAACAATTTGGAGTTAGAGGAAAAAGAAAAAATTGAGCTAAAACAAGATTTAAATGAGGCTGAAGCTCCATTAAATTCTTTGTCAGTGATTTTAGATAATAATGCAATTATTTTCATTCCATTGCCTGTTATTTATAACAAATTTTTATCTTTTATTTTGCAGGATCTCATTCTAAATTTAAAGAATCTCCCTAACTTTATCAAATACTTGTTACTTGAACAGGGAGTCGAACATTCATGTCGAATGCAAATGAGATTGAATCTACCAATGAAAGATAACATGATGGATGGGGTACTCAAAATTCATGAAGTTGGAGTAACGTAATGTTTTAGCCTGTTGTCGAGCCAATGACAATAAACAAGACGCTGCTTGGGAGTCCACCCAAGGGGAGTATTATTTTCTTTCTTTTTATTTTTGTGTTTTTATTTTAGTTTTTTGTTTCTTCTTCTTTGCATTTTACTTTACATTAGGGACAATGTAAATTTTAAGTGTGGAGGAAGGGATTTAGGATTTTTGTTATTTTTAGGTCCAATTTTAAAAAAATCTAATTTTTTTGAATTTTGTGGGTATATTCACTGCAAACCCTCACTAAACAAAACTCGTCCACTTGGGTTGACCTTGGGGTTTAAAGGCTTGTTACACATGCTAAGTGTAACTGTGTTTCCTATAAAATGGGGTATTTTTTTTTTTTTAATAGTATGTGTCACTTGAGCAATGGGTTAATTGGATTTTAAATTTTTAGCCAATGATAATTTTGATTTAACAACTTTTGAAAAATGGATAAATTTTTGCTTAGTCTAATTTTTTGACTTTTTATTGATTATTACTTTGTTTGAGATCCTTAATTTTTATGCACTTATATTCATTTGTTTGAGCTAGTTTTAATTTATAGAAAATTTATATGGTTAAATGCTTATGGAAAATATTTTTGAACTCTATATCTTATTTGATTATTATTTAAAGTGAAATATAAGACAAAATATAATTTGGAGGAGATGATTTAAGTAATTTTTTTAGGATTATTAAATTGAAAAAGAAAAATTATGTGGTGGGTTGAGATAGAGCGTAAAACGCACTCACTCATAAACACATAAAAAAGTGAGATGGAACATAAAATGCACTCACCGAAAAAAAAAGAAGAAAGAAAAAGAATGGGATGGAGCATAAAATGCACCCATTTAAAAGAAAAAAAATGGAAGAACATTCGAAAAGAAATTTTTTGATGTTAATAATCATAGTGTGTTTAATTGTTTAAAAATCTTTTGATCTTCTAGCTATATTTGTCTATATTAGCTGAAAGTGAAGTAAAAATAAGTATAAAGAGTTTTGTTGTATATCTTTTATAAGGTAATTAATGACCTAAACTTAACTGAGTTTTGATTAGTTTAGTGCATTTGGATTCACACGCATATGAAGGGTATTAATTAAAGTAAAATTGATAAATATGTTGAAATTCTAAATTTTGCATGATTTTGAAACTTTCTTTGAGTTACCATTTAAAAAATCTTTGAGGCTAATGCAGAATTCATATTCATTTGTTGCCCAGATAAGTCAGTTGGGTTAGTAAATTATTTAGAAGAGTTTTATTTTTATAGTTTTTATTCTTGTTTTGCTTGAGGACAAACAAAGAGTTAAGTGTGGGGGTATTTGATAAGTAGATTTTATATCTATTTATTGAGTATTTTTATGCTTAATTATTTGTGAGTTTTTAAGTATTTTTAGTATTTTAGGTAATTTATGTGTTATTATGTGTTTTTATTATTTTTATTATTTTATGTATTTTATATTATTTTTATTTATTTTGTAGAAAAATTGAGGTTGATGGCATTTTTATAAATAACCTGACCATGCACGGTTCGCGCCATGCGCGCATAGTAGAAACTAATGTTGCTGGAACAACATCATTTCATGGCGTGCAGTAATTTGAGGATGGGGCCATGTGCGCTTGCAACGAATTCAGCAACAAGGAGAAAGGATAACGTTTTTAACGGAAGAAGCACAGATTGCACAACCGCGCAATGTGTGGAGGTTATTTGGTTTCAGCAAACGCGCGCAATGCGCGGTACATCAACAGAGAAAAAAGAAATCGCATTATGCGCGTGGCAGTCTGCTTGTTGCTTTTCTATTCCTATAGTAGTGGGTCCCACTACATGTCCAAAATAGATCTCTTCCTTATTTTTATGAGGGTCCAACAGTGAATTAAAAAGAAGGATTTGTTAATAAATCCAATTGCAACTTGGAAAAGGAAAAATAAATAAAGATTTTTATATTTTATTATTTGTATTTTAAATTCTATTAGGGTTTGGAAATTATAGTTCCTATTAGGCTTATGATAAGTTATATAGCCTATTAATAGAGGTTTTGAGATACAATTTACACACAACTTTTTACTAGAAAAATACTCTCTTTTATTCTTTGTTGCTTTTCAAAGTTACAAGCAGCTAAATTATTTTTCTTGGTTTAAGTGATTGAAGCCACTAAGATTTATACACTGTGAGATCTAATTTATTTTAATTGTTCAATTTATATTTTGAGTATTGAATATTCTTTTGTGCTTAATTTTATAATTGGTTTGTTTATTGCTAGGAACGCTACTAGTTTATTATTCTTATTAATTTACTGCTATTTGTGAAGCAACTAAGTTTAATAATTATTTTGCAGATCAAAAGATTATTATATCTTAGAAAGAATGTTCATCTAAATTAAAGGTATTTAGACCAAGTGGCTCTACTTATCTAAAATTAAGGAGGCAAGAGGATAATTGTGAGGACCCGAATTTTCAAGATTTCCTTAATAAAATTAAATAAGAATTTAATTAACAAAATTATCAAAGTTGTTTAAATTATTTATGATGTAAGTGATTTAAAGTATGTGAAGAGATTTAATTGGTAAATTAAATCTGTACATATGTGATGATGAATTGTGTTGATTTAGAATAATTGAAAAGTAAATAAATTGTTTAAAAAAAACAATTTATTAAGAATAAAAGAAATTTCATGGTATAATAAAATTGTACAATTAAATGATTATAGATGTGCAAAAATTATTATTTAAATAGTGTGTTGTGGTATTGCGAGATATAGAAATTAGATATGTATATATATATATATATATATATATATATATATATATATATATATATAAATGTGTATGTTTAATTGATAATTATAAATTCCATTAATTATGGAAATAAAGGGATTAATAATTAAATTAATCCAAAGTTAAATAAAAAGTGAATGAGGAAGTTAGTAAAATTAAAAATATTGATTATATAATTAATCAATAATTATGGTGAAGGTTTAGAAATTGTTTAAGAGGAGGAAGTAATTTTATAAATTATGTACTAATAAAAGTATATAATTTATATAAGGAAATTAAAGTAAAATATTAATGAAAGGATAATTATATAAATTATATAAGAATGATTATATAATTTATATAAGATGATGAAATTAATGAGAGAATAAATAAATGTATAATTATGAAGGAATGTTGGAAATTATTAAATAGGAGAATATAATTATATAAATTATATAATAATAAATTATATAATTTATATAAGAAAGTTCATGTAAATAGTAAAGAAATGAAAAATAACTGAGAAGAAGGAATGTTTTAATTTATTAAAAATTATGTTTATGTATAATGGAATTTTTATGATTTGTATGGAGAATAATATTTGTAACGACCCCGAAATTCGACCAACTTTATTCTCTTAAATTCTGTATTTATTATACATTATTTACCTTACGTCCGAATTTCGGTTCGTTAATAAATCTTTAATCCCTTTCTTTAATCCATTAATTGACATTACAAACATCAATTACCAAATTTTTCGGTATAATTTTTTTTTCTTTTTTTCAATCATTGTATTAAAATATTTGAATATGTAAAATCCTTATATCTCAATCCTAGTCCCTGGATCGCAACATTTACTTTTTTCTTTTCTTTCTGTTACAAATATCGTAAAGCTCAACATTTAAAATTTAATATTGATTATAACTACACAATTATTCTTTGTTCCATAATTCATATACTACATTTTTACCGTAACAATCGTCTTGAACAATCACGATTCATAATTTAACACTATTCGTCCTATCCGGATCCAACATATATATACATACAAAATATTCCTGTAAACTTTGCAATTTATCACATTAAATATAACAGTTTCATATACAACCTTCTATAGTAATCTCTCTAACATAATATGTTATTCTAGAACTTTGTTTCTTTACCTGCAAAAGTTTATTTTATGTAAGGAATGAGCACAACGGCTCAGCAAGTTCAACAGTTAACACATTTCATGCTTCACTTAGCACATACCTTAACATGCTAGGTGTGTGTCATATATCATGTGTTGTGCCTATACTTGAGCATTATATCTCATATATATTCATATCGTTGCACAAAGTACACATTGTTGTCATATTAATCACGTAGCACATAACACATAATTTGTATGCATTTGAACAAATATTAACATATCATAATAGACAACATTTAAAATTAAAGGACTGAAGAACTTGCCTAGCGTCCAGTTATTTAAATTGATAGATCAAACCCTTAACTCGATCAATCTATGATCATAACATAATTAAATAATAATTATTTATTTCTTTATGATATTAATTTACTTAATTAATATCATCTCTGGGCCAATTATTAATTTATATGGTTAATTATATTAACATTGTCCTTTAAAATATTAACATAACTTAATACTTAATACATTCACTACGGACAACCCGGCTCATCGGATAAAATTTAACATTTCTAGTTGTCCGAATATTTTATTTATCCATTTTCAAAATTATAACCTTATTAGATTAATATTTAAATAATTAAATATTAATCTCCGATATTTAATATTTAATCAAAAATATTAAATTTAATGCCTAACATCATTTCTATATTTTCAGTATTTTTCTATAATTTTTAAACAATTTTTAAACATTTATTTCAATTAAAAATAATTTCTGGGGGCATTTTGGTAATTTTCCCGCCCTTAGGAACATAACCGGAATTTCTCGAAAAGTTCAGGGGTATTTTCGTACTTTTTGTGCTTCTAAGGACAAGACCGGAATTTTTCGGAAGTTCAGGGACATTTTTGTAACTTTACGCGCTCTAGGGACACGTTTGGTATTTACCGGAAAGCCCACGGGCATTATCGTAATTTCTTCACGTGCGTCGGCCGCGCATGGCGCGCAGCCTCCCCACACCGACGCCAAATGGCGTCGTTTCTCAGCAAATTTCTGAGCTCCGCGCAATGCGCGGCTCACCCTCAGACGCGGCCCAAAAACGGCGTCGTTTTATCCCTGTTTCCGGCAAAAATTTGGCCGCGCGCAATGCGCGGCCCTCCCTTTTTCTTTTCCAGTTTTCGCAGCAAACAGTAAGCCAACTTTTTTTCTAAATTAATTCCATTTCCACCATTTTTGCTCCCAATTTCACAACATAAATATTCCAAAAATCACATAAACCATAGATATACATCCATAAATTATTTGAAATAATTATTCTAATTATTTACTATTTTTCCACAAAATTAATTTATTACAAAAAAATACATAATAAATCATATAAATTAGTATTTATACCTTTAAAGCTTGAATTTCCTTCCTTGAAGCTTGCTATATACATGTTAACATTAAACCTTTTTCTTCTCTTGGTGGTGGTGGAGCTCGGTGGCGGCATTGTGGTTTTGCTTGTTGCTTCTTTTCTTATTTCTTTTCTCTTTCCTTTTTATTCTTTATTGCTTCCACACACACACACACACACACACACACACACACACACACACATATATATATATCCCAAAGCATGCCTAAATAATTTTTAAAACCCCTTTTGAGTCCACCGCCTTACTTGCCTTCTCGAACGTTCCAAATCAGAAAATTTTCATGCAAATTTATTAATTTAATACATTACGTAGTCATTACGTGTAATAAATATTTTATAAAATAAATATAAAATATTTATTTTAATTTACCAAAATTTATAACATGATTTATTATTAATTTTAATACCTCTTATGGGTACTTTACTTGTCAAATTTTGTACACGCATATCGCCATGTATGTAATTATATGAGGTAATTTATACCTCCAAAATTTATAAAATAATTCATAGTACATATAAAAATTATTTTTCATAATTTTTCACTTCATTACTTGGACACCATATTTGTAATGTCCTAGAATTTCCACGTCTTTATTAATTAAATTATTAATTTAATTTCCAACGAGTTAGTTTTATGAGATTATTTAAATCCTTTTATGTGATTGATTAATTATGTGATTAAATAATTATGTAATTAATTAATAAAATTAATTAAAGGGGGTCACTAATATGTTATTAAATTAGTGAACAAACCCTAAGGTTTTAATATCAAAATAATTGATAAGTTTCCTATTAATTAAATATTCAATTAAATTGAATATAATGAGTGAATTAAATATAATAAATTAATTAATATGATTATTAATTAAAATAAATAATGTGAAATATTAATAATAATATTTATTAGTCCATTTAGTAATTTAGTACTTATGGGTTAGAATATTTAATTATTTATTTAATCTAATTATTTATTTAATCATGGATTGAATAATTGATGTGTAAATTATTAAATTAGCCCAACATGGGTCAATTAGTAGCCCAAGTGTAGAATAATAAAATTTGACAATTTAGTAGCCCAAACAATTTAATAGGAGCCCAATTGGTATTTTAAATTAAAGCCCAATGATTGGCCCACTTGAAAAATACTTAATTAAACTATTTAATTATTAAATTAAGCAAAATGACAATGAATTTGGGACTTATAATGATCCATCAGCCGAGCATCTTGGCAAGGAGAGAGAAAATGATAGTTTTGTTTTCATTTTCTTTTATTTTGTATTTATTTAATATTAGGTTGCTTGTTTTGATTTTTGGGAAAGTCTTTTCCCACAAAATTCTCACCAACTAAGTATGGGCTAATTTTCTTGTGTAAGTATCCAATATAGGTGCATGATGGTCTAGATTAATAGATACAATATGTGTATCTAGTATTTTGTAGGAGTATACTTGCATTTGTAAGACTTCTACATTTCATTATTTTTCTAAGTCCAAAAGAGAGAGAGCTAGAGAGCATTTGAGAGTGAGAAAATAGTGAGAGCAAAATACTAAGAGAGGAGAAGGAGTTCTTGGTGCATGTCATCTTCTTTCACCACTTATTTTGGAAGAAAAAGAAGAATAGCCATTAAATCAAGGTAATGGTTATTTTAAATGAAGTTTTGTTTTTAAATTAAATAAATCATCATGTTAGTATAAACATGTTAATATAGTTATTAATGTGTAGTTGTAATATTTATGCCATGCTTGAATTTAATATGTTTGGTTTGTATTTTGGTATATTTTATATGCTAAAATATGTATTTAATAGTGTGTAAACAAGTTTTGGAATTTATGTCCAAAAAAATATTTTTATAAAACTTAGGTTTGATGTTCTAATATTATAGAACATTAAATCATGAGAAAAACAAAGTTTGAATCACTTAAAATGGAGTTATACACAAAAAGTTATGAGTTGTGGTAGTTTATGTGATGTAAAAATTTTTATAAAAAAATAATGATATTAAATGATGAAAAATTAATTTTTCATGTTATAAATTAATATAAGGTGATTGGTAATTTTTTTGGATTTTTATTGAGGATTTAAAGCTTACTTGATGGTATAGTTTTTATTAAAGTGTGTATTTCGGGTCACTATTCACTCTCTGCTGGGAGGAAAAATAAAAACTCTGGCCGCGCAATGCGCGCCACTGTTCACTGCCTGACCGCGAGCCAAACGACGTCGTTTGGCATAAGAAGTAAATTACTCCGCGCATTCGCGCGGAAGCCAGCAGACGAACTTCAAAACGACACCGTTTTGGGCCGTAAAAAATCGGAAACGCGCGCCATGCGCGGTAAGAAATTTTCTGCGAAATTACCAAATTGCCCCTCCGCGTTTTTCTTGGCAGAATTACCATTCTGCCCTCGGTTCAGTTTTCAAATTAATTACGGAAATGCCATTCGGGTTAAATTTAAATAATTTAAATATTTAAAAAACTAATTTAAAATTATAACAAAAATAATTATAATACAAAAATAATATTGGGGAGGATATTTTTCATTAAGTTTAATGTTTAAATATTTTAAATATTAATCTAGTTAGTTAAACCATGGTTAAGTTAAATAAATTTATTATTTATTTATTATTTTAAATGTTAATAATAAGTAAAGATGATAAATTAGCAATTATTATTTAATGCATATTAAATAATACTTAAAGAGAGATAAAATTTATAAATTAATTATTTATTATTTAAATATTATTAAATAATAAATAAGGATAATTAAGTAATTAATTATTATTTAATTAGCATTAAATAACGATTAATGGGAATTAACTTATTAGAGTAATAATTTATTATTTAATTTAAATAATAAATAAGAATGATTTGATTATTATTTAACCTTAAATAATAATTAAAATTAATTTAATAATTAATTATTTAATTGACATTAAATAATAATTAAAGAGGATTAAGATTAGTAAACTATTATTTAATTTCCTTAAATTAAATAATAAGTAAGGTTAATTACTTAGTTAATTATTGGTTGATTAATATTAAATTAAAGAAGGTTAAAATTAAGTCAATAATTATTTATTATTTAATTATAATTAAATAATAAGTAAGTACAATTAGTTATTATTTATTTTAAATAATAACTAGAGTTAATTAATTAAATTCTATTTAATCAAGATTAAATAGTAATTAAATAGAGATTGAGTTAATAAAATAAATTGAATTTAATTACGATTTAATTAAACAATTGTAATAAGTTGTTTAAGGGTTTAATAAGTGTCCAACACTTAAGAAAAATATTTTCTAACTTATTAAATTATTAACCTAAAATGATTAAGGGTCTATAAGGTTAATAATATTGTTTTGACTAATGTAAATTATGTGTTAGTACTTATGTGTGGTAAATAAGTTCATTATCAAGCGTATAGTTATGCAAATACGCCGTACTAATTATTAGACCGACTTTATTAATGTTAGGTCTTTCAAAGCAAGTTAGTTAAAACTATACATTTATTGTAGCTGAGCAGACAAACAAGTTTTCTACCCTTAAACTTGTATTTATTGTTGCAGATATTCTTCAACCGTATTTACATTTCAATTATTGTTGAGCAAGTATTTTACACCCGTAGTTACTTGACAGACCTTTGAGTGAATTAATTATCAAAAATTACTTCACATCATTAATGATTATTGTATTCGCACATAGTGCTTTTGCAAACTGTTTAAGAACGTCTAAGCTAATTGTTTCGGCTAGACAAATGCATGTTAAATTCATTTAATTGAATATTATAAAAGGTTATCCAAACCATTGGCTGGTGCGGATTCTTACAGTAAGACTGAGATAGAACAATCCTAGTTAAAGGGGATTTTTATTTGTCGGAGACCCGACAGCGCGCAAGAAAACTAAATGTGATACATATACATAGGACATGAGAGGACTGATCCCCTCAAGTGTCCCGTTATTTTAACAAGGAGTCAGACATTGTATGTCTGTTCTACCTTAGTAGCAGTTCATGGTCATTATAGACCACTCAGCAGTAAAGAGTCAATTCCTTCTTTTATTGAACATTGATTCTTGTTATCTTTCACAATTGCCATTGTTGAAACTTTGAAGTTATTTTCCTTCATCATGATATATCGTATGCCTGTTGTTTATAAAATTGCTGAGCCATTTAGTTGTTCATTCTTGCTATATCATGATTATATTTCAGCCAATCCCGAAAGCTCTAAATCGAACAAAGGCAAGGGGAAAGCGAATGCTTAGTTTTAGTAATTGCATGCTAGTTTAAATTACTGTTATGTAATTACTGTTGTAAATCTTTTGTATTTCCCTTAAGATATGTAATGTTACAATGTAAGGTTATTAGACCTTGGGAAGTGTAGCCTTTATATAAGGAACCTTTTGTATTATTCCGCGTAGTTTGAATACAATATATGTATTTCATTGTTGTTAAGTATTGTACAGTGAGAACCAAACCCGAGGTTAAAGAACCCAGATTTGGGGTCGTCACAGGTTGGTATCAAAGCTGTAGGTTAGAAACGCTAGGATTGCGAAACCTAGGTTATAACCTTAGGACTAAACTCATATCGAGTGCGTTAGGAGATGAATCGGGAAGATTCATCATGTTGTGTATTTTTGGAGGTGGATTGAGAAAATCCATCGAGCCGAGATGTACATGATAAAATATCATTTCATTTCATCAATGAATATATTTTATTGCTGTACTAACATGTGTTATTTATGTTATTGTAGGATGGCAGAGATAGGACAGACGAGCACTGCTGTAGAGGAGGTGATTTTTACTGATATCCACATGGATACAGTACAGCCACGGGTGGCTGCACTGATTGAGGAGCCAGAGTCAGATCCCGAGGAGGGAGATAGAGAGGACGCTGTCTGGGGCGGAGTTATGGGGCAGTACAGTGAGGAGGAGGCTGATACTGATGATGATGAGGATGAGGAGCCAGCTGAGTATGTTGATGGCATGGGCACTGTCGCCAGTGACATCATCGATACTCTCACTACGGCTAACGAGGAGCTAGAGGAGAGGGTTCAGCACCTGGAGGAGCAGAACCAGATCCACCAGCAGACAGAGCAGCAGTACAGAGATACAACTTATATGTTCTCTGGCGAGAACATAGAGCTGAAGGCGAGGATGACCGAGATGGAGGCCAAGTTAGTAGCCGCTGAGCTGAAGATTCAGCAGACACAGGCAGAGAGGGAGGCCATGAGGGGCCAGATGCAGCAGGCCGTTGAGGCAAGGTTAGATATGGAGTTTCAGCGTGATGCAGCTCACGGGCAGATGATGGAGCTGGAGGAGGAGGTTAGGGAGAAGAAGGTGAGGATAGATAGACTCAGTTACGTCTATCGCTTATCAGTTGGTAGAATCCAGAGTAGGGTGCACTATTACCCTGCTGAGGAGGGCCAGACCTTGCACACCATTAGTAGGGGCGTGGTCAGGGCCATTGGAGATGAGGAGTACGACGATGCGGTTCGTCGAGGGATGCGCCGTTAGTTGTACTATTTCCTTTATTTATGTTGTATGTACATAGATGCAGTAGAAACCCAACTTTTGTTTTAATAGAGGGTTAGTATGTTGTAAATCCCAACTCTATGAAGTTGTGGGATATGTTAGATCCCGTCTTTTGTTTTAACTATCGGGGTTAGCAGCGTTTATAACAGTATGCTTATGATGTAAAAGTGCTACGCACTGTGTTTTAGAATATGAATATAAATGCATTTCCGTTTATGTTTATATGTGTCGAGATGATTATTTGTGCTTTAGTTTAAATTACTTAAGCTACAAAACGAAAGTAAAAAGATTGAAACAACTTTAATTAATTAAATTTTCTTTATACAGAAAATGCCGCCACAGAGAAGAAATCAACGACTACCCCCACCACCGCCCGAAGAGTCAGTGAACGCCGGAGGGTACCGCCAAACCCTGTCTAAGAGTTCGTAGAAATGCTAATGGGAGCATTTCGCGGACGCAACACAGAGGCTACTGGAGCAACAAACCCTGCCGCTCCACTAGCAACCTTTAAAGACTTCAAACTGATAGGACCACCCGAGTTCAAAGGGACCACAGATCCTATAGAAGCACAAACCTGGATAGAGGAGATGGAAAAAGTCTTCGAGGTTGCACGAGTTAGGGAGGAGCAAATGACCTCATTTGCTACCTTCATGATGAAAGGAGAGGCCAGCCACTGGTGGAAGGCCAATAAGAGTAGAGCAGGGGAGGGAACGATCGCGTGGGCGCGATTCAAAGAGGTATTCTTGGAAAACTACTTTCCAGAGAGTACAAAGGCTAGGATGGAAATTAAATTCCTAGAGCTTAAGCAGGGGAACTTGTCCGTATCAGAATACGCCGCCAAGTTTAATGAATTGGCAAGATTTGCTTCACACCAGGTGGACATCGAGGCAAGACGCGCCAGACGATTCGAACAGGGGCTGAAACCATGGGTTTACAGTCTGGTAGCTGTTCTCCAGATCACAAATTTTGCAACACTACTGGAGAAAGCTATCATAGCTGAGGGTGGAAATGAAGCTTTGAATAAGCACAATCAAGAACGGAACAAGAAGAGAAGCGATGGGGGAAACAGAGAAGGTAGCAGCGGGGGCAGCAACTCGAACAAACGCAAGTGGAATAACAACAGCAGTTCGGGGACACCCCAGGGCAGTGAGTCAAAGAAAGCAAGCAAATGCAGTCAATGCGGGAAGAATCACTCAGGGGAGTGCATGAAGGGAAGGAATGTCTGTTACAACTGTGGGCAAGAGGGGCACATCACTCCTAATTGTCCCACACCAAAAAGGAAGGGAGGTTGTTTCGCCTGCGGGGCTATGGACCATCAGTTTAAAGATTGTCCGAAGAAGAAGAACACCGGAGGGAGTTCGGGCTTTAGGGGAAGCAACAACAACAACAACAACGCCAAACTGACCATTGGAGGGCCGGTGCCACAGAACAAACCAACGGCACGGACTTTCAACATGACGGTGCAGGACGCCGTCGAATCAAAAGACGTGGTGTCAGGTATTATTCCGATCAATGATATAAATGCTTATGTATTATTTGATTCGGGTGCTACCTGTTCATTTGTGTCTGATGAATTCGCTAGACGGTTAGAATTGCCTAGAGAAAAACTAGAGAACCCAATGAACATAGAAGTGGCAAATAAAGAAGTGATTCCGGTAGAGTATGTACATAGAAATTATTGTGCTGAAATCAGGGGTCAGAAATTTAATGTGAGTCTAATTCCAATACGTCTGGGGGAATTTGATGTAATACTTGGGATGGATTGGTTGTTTAACCACGGGGCGATAATTGATTGTCAGAAGAAGTGCATACACCTTAAGACACCAAATAAGTCTAAGGTCGTATTTTATGGCAGCAAATCGTCAAGACAGTCATCTTGTCTGATGATGATGCAAGCCAAGAAATTATTAAAGAAAGGTTGTGTAGGGTATTTGGCTCATGTGGTTGATACACAAGTGGTGAGTCCCGAGATGGAGCAAATACCAGTAGTTAGGGAGTTTATGGATGTTTTTCCAGATGTATTGCCAGGCTTACCGCCGGACAGAGAAATAGAATTTGCGATTGATTTAGTACCGGGGACAGCGCCGATATCAAAGGCACCATATAGAATGGCTCCGGTAGAAATGAAAGAGTTGATGGTGCAATTACAGGAGTTGTTGGATAATAAGTACATCCAGCCAAGTGTTTCTCCATGGGGAGCACCGGTGCTGTTTGTTAAGAAGAAGGATGGATCGATGAGATTATGTATGGATTACAGAGAGCTGAATAAGGTGACAATTAAGAACAAGTACCCGTTGCCACGAATTGACGATCTTTTCAATCAATTGAAAGGGGCGAAGTACTTTTCAAAGATTGACTTGAGGACTGGTTATCATCAGTTGAAAGTCAGGAAGGAGGATGTACCCAAGACGGCATTCAGAACTCGATATGGGCATTATGAGTTTCTGGTGATGTCGTTTGGACTGACGAATGCGCCAGCCGCATTTATGGACATGATGAACAGAATATTCAAGCAGTACTTGGATAAATTTGTTGTTGTGTTCATTGACGATATTCTGGTGTATTCTAAAACGGAGGAGGAGCATGCTGAACACCTAAGATTGGTGTTGGAGATTTTACAGAAGGAGCAGTTGTATGCTAAATTTTCGAAGTGTGAATTCTGGTTGGAGAGAGTTCAATTTTTAGGTCATGTCATTGACAAGGAGGGAGTTTCAGTAGATCCAGCAAAGGTGGAAACAGTGATGAATTGGGATAAACCAAGGACGCCGACGGAGGTAAGAAGTTTCTTGGGGTTAGCGGGTTACTATCGGAGATTTATTCAAGATTTTTCAAAGCTAGCAACACCGCTGACCAATCTAACGAGGAAGACGGTGAAATACGTATGGACGGAGAAGTGTGAGGAGAGTTTTCAGGAGCTAAAGAAGAGACTTAGTGAAGCACCTGTATTGACTTTACCGGACGATACGGGAGGTTTTACGGTCTACAGTGATGCATCGCACAAGGGACTTGGCTGTGTGCTTATGCAAAACGGCAAGGTCGTTGCGTATGCGTCCAGACAGTTGAAGGATTACGAGAAGGGATACCCTACCCACGACTTGGAGCTGGCTGCGGTAGTGTTTACCCTTAAAATCTGGAGACATTATTTATATGGAGAGAAATGTGAGATATTCACGGACCACAAGAGTCTGAAGTATATCTTTACACAGAAGGAGTTAAATATGAGGCAACAGAGATGGTTAGAATTGATCAAAGACTATGATTGTGAAATTCTATATCATCCCGGCAAGGCCAACGTAGTAGCAGATGCTCTAAGCAGAAAGAGCAGGGAGAAATTGTTCATCTTGACAGATCAGGAACAATTGGTTCAAGAGATGGCTCGAATGGAGTTGGAGGTAAGAAATCCAAATGAGTCAATGGAAGTGGAAGCGAGCCCAACCCTGTTAGATCGGGTAAAAGAGGCTCAAGACAAAGATGAAGAATGTGTCAGAATAAGGATGAGAATGACCGAAGGGGAAGAGGTCAAGTTCAAGGAAGATAGCATGGGATTGCTAAGATTTGAAAATCGTGTTTGGGTGCCGCTAGTGCCCGAACTACGAGAAGAGATTTTGCAAGAGGCCCACAGTACGAGATACTCGATACATCCGGGGAGTACGAAGATGTATCAAGATCTGCGTCAGCATTTTTGGTGGCCGAATTTAAAAACGGAGGTCGCAGAATGTGTCAGCCGATGTATAACTTGCCAAAGGGTAAAGGCTGAACATCAGAGACCAAGTGGATTACTACAGCCGTTAGAGATTCCTGAGTGGAAATGGGAGCATATCACAATGGATTTTGTGGTAGGACTTCCAGCAACACAGAAGGGATTTGACGCAATATGGGTGATTGTGGATCGACTAACAAAGTCAGCGCACTTTTTGCCGATCAAGATTAGGTCCAGTTTGGATCAGTTGGCCAAATTGTACATCAAAGAGATAGTTTCAAGACATGGGGTGCCGGTATCGATTGTGTCAGACAGAGATCCGCGCTTCACATCAAAATTTTGGAGAAGTCTTCAGGAGAGATTGGGGACACAGTTGAGAATGAGTACAGCGTATCATCCGCAGACTGATGGGCAAAGTGAGAGAACAATTCAGACATTGGAAGATATGCTCAGGGCCTGCGTGATGGATTTCAAGGGCAGTTGGGAAATCCATCTACCACTAGTTGAGTTTGCATATAACAACAGTTATCATGCGAGCATAGGTATGCCGCCTTACGAAGCTTTATATGGCAGAAAATGCAGAACACCTCTATGTTGGGATGAGGTAGGAGAACGCCGACTGTTGGGGCCAGAATTGGTTCAACAGACGGTAGAAATTATCAAGGTAATAAGAGCTCGGCTAGTAGCAGCTCAAGACCGTCAAAAGAAATACGCCGATTTACATCGACAGAAACGAGACTTCGAGGTGGGGAGTTTTGTGTTTATTAAGGTATCTCCCTGGAAAGGGAAGATCAGGTTTGGAAAGAAGGGGAAATTGAGTCCAAGGTTCATAGGACCATTCGAAATATTGAGAAGAGTGGGTGAAGTAGCATACGAGGTAGCTTTACCTCCTGAATTGGAACATATTCACAATGTGTTTCACGTGTCAGTATTGCGGCCATACAAACCAGACTACAAGCACGTTATCTCCTATGAACCAATTCAAGTCGGGAAGGACTTATCATATGAAGAAGTTCCTGTTCAGATACTCGATAGGAAGGAACAGAAACTGAGAAATAAGATAATTCATTCTGTCAAAGTACTTTGGAGAAATCACGCCATTGAAGAAGCTACGTGGGAATTAGAGGAGGAAATGAGTGCAAATTACCCGTTTTTATTTGAGTAACCTTATTTTTACAATTCCGAGGACGGAATTTTTATAAGGAGGGGAGAATGTAATGTCCTAGAATTTCCACGTCTTTATTAATTAAATTATTAATTTAATTTCCAACGAGTTAGTTTTACGAGATTATTTAAATCCTTTTATGTGATTGATTAATTATGTGATTAAATAATTATGTAATTAATTACTAAAATTAATTAAAGGGGGTCACTAATATGTTATTAAATTAGTGAACGAACCCTAAGGTTTTAATATCAAAATAATTGATAAGTTTCCTATTAATTAAATATTCAATTAAATTGAATATAATGAGTGAATTAAATATAATAAATTAATTAATATGATTATTAATTAATGTAAATAATGTGAAATATTAATAATAATATTTATTAGTCCATTTAGTAATTTAATACTTATGGGTTAGAATATTTAATTATTTATTCAATCTAATTATTTATTTAATCATGGATTGAATAATTGATGTGTAAATTATTAAATTAGCCCAACATGGGTCAATTAGTAGCCCAAGTGTAGAATAATAAAATTTGACAATTTAGTAGCCCAAACAATTTAATAGGAGCCCAATTGGTATTTTAAATTAAAGCCCAATGATTGGCCCACTTGAAAAATACTTAATTAAACTATTTAATTATTAAATTAAGCAAAATGACAATGAATTTGGGACTTATAATGATCCATCAGCCGAGCATCTTGGCAAGGAGAGAGAAAATGATAGTTTTGTTTTCATTTTCTTTTATTTTGTATTTATTTAATATTAGGTTGCTTGTTTTGATTTTTGGGAAAGTCTTTTCCCACAAAATTCTCACCAACTAAGTATGGGCTAATTTTCTTGTGTAAGTATCCAATATAGGTGCATGATGGTCTAGATTAATAGATACAATATGTGTATCTAGTATTTTGTAGGAGTATACTTGCATTTGTAAGACTTCTACATTTCATTATTTTTCTAAGTCCAAAAGAGAGAGAGCTAGAGAGCATTTGAGAGTGAGAAAATAGTGAGAGCAAAATACTAAGAGAGGAGAAGGAGTTCTTGGTGCATGTCATCTTCTTTCACCACTTATTTTGGAAGAAAAAGAAGAATAGCCATTAAATCAAGGTAATGGTTATTTTAAATGAAGTTTTGTTTTTAAATTAAATAAATCATCATGTTAGTATAAACATGTTAATATAGTTATTAATGTGTAGTTGTAATATTTATGCCATGCTTGAATTTAATATGTTTGGTTTGTATTTTGGTATATTTTATATGCTAAAATATGTATTTAATAGTGTGTAAACAAGTTTTGGAATTTATGTCCAAAAAAATATTTTTATAAAACTTAGGTTTGATGTTCTAATATTATAGAACATTAAATCATGAGAAAAACAAAGTTTGAATCACTTAAATTGGAGTTATACACAAAAAGTTATGAGTTGTGGTAGTTTATGTGATGTAAAAATTTTTATAAAAAAATAATGATATTAAATGATGAAAAATTAATTTTTCATGTTATAAATTAATATAAGGTGATTGGTAATTTTTTTGGATTTTTATTGAGGATTTAAAGCTTACTTGATGGTATAGTTTTTATTAAAGTATGTATTTCGGGTCACTATTCACTCTCTGCTGGGAGGAAAAATAAAAACTCTGGCCGCGCAATGCGCGCCACTGTTCACTGCCTGACCGCGAGCCAAACGACGTCGTTTGGCATAAGAAGTAAATTACTCCGCGCATTCGCGCGGAAGCCAGCAGACGAACTTCAAAACGACACCGTTTTGGGCCGTAAAAAATCGGAAACGCGCGCCATGCGCGGTAAGAAATTTTCTGCGAAATTACCAAATTGCCCCTCCGCGTTTTTCTTGGCAGAATTACCATTCTGCCCTCGGTTCAGTTTTCAAATTAATTACGGAAATGCCATTCGGGTTAAATTTAAATAATTTAAATATTTAAAAAACTAATTTACAATTATAACAAAAATAATTATAATACAAAAATAATATTGGGGAGGATATTTTTCATTAAGTTTAATGTTTAAATATTTTAAATATTAATCTAGTTAGTTAAACCATGGTTAAGTTAAATAAATTTATTATTTATTTATTATTTTAAATGTTAATAATAAGTAAAGATGATAAATTAGCAATTATTATTTAATGCCTATTAAATAATACTTAAAGAGAGATAAAATTTATAAATTAATTATTTATTATTTAAATATTATTAAATAATAAATAAGGATAATTAAGTAATTAATTATTATTTAATTAGCATTAAATAACGATTAATGGGAATTAACTTATTAGAGTAATAATTTATTATTTAATTTAAATAATAAATAAGAATGATTTGATTATTATTTAACCTTAAATAATAATTAAAATTAATTTAATAATTAATTATTTAATTGACATTAAATAATAATTAAAGAGGATTAAGATTAGTAAACTATTATTTAATTTCCTTAAATTAAATAATAAGTAAGGTTAATTACTTAGTTAATTATTGGTTGATTAATATTAAATTAAAGAAGGTTAAAATTAAGTCAATAATTATTTATTATTTAATTATAATTAAATAATAAGTAAGTACAATTAGTTATTATTTATTTTAAATAATAACTAGAGTTAATTAATTAAATTCTATTTAATCAAGATTAAATAGTAATTAAATAGAGATTGAGTTAATAAAATAAATTGAATTTAATTACGATTTAATTAAACAATTGTAATAAGTTGTTTAAGGGTTTAATAAGTGTCCAACACTTAAGAAAAATATTTTCTAACTTATTAAATTATTAACCTAAAATGATTAAGGGTCTATAAGGTTAATAATATTGTTTTGACTAATGTAAATTATGTGTTAGTACTTATGTGTGGTAAATAAGTTCATTATCAAGCGTATAGTTATGCAAATACGCCGTACTAATTATTAGACCGACTTTATTAATGTTAGGTCTTTCAAAGCAAGTTAGTTAAAACTATACATTTATTGTAGCTGAGCAGACAAGCAAGTTTTCTACCCTTAAACTTGTATTTATTGTTGCAGATATTCTTCAACCGTATTTACATTTCAATTATTGTTGAGCAAGTATTCTACACCCGTAGTTACTTGACAGACCTTTGAGTGAATTAATTATCAAAAATTACTTCACATCATTAATGATTATTGTATTCGCACATAGTGCTTTTGCAAACTGTTTAAGAACGTCTAAGCTAATTGTTTCGGCTAGACAAATGCATGTTAAATTCATTTAATTGAATATTATAAAAGGTTATCCAAACCATTGGCTGGTGCGGATTCTTACAGTAAGACTGAGATAGAACAATCCTAGTTAAAGGGGATTTTTATTTGTCGGAGACCCGACAGCGCGCAAGAAAACTAAATGTGATACATATACATAGGACATGAGAGGACTGATCCCCTCAAGTGTCCCGTTATTTTAACAAGGAGTCAGACATTGTATGTCTGTTCTACCTTAGTAGCAGTTCATGGTCATTATAGACCACTCAGCAGTAAAGAGTCAATTCCTTCTTTTATTGAACATTGATTCTTGTTATCTTTCACAATTGCCATTATTGAAACTTTGAAGTTATTTTCCTTCATCATGATATATCGTATGCCTGTTGTTTATAAACTTGCTGAGCCATTTAGTTGCTCATTCTTGCTATATCATGATTATATTTCAGCCAATCCCGAAAGCTCTAAATCGAACAAAGGCAAGGGGAAAGCGAATGCTTAGTTTTAGTAATTGCATGCTAGTTTAAATTACTGTTATGTAATTACTGTTGTAAATCTTTTGTATTTCCCTTAAGATATGTAATGTTACAATGTAAGGTTATTAGACCTTGGGAAGTGTAGCCTTTATATAAGGAACCTTTTGTATTATTCCGCGTAGTTTGAATACAATATATGTATTTCATTGTTGTTAAGTATTGTACAGTGAGAACCAAACCCGAGGTTAAAGAACCCGGATTTGGGGTCGTCACAATATTACACTAACATGTTCACGTTTTTTAAAATATTATCCTTCATAAAAGTCATAACAATTCAATTATGCATAAATATAATTTTTAATGAATTAAAACATTCCTTTTTTCCCTCATTTAATTTTATTTCTTTACATTTCATATTAATTTCTTTATATATAAATTATATAATTTAATATTATATAATTTATATAATTACATTCTCCTTTTAAATAATTTCTTAAATTCCTCCATAATTATTAATTAATTATATAATCAATAATTATACATTCATTAATTCTCTCATTATTTTAATACTCTTATATGAATTATATAATTATCCTTATATAATTTATATAATTATAATTTCCTTTATACATCACTTTAAATTTTCTTATATAAATTATATAATTTATATAATTACATTTCTTCTCAATCAATTTCCAAATTTCCACCATAATTCTTAATTAAATCTAAAATCAATAATTACAATTTTATTAACTTCCTCATTCGCTTTTCATTTAAAATTGGATTAATTTAATTATTAATCCTTTAATTTTCATAATTAATAACATTAATAATTACCACTTAAATATATATTGTAATGACCGAGAAAATTACGAACCCAATTTTTTTTTTTTTTATTATTTAATTATATCCATAAGAAAATATGAGGTATGAAGTATGTGTGTATGTGTTAAGTTGTATGATGAGAGGTATTAAATTAGTTAATTAAATTAATTAACTAAAGAAGGAAAAAGATTGCAAGAGAAGCTTATGTGATGAAATCACAAAGCTTGAATGTTGGCCTTGTATGACAATTAAGAAGTTTTATAATGAACAAGTTAATTACTTATATGAATAATGAGAAAGAAGAAGCAAGTGAATTATTAAAGATAACCCCAATGTGGGAATAATTGTTTGTGTATGGTTAACTATATTATAAACCCAATTTGATGATAGGGGTTAGCGAATGAATTAATTTAATCAAGTCCAATGTACTTGTATTAATATGTATTAGGGTTTCATTAAAACAAACCCAAGAATTTGCAATTAATAGTGTTATTTAATAAAGGAGTCCAATGGACTTATAAATAGCAAATCTAATTGGATTATAATTTAAATCCAAATGAGTTGTTAAACTAGGTCAATTAAGTTTACCTAGTAGCCCATGTAATTAATTTAATTACTAGTCCATGTAATTTATTAAACAAGCTCAATGCTTATTTTAATTAAAGGTAGCATAGTTATGTAAATGCTAGCCCAATGTGTGATATAAATTGAGCCCAAACAATTTAATTGAATGAGCCCAATAGAAGTTAATTCTAAGGTCCAAAGTGGAGCCCAATAAGCTTGTATAGGTAAATATGTATACATATATTGGTGTATATATATATATGAATACTTATATAATTATATAAGACTTAAAAATAAAGTCAAATTGGATAAATAATTGGTCAATCCCGAATTTTGGGGCCCACATGGATATAAAGCTAGCTTGTTGGTTGATTTTGGAGTGTAAAATGGTGCAAGTAACCCCCAACCACCCTAGTCAATCAAAGGGTCAATCAAAAAGTCCATCAAGTGGTCATTCCATGCATAATAAGCAAGATTAAGCTCCTAATTGACTAGCATTGGTTGATTAGTAGATGTTAAGCAAGTCTAGGGAGGTTCTATAAATAGAATGCTCCATTCATTTGCTAGGTTTGTTAGTCATTTTGTAAGAACTCCAAGAGAGAATAGAGAGAGCATTCTAGAGAAAATAGAGAAGGCTCTTGAGAGTTGGTTTTTCACCAAGGAGATTACTAGAGACTTATCAAGGAGGAGTCACCAACAAAGTCTCTAGCCAAGAGTAGAAGAACATAAGGTTCAAAAGTGTTCTATCTCATCTTTATTTCATTTTTGTAGGCTATATATGTTTTATATGGTCAAAATATGTTTTTAACTGATCAAAAGTGGTTTTGATGGTCTACAAGTCTTAAGCTATGATAAATTGGTAGATACATGGTTTGATATGCTTAAATCATGATTTGGTATGTGAGAAATGTATAAAAGTTGTAGAAATGTTCATAACACATTTTACCGGTAAAACCCTAACGATACATGCTGTGTTTGATGTTGTATTTTTAAATACACAAATCGGAAATTGGATTTTTATGGCTAGAAAGCTAGATCTAGGAGTTTTAAAGAAAAACCCTTTTGGAACCTTTCAAGAATATTGAATAACGAATAAGTTATAGCTTTTACCGAAAAGAATGTCGTTTTTAAACCCTAGATGGTTCGATCCGTAATTTTCGTGTAAAACGTTTTCAAAAAGACGATCCAACCATGGAATATTGTAAAACAAGAGGTTAGGAACACATCAACACTGATTTGGTGTCATTTGGATGTGTAGAGTTTATTTTATTTAAGGTTGAACCATTAAAACCAAGGATTTGTGATTTTAGTTTTCACTTTGTCCTTGTGAGCCGTTTTTAGTCCACTTTCGTTTGGAATTTGGATTTTTGATCTAAATAGAAATTGTATAGGGGGAAATTCTGATGAGAATGGACTCAAGAATCACCCCAAAATGTTTTAAAATGAAGAAGTTATGGCTGTTGGGGCGTCGGAGGGTCGAGCAGTCAAAATGTTAACTTTCGGAGGAGTTGGCCGAGCGCCTACTGAGTGCCTACCAAGCGCCTAGGCGCTTGAGCCGGCTGTTTCTAGGGGCATATTCGGTCCGGGTCGGGTCGGGTCGGTCCGGGTCGGGTCGGGTCGGTTCGGGTCGAGTTGTTTTATGAAAATTTAAGTTGAAATACATATTAATTGAGTGTGTTTGAATACTAAACTAATATATATAGAGTTTATTAGTGACTTAAAGGTATCTAAATGTATAAAATAAAGACTAAAGTTAACACAATTAAAAAGTTAACTATTGATAATGTTTGAAGAATATTAAAATATTATTAAATGATCAATAATATTAGTATACGATTAAAAGTTATTAAATGATGAATAACATTAGTAAGTGATTAAAATATTATTAAATGATTAATAATATTAATAAGTGATTAAAATATTATTAAATGATTAAAATATTATTAAATTGTTAATAATATTAATAAGTGAGTAAAATATTATTAAATGGTTAATAATATTAATATGTGATTAAAATATTATTAAATAATTAATAAATAATTCAAATATTATTAAATGGTTAATAATATTAGTAAGTGAATAGAATATTATTAAATGATTAATAGTATTAACAAATGATAAAGAATATTATTAAATGATTAATAATATTATTAAAAGAGTAAAATATTATTAAATTTTTAATAATATTTATAAACGATTAAAATATTATTTGATAAATAATATTATTGGAAAGAGTGTAAGACATTATTAAATTATTAATAATGTTAATATGTGATTGAGATATTATTATATAATTATAATATGAATGAGGAAATAGAATATTATTAAATGGTTAATAATATTAATGAGAGAAGAAAATAGTATTAAATGATATTATTTTGAGGTTAAAATATTATTAATTGGATAATAATATTTATAAGTTATTGACGATATTATTTGATAAATAATATTATTTGAAGAGTAAGACATTATTAATAATGTTAACATATGATTGGAATATTATTAAATGATTAATAATATTAACTAAGGATAATAATATTATTAAAGGATTAATAATATTATTGAGAGGATAAAATATTATTAAATGGTTAATAATATTTATAAATGATTAAGATATTATTTGATAATTAATATCATTGGGGATAGTGTAAAATATTATTTAATTATTAATAATGTTAATAAGTGTTTGAGATAATAAAGAGATTAAGAGAATTATTAGATGGTTAATAATATTATATGTGGTAATTATATATTATCAAATGAGATAATATTATAAAGCAATGAAATGAGGGTTATGTGAGTTAAAATATTATCAATGGATTGATAATAGTATTAAGAGTTTTAAGGTTATGATTAAGTGATAGATGATTTAAGACATATATGTTAAGGTTATTAATGTTAAATAAACCTATATGTGTTATGCTAATTGGAGGATCAATGTTATTTGAATATTAGGTCACCCAAAGGAAGTATTTTTAAGTTGAATAGCGGTAGTCAGCGGAACAGGCAAGTTCTTCTTAACCCTAACTTGTATTTATTGTTGCAAGTTTCCTTCAACTTTATGTACATTGAGCTATTCAAATTATTGTTGAGCAAATTCTACACTCGTAGTTATTTGACAGAACTTAAAGTGGATTAATTATCTAAAATTATTCCACCTCATTATTGGTTATTGTATTCGCACATAGTGCCTTTGCAAATGTTATAGTTCAGTAATTTACGAACTGTTTAAGAATGTCTAAGCTAATTGTTTCGGCTAGACAAATGCATATTTAAATTCATCTAATTGAATATTATGAAAGCTTATCCAAACCATTGGCTGGTGCGGATTCTTACAGTAAGACTGAGAAAGAACAACCCTAGTTAAAGGGGATTTTTATTTGTCGGGAAACCGAATGCGCGCAAGAAATCTAAATGTTATGCATATACATAGGACATGAGAGGATTGATCCCCTCGAGTGTCCCGTTATTTTTAACAAGGTGTCAGACATTGTATGTCCGTTCTACCTTAGTAGCAGTTCATGGTCCTTTGAGACCACTCAGCAGTAAAGAGTCAATCCATTCTTTTATTGAACATTGATTCTTGTTATTTCACAATTGTTATCTATTGTTGAAACTCTCGAAGATAAATCTTTTTCATTCATGATATATCATTTCTTATTTATTTAAACTTGCTGGGCAAAGTAGTTGCTCACCCTTGCTATATCATGAACTATTTTTAGTTAAGCCGAGTGATCTAAGGAGTACCACGACAAATGAAAGATGAACGAATAGACGTAATTAGTTCGTACTATATACGTAAACCTTTTTTTTTGTATAAGGTAATGATGATGTATTAAGGTTAGTGGAACCTGGGATTGAAGGTACGTTTTGTAATGAAATTATGTATGTTTTCCGTGAGTTATTGAAGTTTTAGTTTATGAATGTTTGTCAAGTGATGAATAGTGAGCACCGAACCCGAGGTTCAAGGGACCCGGGTTTGGGGGCGTCACAGGTTGGTATCAGAGCTGTAGGTTATAAACCTTAGGTGTGGGGAAAAATCTTAGGATTATGGCCGTAGAGAAGACAAGAAAACTCATAAAGAGTTTAGGAGATGAATTGTGGAGATTCATCAAGTAAGAAAAGTTATGTGCATGTAAGAAAAGATCTGTTATTAGATCGGAAGAGCATGAGGATTCGGAAGATGATCTGAAGGGTGGAGTTAAGCATTGATGAAGAAAAGAGAATGAGGATTGAGAGATACTTAATCTATGGAGAATAGATAAGAAGAAATGACCAGATGTAAATGTAGCTAAGGTAAAATAGAAGGAAATAATGTTAAGGAATGATTCGAGGACATTGAGGATATCTTGAGAAGATTGATCTATATGGATCGGTGATAGTAGAGATGATCAGAGTAAATAAAGATGAACTGATGGGCTAAACAAATAAGTGGTTGTAGAGTTAAATGAATCATAGAAGAATGAGAAGATTTTGGAGTCAATCATAAAAGCAGATAATGATGAAGTGATTGAGAAAAAGGTAGAATGATTGTAGAAAGGGATATGCATGATAAAGAATTACATAAGAATGATAATAGTGTATATTGAGTAGTCTAACTTTGGAAGTATATATCTTTGGGAGTTTGACTTTGGAGAATATGTTTGAAGAATTACGTTTCAGAAGTTATTTTAGAAGATTAAAAATCGGATGATTTTCTAATCTGTAAGTTGAATTTTATCTATGAGAATGATGAAAGAAGTTCTAAAATTTTAAAAATCCCAATTTTGGAGTTAAGAAGCGGGATATATTATGTAATTAGCATGGTGCTGAGAACAAGTATAGTACTAAGTACTAAGGTGATGCATATTAAAATGTTTATTAAATATGCAAATGAACGATAAAAAGACAAGGTGACGATAGTATGGAATGTAAGTTGAATGTAAAGATTGATATATAGCGTTTAGGCTATCAAACGATTTGAAGATAGGTGACTGATAATTGTGTGTATAGTTAGTAATCAAAAGAATGCTTAAATGTGTGTAACTGTATAAATGATGGGGTACTACGTACCAAGGAAGAATATGTTAACAAATTTTAAGCGATGGATTATATGATGGCATTAAAAGTATATGCCTAAAATCTATAGAGAGGTAATAATACTACCGTATTATGCCAAACGATAATGTCAAGAGAAAGTTCTAAAGAAAGAATACTCTAGACAATAGGGAAGAAAGTTAAGGAAAATAATTGCTAAAATACCATAAAAACATTCTCTCTCTTCTCCACCCAAGACCACCATCACCACCACCCGTAGCCTCCATCATCATCACCAAGAGGGAAGAATTTTGGTGCTAAGAAGTGTAGAACAAGCTTCAAGAGAAAGATTTTCAAGCTTTAGATAGGTTGCTCGAGAAAGGGTTTTGAGTCACCAATTAATAATTGGACGTCAATGCAAGTTCTTCAGTACTTTTATGTTAAATGTTTGTCTGTTATGATATGTAATTCTTGTTTCAAATGCATATAAATTATGTGTTATGTGATCTGTGGATAATATGACAACAATGTGTACTTTGTGCTATAATATGAATGTATGTGAGATATAATGCTTAAATAGAAGCACAACACATGATGTATGACACACATAGAGCATACTATGCTATGTACTATGTGAAGCATGAAAGGTGTAAACTGTTGAACTTGCTGAGCTGTCGTGCTCATTACTTGCATAATATACATTTTTGCAGGTAAAGATATAAATTTCAAGAATATCGGATTATATTAGAGATGGATCAACTTAGTGTTAGGGTTTCAACACAGTGAAAGCAGCGGAATTTAAAATTTTTCCCGAAACCCTAAAACAGGATCCATGCTAAACCAGATTAATCAGAGGTTTAGATTATTTACCGGTTATTCGAGATGAAAGGAGATGATAGAATTATGGAACGACTTCGAATTTTCAACGCAATCCAGCGACTGCGTCTCTACATTATCCACACGAACGCTCCGCGAACCGTCACCCGATCTGCAGCAAAAAGGATCTGCGGTACTAGCCACCAAGATCAGGATTTCTAACCTATTTTTCTCTCTAGTCTCTTTCTGAAAGCGGCTAGGGTTTTAGTTTTTCCTTACGTGACTTTTAGACTACTGATATATCATATATATAGTAGTTAATAGGAATTAACTAAAACCTAAAATAAATAGAAAAATAAAATCCGAATTTATATATATTATATTTTAATTAAGTCTTACTTAATTAATATACATATATACAAATTATCCTATTAATTTAAATTCGTAATTTTTAAATACTATCAATCATATTGACATATTTAAAATACTTACAATTTAAATTAATTCCCTTTTAATTACGTTCTAAGTGTGTGACCCTATAGGTTATTATTATGTTGACAATAATTTTAAAATCATATTCTTAAATTATAAACAGTGAGCGGCATCTAGTAATGCATCACTGCTACCCAAATAATAATAAGATCGGTGATTCGATACAACTTTTTCGTGACCAATGTTTCAATGTAATTTAATCCTTTTAACCTTATATCCAAGATTAAACTCGAGGCATGGAATGTGTCATACTCTTCATGATTTAATCTGAGTTTTCTTGATCAATGAGTAGACTATATGAAACAAATCAATATTTGAGCATAGCCATGCATTTCATAGTCCTACTCAATCAAGAGGCCTAGGGATAACACCCCTAACATATAGGAGGGTTAAATTCCATCTAGATCACTCATATTCCTCACACAATTCATGATGTACCCAATAATCACCTTTATTGTCCACCCTATTAAAGGTGACATTTGATGATATCAAAGTACACAAATTCTCGTGTAATAATATAGTGACTTCAGGTCGGAGGATCATTATATCATTGTCACTATAAGAATTTCTTATGACACTTTGCATAATGCTCTATGTAGAATTCTCATGGGGGGTCAGTCCAGTACATTGTTCTCTAACATGTACCTATGCATTGACTCAAATATCTCATATATTTATGACCAATGAGATTTGACAATCAGTCAATCCACATACTAGTCTCAATGCATCATTGTTGTCCCATTAACAATGATACTCGACTAGGGACATTTAAGAGCAACGATACTAATTATAATTATATAATCTCATGTTCAAGTCACATACTTAAAGCTATATAATTCGTATCATTATTCTAAGGGCTTTTATTATGTTAACATTTATATAACGCAGTAAATGAAATCATAATAAAATAATACATTTATTCAATCAAATATAATATCAAAAATGTTAAGCAATTACATCAAATAATTAGCCTCTAGGGCATAAATTCTAACACTTAGAACGTTGTAAATAAAATTGTTATATTCAATGTGGTAAATTGCAAAGTTTATATTGATGTTTCGTATGTATATATATGTTTGATCCGGATAGGACGAATAGAGTTAAATTGTGTACTGTGGTTACTCAAGGTAGTTGTTACCTTAGAAACTATTATATGTCTAATTATGAATTATGAAACAAAGAAAATTGCATGAATATGAAAAATATTAATTTATGAATGTTTAGTTTTATGACACTGGTAATAGAAAAAAAAGAGTAAAGGTTGTGATCCAAGGACTAGGATCGAGCTGATAAGTTGAATTTTAAATGTCAGCATATTTTAATACAATGATTAATAAAAGAGAAAAAAAAATTATACCGAAAAATTTGGTAATTGATGACTGTCATGTCAATTAATGGGTTAAATAAGGTGATTACAGATTTATTAACGAACCGAAATTTGGACGTTAAGGAAATAATGTTAAATAAATATGAATTTTAAGGTAATAAGGTTTGTCGAAATTTTGGGGGTATAGAAAAGTTGGAGTAGTTAGAAATTCTAGTATGATAGTAATAATAGTCCTAGCAATAAATTTAGTAATTAAGTGAAGAAGCAAAAGGTGAATGTTAGGGGATTTAGGATATTCCCACTCTTCTAGCTTTGCTAGACTTCAAATTTTTTTGCCTCAAGCTAATTTGGCACGAATTGCTTTGAAAAATACAAATGAATTTTAAGTGATTTAAAAAGTGTCTATGCTACTTGTTTCGGCTAGACAAAATTATTTGTAACATCAAAATGTATTTCAAAAGAATCATCTATGCACCTTTTTGCCCGGTGTAGATGTGATGAATGACGGAATGCTCAACGTGTTGTTGAGACGGTGCAGTACTATGACGTCATAAGATGATTCAACACCATAAAGTATGGTGTAAGAATTGTTAACGACGGAATTCTCAACGTACTGTCAAAATGATGCGGTAAAATGAAGTCATAAATGATTTTGATTTATGAAGGTATGTCAAAGCTATAAGTCAATGCCATTTGACTCGGCTAGACGTTTTGAAAAGTTTTGGCATGATGAATGTTTTAAAATTTCTGCAGGTTATAAATTGTTAAAAGTAAGTCTATGCTAATTGATCTGGCTAGACAAGCGTTGAAGAAATATACTACTAAGCTATTTGATTCAGCTAGACAAATTTTAACATATATTTATTGAATTCGTATTCTTTGAAAGTTATAACCAATCAAATTACTTTTGAATGAATTTTAAGGCTGAGATGAACAAAAAGATTAAGAATATTGCAGGTTGATCGAATGGTCACTTGGCATAACAAGACACAGGCATTGCAGACTGATCATCTGGCGTGCCAATGTATGGTGAAACATCCATCACTTTAATGACAGATTGATCCACTGTCAGGGTTTGCAGTATGAAGTACTCGGGGAGCGAAATACTATTAAACCGGAATAAATGTCCATTAAGCATATTATGAAAGTTCATCCAAAATAAAAATTTTGAATTCCTCTACTCTTATGAATATTGGATGGTAGGATGGGGTAGTATTCTTTAATTGTGAGCGATAATGAAAGTAATAATTGTGAAGTAAAGAAATTATGAAATGAGATGGATTAGAAAATTACAATGTGCAATGACCACGAGAAAGGAATGAAAGAAAGATATGTGGAATAAATGCAAAGGAAATGTGTAAGTTGCAAATGGATGAGATATGAGTACACAGAAATTTCGAGGACAAAATTTTTAAAGGAGGGGTGAATGTGACATCTCAGGATTTTTTGAGTAATTCCAAATAAGGATTATGATGAATTAAGTAAAAGTTAGCATTTAAAACCTAGTGTTAAATGATAAAGGTGTTAATGAATGATTTATGATGTAAGCAATGTACGAAATGACCTATGGGGTTGACTGAATATGTTGGATATATTACAAAGAGAAATGGAATGTGAAGAAGATTTATGAATATGAATTAACAAAAGAAGGTTGAATGTGAAGAGTATAAATGATGTGCAATAGAGAATATGAAATAAGTGGATTGAGTAAGGGTAAGTACGATTAAAGAAAGGAAGTTTTTCAAAGAATGTGAAACTGTCTGGATAAGTGCATTAAGAAACGAGTTAAACAAAATGCTATAAATTAGACACGTAAGGTTATTACGGTAATTATGATTCCGATGACGGAATCCTGTTAAGGGGGGGGGGGGGGAATGTGAGGACCCAAATTTTCGAGATTTCCTTAATAAAATTAAATAAGAATTTAATTAACAAAATTTTCAAAGTTGTTTAAATTATTTATGATGTAAGTGATTTAAAGTATGTGAAGGGATTTAATTGGTAAATTAAATCTGTACAGAGGTGGTGATGAATTGTGTTGATTTAGAATAATTGAAAAGTAAATAAATTGTTTAAAAAAGAACAATTTATTAAGAATAAAAGAAATATCATGGTACAATAAAATTGTAAAATTAAATGATTATAGAGGTGCATAAATTATTATTTAAATAGTGTGATGTGGTATTGCGAGATATAGAAATTAGATATGTATATATATATATAGAAATGTGTATGTTTAATTGATAATTATAAATTCCATTAATTATGGAAATAAAGGGATTAATAATTAAATTAATCCAAAGTTAAATAAAAAGTGAATGAGGAAGTTAGTAAAATTAAAAATATTGATTATATAATTAATCAATAATTATGGTGAAGGTTTAGAAATTGTTTAAGAGGAGAAGTAATTTTATAACTTATGTACTAATAAAAGTATATAATTTATATAAGGAAATTAAAGTAAAATATTAATGAAAGGATAATTGTATAAATTATATAAGAATGATTATATAATTTATATAAGATGATGAAATTAATGAGAGAATAAATAAAGGTATAATTATGAAGGAATGTTGGAAATTATTAAATAGGAGAATATAATTATATAAATTATATAATAATAAATTATATAATTTATATAAGAAAGTTAATGTAAATAGTAAAGAAATGAAAAATAACTGAGAAGAAGAAATGTTTTAATTTATTAAAAATTATGTTTATGTATAATGGAATTTTTATGATTTGTATGAAGAATAATATTTTAGAAACGTGAACATGTTAGTGTAACATGTTGTCCAAGTAATGAAGTGAAAAATTATAAAAAATAATTTTTATATGTTGTATGAATTATTTTATGAATTTTAGAAGTATAAATTACCTCATATAATTACATGCATGTTATTATGCGTGTACAAAATTTGTCAGTAAAGTACCTGAAAGAGGTATAAATATTATTTATAAATCAATTTATGATTTTTAGTGAATTAAAATAAATATTTTATATACATTATATAAAATATTTATTACACGAAATAATTACGTAATGTATTAAATATTCAATTATGCATAAAAATTTTGCTATCCGAAAAAGCCAAAGTCGGTGGTGGTAGAGTCGGTGGAATTGAGTTTGTTGCCAAATTTGGTTAAATGCTTTTGGTTATAAAAGCAAAAGAAATAAAGAATAAAAAAAAAAGGAAAATAATTGCTAAAATACCATAAAAACATTCTCTCTCTTCTCCACCCAAGACCACCATCACCACCACCCGTAGCCTCCATCATCACCACCAAGAGGGAAGAATTTTGGTGCCAAGAAGTGTAGAACAAGCTTCAAGAGAAAGATTTTCAAGCTTTAGATAGGTTGTTCGAGAAAGGGTTTTGAGTCACCAATTAATAATTGGACGTCAATGCAAGTTCTTCAGTACTTTTATGTTAAATGTTTGTCTGTTATGATATGTAATTCTTGTTTCAAATGCATATAAATTATGTGTTATGTGATCTGTGGATAATATGACAACGATGTGTACTTTGTGCTATAATATGAATGTATGTGAGATATAATGCTTAAGTAGAAGCACAACACATGATGTATGACACACACAGAGCATACTATGCTATGTACTACGTGAAGCATGAAAGATGTAAACTGTTGAACTTGCTGAGCTGTTGTGCTCATTACTTGCATAATATACATTTTTGCAGGTAAAGATATAAATTTCAAGAATATCGGATTATGTTAGAGATGGATCAACTTAGAAGGTTGTAAATAAAATTGTTATATTCAATGTGGTAAATTGCAAAGTTTATATTGATGTTTCGTATGTATATATATGTTTGATTCGGATAGGACGAATAAAGTTAAATTGTGTATTGTGGTTACTTAAGGTAGTTGTTACCTTATAAACTATTATATGTCTAATTATAAATTATGAAACAAAGAAAATTACATGGATATGAAAAATATTAATTTATGAATGTTGAGTTTTATGACACTGGTAATAAAAAGAAAAAGTAAAGGTTGCGATCCAGGGACTAGGATCGAGCTGATAAGTTGAATTTTAAATGTCAGCATATTTTAATACAATGATTAATAAAAGAGAAAAAAAATTATACCGAAAAATTTGGTAATTGATGACTGTCATGTCAATTAATGGGTTAAATAAGGTGTTTACAGATTTATTAACGAACCGAAATTTGGACGTTAAGGAAATAATGTTAAATAAATATGAATTTTAAGGTAATAAGGTTTGTCGAAATTTCGGGGTCGTTTCCATAATTATTCCACTTGCGAGTAGTTATTCCTACCGTGAATGTTCAAAATATGAATTGAGTTATTCTTGCATCAATGATTAGTTGTAAATTCTTGATGATGGATGTTAACTTAGACCAAGGCTTTTTCTTCTCATTTATTTTATTTCATTACTTGCATATTTATTTCAATTAATTTTATTTAAATTATTTCTTTAATTTAAAACCCCCAAATTTTGGTTTGTGAAAACATAAAATTAAATTAATCATTTTCAGTGGGATCGACTCTTATTTGCACTACTATATATTTATTTTTTTAAGTAAAATTTTATTTTTGGGTGTTTATGACAGCACACCAAGGTTAATGTTAAAATTTTATATGCATTTAGTTAGTCAAAAAACACGTTAATTATACTTTGGGTAAATTAATTATTTAATTTTTGGACTATTTTACTTTTTCATATTAGGTCGTTCATCTAATATTTAATATAATTACATCCTTGAACTAATTTTTTATTTGTAATTTACTCTTCCATTAAGGCACATTAAAAAAGATGTATATGATTTTGTATAGAAAAAAATTGTATATAAAATATTGTACAAAAATTTATTCATGTTCTAGGATCAATAAAACTTAGGTATATTATAATACAAATTTTACGTGTTGCAATGTATTGTAAAACAAACTTGCTTTATTTTAAGGGTTAAATCATATTTTATTTCACTGAATTGAAGTTGAATTGGACATTTTTATAGTAAGAATTACATTTTTTTTACAAAAACTAAATTTTTTGCCCAAGAGTGTTAAAAATTAATGGCATTTTTATATGACATTATGTTGGACGCTTATGTGAATTATTAAATGGACAAGTCTACATACATAACATTGAAACAAAAAATCAAATACTACATCCATCTTAAACATTAAGAAGTGGGGCATGAATTTTAATATTATGCTCCACTTTTTAATGATTAAGATGGATGTAATGTTTAGAGGTTGTGTATTTATACTTATTCTTATTCAACCAATTAAAACATGATGTGGCATCAATGACGTGTATTAGAAATTTTAAAAAATAAATGTATCACATATTTAACATATTAAATAATAAAATTAAGTAAATTTAAGAAAAAATAACCAATTTACCATAAAAATAAAAAATTAAAATTAAAATGATTAAAAAAATATAAAACTTAAATATATGGCAAACATAAAAATTAAAAAAAAAATAAAGTTTTGGTATATTACTACAAAATAAAAATAAAATGAACAACTAAACATGTATCTAATTAAAAGAAAGGAAAAAAAGTTAACTAAACACCATTACAAATAATAATCATTTTTTTTAACAAAAGTTTTAGTTTTTTTCAATTAACTTGAAAACCCAGAAAATTTTCTTCTTCATTAGACTTATCCACCAAACTTAAAACAAATGGTTAAATACACTTTTATCCCTCGAAGTATCACATCTTTTACACAAGTGACCCTAATCTAAAAAAATTGAAATAGCAGTCTCCAAGTATACTTAAGTAAGTAAAATTGACCCTAAATCCATTTTCTGCCATAAAAATGACAAGACTGCTGACGTGTCACGAGAAAGGCCTATTGTATATAGTTTGACTGTATATGTCCGCGTAAATCCCATTAGATTATACAGTTATTTACGAAATACAATCCCAATACAAGTAAGTTAGAAAGGGATTTATTGAATAACAATTGGAAAAACTTATTTGGGTCAAAAGCTAGGGCTCTGTGAGTAGAAAAATGATCGAGCTCGATAGTTCACCAAATTAGAGAAAATTTGTGAATTTCTATCTCCTAACTACCTAATCGAGGTTCTAAATCAAGTTGAAATCACATGAGTGGTGAGAATTCCAGATTTGGAAGAGTTTGGAACTCTTTTGTATTGAGGTAAATTAATATTTTTGATATTTTCTTTCACTTTTATGGTGATTGAGAAATTTATGATACATGTGTATGTGTGTGTGTGTGTCAATTAGTAATGGTAGTTGAGAAATTGATTGTGCAATTCCCCTCTACGATTCTTCATTCTTTAACAATTGTGTGGTCCCTTTTTTAGGTCCCAAAATATTCTTTTTGTCCTTTTTTTTTTAACTGATTATGCTTGGAAGTAGTGAAATAATTGTCTTTATATTGCTCGTATGGTTAAATATTTGGTTTATTTTTTATTGTTGGTGTATTTATTTATTTATTCTTTTGTTAACTGCAGATGATCATGATAATATCTTATTTAGTATAAGATTGCACTATTCTGGTGAGTTTATAGATGGTGGTATGAAGGGGGTTAATGTCAGTTTTTTTGACTATTATGAGCTTAGTTAGTTAACCCCACAGGACTTGAATAGTATGACAATAGAGGTTGGACTTTATGGGTTTTATTCATTCTACAACTTTGTCTAGGTTAAGGGATACATGGAACTGATATCAATTGATGATATTAAGAATATGAAGCCTTTTAGTCCTATGTCAAAAGAAGTGGATATAGTAGTTATATCTCAACAGCCCTTACAAATCTTATCTACATTGAAGATCTTTGATGATAATGAGGAGGACAACCAATTCAGAGATAATGAAGAAGGCATCGAGTGTGGTGATAATGAGGAAGCCAAACAGTTTGATGATAATGAAGAAGGCAACTAGTTTGGTGGTAATGAGGAAGACATCCAATTTGATGATGATGACAGTGAAGATACCTCATATAATGAATAATTTTGTGATAGTTCATATGAGGAAGATGACATTGCTTTTAATGCTAATGTGGACAGTGGGATAGAAGACATAGATGGTAGAGATGATATAGAGCAAGAAGTAGGGGTCTTAAACAAAGAAAAAGAGAAGGTGTCTACAAAAGGTAAGGAGAAGGTCAATGAATTTGATGATGAGGAAGATCTTATGCAGGAAAAAAATAGTAAACTGAATGTAAATGAAGATGAAGATGGACCAAAATATCCAAAGTTTGATCCTGAAACTATGGTGGATGATCCTAAATTTGGAAAGGGCATGTTGTTCAAGGACAATAAGCAATTCAAGAAGGCAGTTAGAACTCACTTAGTCAAGCATGGAAGAAATCCGATAATATACAAGAATGAAGCTTTTAAGGTTGGTTATAAATGCAATCATTTTTGTCCATGGAAGATATGTAATGACCGAGAAAAACCTAAATTTTTTTATTCATGAATAAATATGATGTGTAATGATATGTATGTGTTGATGTTGTATGATGAGAGGTGATAAGTTAGTTAATTAAATTTATTTGAATTAATTAAAGAATAAATTATAAATTTAAGAAAAGCTTTTGTGATGAGATCACAAAGCTTGAATGGTGGCCTTAAATGGCAAATAAGAAGTTAATAATCAACAAGTAAATTACTTATATGATTAATGAGGAAGAAGGAATAAATGAATTATTAAAGTTAACCCAATGTGGTTATATGTGTAGGTTATGTGGTTAGTTATATCACAAGCCCAATAAAAGATTATGAGGTAGTTTATTAAATCAAGTTGTAGTAATAATATGTATATGTGTTATAGTTTAACAAATAGGTCCCAGATATGTTAAGTGTTAGTAGTTTATAAACTAACTCAATTAGGTAGTCCAATTGACTTATAAATAGCAAGTTTAATTGGATTATGTAATTAAACTAATGTGTTAATTAAATGATAAGTCCAATTAAATTTAATTACTAGCCCAACACTTGTACAATTCCAAGTCTTGTAAGTTAGTATAGTTAACCCAATTGATTTAAATACTAGAAGCCCAATGTTAATAAATGAATTGCTTGATTTAGTAGGCCAAATGAAGGAAATGGTTGAGCCCAATCAATGATAATTTAAAGTCCAAATAAACTTAATTTAGTGATCCATTGTGTAGCCCAAATAAATCCAAGTATTGGTCATATATATATATATATATATATATATATATATATATATATATATAAATGTGTGGGTATATATATATGGGTAGATATATATGTATAATTGGAATAAAAATAAACCAAAAATGGTAGAAAAACGGCCAAATGGCCGATCAAGGTGGGGCCCCAATGGGGTGTCTAGCTAGCTTTGTTGTTGAGTGTTTTATACACAATTGGTTGCTTGATAAGTTATGTGATGTATGTCATTCGTGAAGGTCATTCAAGGTAATAGTAAGCATGAATTAAGCTCCTAATTGAATAACATTGGTTGATTAGGAGATGTAAAGTAAGTCTAGAGGAGTTCTATAAATAAAGAGCTTTTATGCCTTGAGCAAGAGTTGGCTCATTTGCTTATTCTACTAAGTTCCAAAGAGAGAGAGAAAGTGTAGAGAGAAAAGAGTAAGGAAGTTGTGAGTTGGAAGAGCTTGTTAGCTAAATCACCAAAAAGGTTGGCTAAAGAGCATTTCGTGTAGAGAATGAAGAGAGCTAGCAATATCAAACATTTAAGATTTATAAGGTTTAAAAGTTTTCTCATCTCAAAACTTTAGTTTATAGATGTAGATTACTTTTCATAGTATGTTTTGTCATGTTAGTTGTAGAAGAGTCTATTTGAAGAAGATATATGGTTAAATATGCTAGATATGTGTTTTAACATATTTTGTATGGAAAATGATGGAAGAAATGGTTGTATAAGCATGTTTGGTTTTAAAACCCTAGCTAAATGTCTAGGTTGGTGATTTATGATTTGAGATGTGTAAGTTTTTTTTATGATCTATGAGTCTTGAATGATAGGTTTATGTGTTATGAAGACAACCCAACTTGAACAATTGAAAAATATGAAGAAATGAGCAAGTTATGGTCCTTTTACTAAAATAGGTCATTTTTGAAACCTTAGTCGATCGATCCTAATTTTTTTTGTCAAAACGTTTTCAAAAAGTATGATCAAACCATGAAATATTGTAAAACAAGAAGTTAGGAAGATAACAAAACTAAGTTTGTGTCATTTAGATGTGTAGATGTCATTTGGATGTGTAGATGTCATTTTGTACAAGTTTTAATCAAAATAACTCAAGTTGAAATCTGCTTATTTTTTTAAAAGCAGATTACTTGAGCGCTGGCAACGCTTGTGCTGTCTGTTTCCAGTGTCGGTGGCGCTGGACTCAGTTTATTCTGTCCGGGACGGGTCTGGTTAGTTTTTGTCCGGTAGGATCAGAAAATGAAAAATGCTCTAAAAAAAATTAATTTACTTTATTATTTTTTGATCCAATAAATGTAGTTTAAATATTATAAGTAGTTAATTTAATATGTAAATGGGAATAAATATTATTAAAGGATTAATAATATTAAGAAATTAATAAAATATTATTAAATGAATAATAATATTAGAAAAATAATGAAATATTATTAAATGATTAATAATATTAGTAAACTAGTAAAATATTATTAAATGATTAATAATATTAATAAAGTAATAAAATATTATTAGATGATTAATAAAATTAGAATATAAATAAAATATTATCAAATGATTAATAATATTAGATAGTGAATAAAATATTATTAAATGATTAATAATATTAGAATATGAATTAAATATTATTAAATAATTAAAAATATTAGATAAAGAATAAAATATTATTAATATTAGAAGGTTAATAAAATATTATTAAATGATTAATAATATTATAAGATTAATAAAATATTTTTAAATTGTTACTAATATTATATAAGAGTTTAAACTATATTAAATAATTAATATATGTTTTATGTGATTAAAATATTATCAAGTGATGATAATAATTTCTCAGTGTTTAATATGCCCTTAATTATAATATTATGTGGTTAAGTGTGAGAGAGGTAACATATAAAAAGGGTATTATATGAATGTATATACGATACTAATTTAAAGATTAACTTGATTAATGGTTAGGTCTATTTAAGGGGAGTTAATTAAATTGGTTAACAGTAATCAACACTCAAGGCATGTTCTCTGAACCTTAACTTGTATTTATTTTTACAAGTTCTCTATAACCTTACTTAAATTATTATTGAGCAAATTCTCTGAACCTTAACTTATATTTATTTTTGCAAGTTCTCTATAACCCTACTCAAATTATTATTGAGCAAGTTCAACTGAACCATAACTTTATTCTTATTGTGCAAGTTATTCTGGAACCCAAATTCGTTTCATTACGCAAGTTATTGTGAACTTATAATTGTATTATTGTTCAAAGCTGGATTAATTATTGATAATTATTCTAAATCATTATGGTTTATTGGTATTCCCACTTATGTGCATTCACATGTCTTGTTCTAATTATGAACTGGTTAAGAAACAGGTCTAAGTCAATTGTTCGGGCTAGACATTGTATGTACTAGTTCTAAATATGAACTATTTAAGAAGAGGGTCTATGCCAATTATTTCGGCTAGACATTTGCATGTATTAATTCATTACCTTGAATATTGTTGAAAAGCTATCCAAACCAGTAGTTGGTGCGAACTCTTATGGTAAGACTGAGTAGAACAACCCTTATAAAGGGGGTATTATCTATTAGAAGCAAAATCTTCGCACACACTAATACTGAATGTTAATCATATACATCGTATACAAGAGGTCTGATCCCCTCAAGTGTCCAGTTTGAGTATTTACAGTTTTATAATTGTTAAATACTCTTGAGGTAGTCAGATATGTCCTGACAAGCCCTCCTTAATTCTGAGATATTCGATTCAGAGCTGAAAAGTTCTCATGTATGTTCTTGGTTCTTTTGACCAACTTAGCAGTAAATATTCTACAAATCTCTTTATTGAATATAGTACGTATGTTGCATGCTTTCACAATTGTTATATATTGTTGAAGTTCCAAAAAAGTAAATCTTTTTCATTCATGATATATTTTCTTTGTTTATTTAAACTTGCTGAGCAAAGTAGTTACTCACCCTTGCTATATCATGGACTATTTTTTAGCAATGCATGACTGTTCTAAGAAAGATAAAGGCAAAGAAAAGGCAACTGAGTAGATTGGATAGACACAAGTTTTATTATTATTATTATATATCTCATGTAACTCATTATTGTATGGAGATGGTGTATGTATTTAAGGTTAGTGGAACCTAGGATAATGGTAAGTTTTGTAATGAATTTATTTATATTTTTTGTGAGTTATTGAAAGTTAGGCTTATGAATGTTGTGTAAGTAGTGAATTGTGAGCATTGAACCCGAGGTTCAAGGGACCCGAATTTGGGGGCGTCACAGGTTGGTATCAGAGTTGTAGATTATAAACTTGAGGTGGAGGGAAAAACCTTAGGATTATGACCCTAGAGAATAGAAGAAAACTCATGTCGAGTATAGGAGATGAATTGTGGAAATTCATCAAGTAGGAAAAAGTTATGTGTTATGTGATAAAAATGTTTTCGTGTAAGATACTAATACAATTTTGTTTATTAATGTTGTTTATTGTAGAATGTCTGAATAATGTGGACTTAGAGATGTTCCCATCATCTGGAAAGGAATGGTAGTAGCACTCGAGCATGAGGTCATGGCAGCCTCAGTGGGTGTAAATGAGAGGGATGTGTTGATAGACGACATAGTTGCTGATGTTGTATTTTCTGAGGAAGGATCTGACGAAGATTTGACAGAATTGAGTGGTTTCTTTATGCTCAATAGGAGAGGTTTGATAGCTAGAATGACTAAATTGAAGAGTAAAGTGCGAGAGTTGAATAAAAAGGGAAGAACTCTAAAGGAAGAGTTAAAGAAGAAGAGCAAGCAGTTGGTCCGAATGAAGAAATGAGACTGTGATGTTGTGACTATAATTATATAGATAGTTATTAATATATGTAAGATGTGATATGATATGTAAGAAAGGAGTTAGGTAACTTCTAACTTTTGTGTAACATGTGGGATAACTTTTGTTTATTCCAAACTTTAGGGCATGTGGTATGTTAATGTAACCCTATGTATTAGGGAATGTAGGCGAAAGGGTTAGCGTAATGCTATAAGATGTGTAATTTATTATGAGAAGCATATTAATATAAAATAGTTGTAAAATGTGTTTGTGATGACTAAATTCTATTAAAGAATATTGAGATAAACAAAACAAAAATAAATGAGTAAAAGATGAATGATTAAAATATAAGTCAATAATAACTTATACTTGAAGTAAAGTAAAAATGGAATTAAACTGTTTTGTGTTTGTTTTGTTTTAGGATGTCACCTCGAAATAGAAAGCAAGTGCAACAAGAAGTAGAAGAGGCAAGGATTGAACTTAGGGAACTGCATCAAGATCCCTTCCAACAATTGGTGAAGTTAATAGTAAAGGCCTATTAAGAAGGTATCAATAAGTGTAAAAAAAGTCTGATAGAGAGTAAGAGGATCAAAAAAGAGACCATTCCAATAAAAGAAGGAAATGTTAATCAATCAATAAAGCTAAAAGAAACTCAAACTGAAGAAGATAACAGCGAAAGTAGTAGAAACTTTAAAAGGAAATGGAGGAATGACAAATATAAACCTGAAGGAAGTCAGTCAAAGGAGATAAAGGTGTCTTCTTGTTCTAAATGCGGTAAGAAGCACATGGGAACGTGCTTAAAGGGAAAAGGGGTATGTTATCACCGCAAGAAAGAAGGATATATTTCTTCCAATTGCCCTAATCCAAAGAAGGGAGGGTATTTTAACTGTCATGAACTGGTCATTATATCAAGAACTGCCCTATGAAGGGCCAGACCAAACACACTTAAAGATGATGGGAATGGAGAAAAGAAGTACTGAGACAACCAAAAAGAGTGGCTTGCTTGAGTAGTAATTTAGTAGTTGTATGTTTTTTATTATCTATACATGTAGATATAGGTGAATCCCAACTTTTGCTCAATCAAGGGATATGTTGTTGTGTAATCCTGACTTTTATGGTCTTTGTGGGATATGTATGTTTTAGAAATATGCTTCAGGATTGTAAGGTGCGTGAATATTGTTTCCCATATGAATATAAGTGTATTATATATACGTGTTTGATGTAATTAAAATATACATTAGAAAATTTAATGCCTTAAAAATAATATGAGTTAAGGGAAATAAAGACAAAATAATAACATAAAATTTTAATTTAGCAGACAATTCCGCCATGTAGAAGAAATCAACCCCTACTGTCAACTCTTGAATAGTCAGTTAATAACGACGAGTGAGGACATAATGTAGACCCAATGCAGAACTTTGTCAATATGCTAGTAGAGGCAATGCAAAATCGACATCCAGTGATAGGAAATCCGCTACCATCGCCAAATCAGTTGACCAATTTCAAAGACTTCAAAGCAGTTGGACCGTCAAAGTTTAGGGGAACAACAGACCCAATCGAAGCCCAGTCATGGATAAAGGAGATAGAGAAGGCATTTGTTATTGTAAGAGTGGTGGAGGAGCAAAAGACTATTTTTTCTACTTACATGATGAAGGGAGAGGCCAATTTCTGGTGGGAAGCTAATCAGAATAGGGCTAAAGATGGTGTGGTGTCATGGGCAAGGTTTAAGGAGATATTTGATGAGAACTACTTTCCAAAAAGTATGAAGAGTAGAATGGAGGTTATATTTCTAGAACTGAAGCAAAAGAATATGTCGGTACCCGAGTATGCAGCAAAATTTAATGAGTTGGCCATGTTTGCTCCACATCAGGTGGACAGGGAGGAACGCAAGGCTAGAAGATTGAAGAATGGTTTAAAACTATGGATATTTAACAAGGTGACAGTGCTACATATTAACTTATTCTCAACTCTACTAGAGAAGTTAATCATAGCTGAATAAGGAAACGAGGCATTATCTAAGTATAACTAAAAGAGAAACAAAAAGAGAAGAGAAGGTGGAAATAAGAATAGTAACTGTGGTAGCAGAAATTCAAACAAGCGCAAGTGGAATAATAATAGAAGCTCTGGAAATACTTAGGGAGATGATCAGAAAAATGGAAAGAAATGTAGCAACTGTGGGAAGGAACACACGGGGAGTGTTTAATGGATACAAATGTGTGTTATAATTGCGGACATGAGGGGCACATCGCTCCTATCTGTCCTAACTCGAAGAAGAGAGTAGGATGTTTTGCGTGTGGATCCACAAACCATAAAATTAGGAATTGTCCGACGAAGGAAAGTGGTGGAGGTAGTGGTTTTAATAGTAGCAACAGTAGATTAACGATTAGAAGACCCGTGCAACGGAATCAGCCAATTGTACAAACGTTTAATATGACCGTGCAAGATGTAATGGAATCAAAAGACATGATGATAAGTATTATTCCGTTTGATAATATAATTGTTAAGTATTATTGAATTCGGGTACTATCTCTTTAATTGAGTCTGGCGATTTCACTAAATAATTTGAATTACTTGGAGAAAGTTAGAGTACTTGATTAATATAAAGGTCATGTATGTGTATGTAACATTTGTCGTGTGTATACATCGGAGCCAAATTCTTCATAGGGGATGCTTAAGATAACGTGTCAGGTTGATAGGTACGACTAGGAGATGTTATCCATTTATGGATCAGAGTCACAGGTTGGTATAATATTGTCCGTAAAATCAATTCGGATATGCAAATACAAAAGAAAAGAAAATATTATAAGAAATTCTTAGTAACCTTATAGTGATGATTCTGGGATAAAATCTTTATAAGGAGGGGAGAATATAATGACCGAGAAAATTACGAACCTAAATTTTTTTATTCATGAATAAATATTTTGTGTAATGATATGTATGTGTTAATGTTATATGATGAGAGGTGATAAGTTAGTTAATTAAATTTATTTGAATTAATTAAAGAATAAATTGTAAAAGTAAGAAGAGCTTTTGTGATGAGATCACAAAACTTGAATGGTGACCTTAAATGGCAAATAAGAAGTTAATAATTAACAAGTGAATTACTTATATGATTAATGAGGAATAATGAATAAATGAATTATTAAAGTTAACCCAATGTGGTTATATGTGTAGGTTATGTGGTTAGTTATATCACAAGCCCAATGAAAAATTATTAGGTAGTTTATTGAATCAAGTTGTAGTACTTATATGTATGTGTGTTATGGTTTAACAAATAGGTCCCAGATATGTTAAGTGTTAGTAGTTTATAAACTAACTCAATTAGGTAGTCCAATTGACTTATAAATAGCAAGTCTAATTGGATTATGTAATTAAACTAATGTGTTAATTAAATGATGAGTGCAATTAAATTTAATTACTAGCCTAACACTTGTACAATTCCAAGTCTTATAAATTAGTATAGTTAACCTAACTGATTTAAATAATAGGAGCCCAATGTTAATAAATGAAATGCTTGAATTAGTAGCCCAAATGAAGTAAATGGTTGAGCCTAATCAATGGTAATTCAATTTTCAAATGAACTTAATTTAGTGATCCATTGTGTAGCCCAAATAAATCCAAGTATTGGTCATTTATATATATATATATATATATATATATATATATATATATATATATGTATATGTGTGTGTGTGTGTGTGTGTGTGTGTGTGTGTGTGTACATATATGGGTAGACATATACGTATAATTGGAATAAAAATAAACCAAAAATGGTAGAAAAATGGCCAAATGGCCGGTCAAGGTGGGGCCTCAATGGGGTGTCTAGCTAGGTTTGTTGTTGAGTGTTTTATACACAATTGGTTGCTTGATAAGTTATGTGATAGATGTCATTCATGAAGGTCATTCAAGGTAATAGTAAGCATGAATTAAGCTCCTAATTGACTAACATTGGTTGATTAGGAGATGTTAAGTAAGTCTAGAGGAGTTCTATAAACAGAGAGCTTTTATGTCTTGAGTAAGAGTTGGCTCATTTGCTTATTCTACTAAGTTCCAAAGAGATAGAGAAAGTGTAAAGAGAAAAGAGTAAGGAAGTTGTGAGTTGGAAGAACTTGTTAGCTAAATCACCCAGAAGGTTGGCTAGAGAGCATTTCGTGTAGAAAATGAAGAGAGCTAGTAATATCAAGCATTCAAGATTTATAAGGTTTAAAAGTTTTCTCATCTCAAAACTTTAGTTCATAGATGTAGATTATTGTTTATAGTATCTTTTGCTATGTTAGTTGTAGAAGAGTCTATTTGAAGAAGATATATGGTTAAATATGCTAGATATGTGTTTTAACATGTTTTGTATGGAAAATGATGGAAGAAATGGTTGTATAATCATGTTTGGTTTCAAAATCCTAGTTAAATGTGTAGGTTGGTGATTTATGAATTGAGATGTGTATGTTATTTTTATGATCCATGAGTCTTGAATGATAGGTTTATGTGTTATGAAGACAACTCAACTTGAACAATTGAAAAATATGAAGAAATGAACAAGTTATGGTCCTTTTACTAAAAGAGGTCATTTTTGAAACCCTAGTCGATCGATCCTAAATTTTTTTGTCAAAACGTTTTCAAAAATATGATCAAACCATGAAATATTATAAAATAAGAAGTTAGGAAGATAACATAACTGAGTCTGTGTCTTTTGGATGTGTAGATGTCATTTTGTACAAGTTTTAATCAAAATAACTCAAGTTGAAATCTGCTTAATTTTTTAAAAGCATATTACCCTAGCGCCGGCTGTGCCTGTGCTGTTTGTTTCTAGCGTCGGCGATGCTGGACTCAGTTCATTTTGAGCGCCTGCGGGGCTAGGCCGATTTTTCAATTTGTTCGGGTTAGGTCGGGTCGGTTTTGGCCGAGTTGGGTCAGTTCAGAAAATGAAAAATATTCTAAAAAAAATTAAAAATTACTTTATTATTTTTGGATCCAATAAATGTAGTTTAAATATTATAAGTAGTTAATTTAATATGTAAATTGGAATAAATATTTTTAAAAGATTAATAATATTAATAAAATATTATTAAATAAATAATAATATTAGAAAATTAATAAAATATTATTAAATAATTAATAATATTAGTGAATAAATAAAATATTATTAAATGATTAATAATATTATTAAAGTAATAAAATATTATTAGATGATTAATAATATTAGAATATGAATAAAATATTATTAAATGATTAATAATATTAGATAATGAATAAAATAGTATTAAATGATTAATAATATTAGAATATGAATTAAATATTATTAAATAATTAATAATATTAGAGAAAGAATAAAATATTAATAATATTAGAAGGTTAATAAAATATTATTAAATGATTAATAATATTATAAGATTAATAAAATATTATTAAATTGTTAATACTATTATATAAGAGTTTGAACTATATTAAATAATTAATACAGGTTTTATGTGATTAAAATATTATAAAGTGATGATAATAATTCCTAAGTGTTTAATATTCCCATAATTATATAATTATGTGGTTAAGTGTGAGAGAGGTAACATATAAAAAGGGTATTATATGAATGTATATACGATACTAATTTAAAAATCAACTTGATTAATGGTTAGGTCTATTCAACGGGAGTTAATTAAATTGGTTAGCAGTAATAAGCACTCAATGCAAGTTCTCTGAACCTTAACTTGTATTTATTTTTGCAAGTTCTCTATAACCCTACTCAAATTATTATTGAGCAAGTTCTCTTACCTTAACTTGTATTTATTTTTGCAAGTTCTCTATAACCTTACTCAAATTATTATTGAGTAAGTTCTTTTGAACTATAACTTTATTCTTATTGTGCAAGTTATTTTGAAACCCAAATTTGTTTCATTACGCAAGTTATTGTGAACTTATAATTGTATTATTGTTCAAAGCTGGATAAATTATTGATAATTATTCCAAATCATTATGGTTTATTAGTATTCGCACTTATATGTATTCACATGTCTTGTTCTAAATATGACCTAGTTAAGAAATAGGTCTAAGTCAATTGTTCGGGCTAGACATTGTATGTACTAGTTCTAAATATGAACTATTTAAGAAGATGGTCTATGCCAATTGTTTCGACTAGACTTTTGCATGTATTAATTCGTTACCTTGAATATTGTTGAAAACCCATCCAAACTAGTAGTTGGTGCGGACTCTTATGGTATAAATGAGTAGAACAACCCTTATAAAGGGGGTATTATCTATTGGAAGCAGAATCTTTGCGCACACTAATGCTGAATATTATACATATACATCGGATATTAGAGGTATGATCCCCTCAAGTGTCCAGTTTGAGTATTTACAGTTTTATAATTGTTAAATACTCCCGAGGTAGTCAGATATGCCCTGACAAGCCCTCCTTAATTCTAAGATATTCAGTTCAGAGTTGAAAAGTTCTCATGTATGTTCTTGGTTCTTTTGACCAACTCAGCAGTAAAGATTCTACAAATCTCTTCATTGTATATAGTTTGTATGTTGCATGCCTTCACAATTATTGTATATTATTGAAGTTTCAAAAGAGTAATTCTTTTTCATTCATGATATATCTTCCTTGTTTATTTAAACTTGCTGAGCAAAATAGTTGCTTGCCCTTGCTATATCATGGACTATTTTTTAGCAATGCATGACTGTTTTGAGAAGGACAAAGGTAAAGAAAAGGCAACTTAGTAGATTGGATAGACGCAAGTTTTATTATTATTATGTGTCTTATGTAACTCTTTATTGTATGGAGATGGTGTATGTATTTAAGGTTAGTGGAACATGGGATAATGGTACATTTTGTTTATATTTTTCGTGAGTTATTGAAAGTTAGGCTTATGAATGTTGTATAAGTAGTGAATCGTGAGCACTGAACCCGAGGTTCAAGGGACCTGGATTTGGGGGCGCTACAAGATATATGCTAGTAAGTTGCAGAGGGAGAATACACTGTAAATAAAGAAGTTGTATGTACCATATACTTGTTCGAAAGATGCTAGAAATAAGCATGTTAACTCTATGTGGCTTGTAGAGAAGTATATAAATGAATTCAAGAAAAAAATCCAAAGACGTTAGTTGCACACCACCTTTGTAGAAACTACTTAGAATGAAGACATTATAAGGATATCAGAGGTTCAAGCTTATAGAGAAAGGAACAAAGAAGTAAATATGATCCATGACAGCATTAATGAACAATATGTGTAGTTCTGACAGTATGTTAAAGAGTTAAAGAGGCTAAATCTAGGTAGTCCAATTGAATTGGTTACTGAAAAAGGTACACTAGCAATAGAAAAACCAATTTTTAAAAGGATTAATATATGTTCGAGAGGACTAAATGAGGCTGTAAGCATTGTAGGCATGTCATTAGGGTTGATGGTACTCACCTAATGAGTACAAATGAAGGAGTCCTTTTAATTGCAGTATGCGTTAATCTTAATGACAATATGTTTCCCTTAGCATATGTAGTTGTGGAAAGTGAGACAAGGGCTACATGGACATGATTTTTGGATATTTTAAAGGATGATGTAGGGATTATGAATGAATATGGGTGGAAATTTATGTCTGGTAAACAAAAAGGGTTGATTGCAGCATATGATGTTATAGTCCATAATGTTAATAAAAAGGTTTTATTTCCAGCACTTGCACCAAAACTTTGCTAATGTTGGACATAATGGTATGCAACTAAGGGAATTGTTATGGAATTATGCAAGGGCCAGTAATTTGAGGAATTTTAAGGTATCAATGGAGGAACTTAAAAAGGTTGATCTTAAGGCAATCGAGTGGCTAGTTGACAAGCCACCCCAGCAATGGTCAAAATCACATTTTAGTCCATATCCAAAATGTGATATTTTAACTAACAATCTATGTAAAAGCTTCAATAACATAATCAAGTTGGCAAGGGAGAAGCCTATGCTCAGTATGCTTAAGGATATTAAGGACTTGTTAATGAAAAGGATGCCTTTTAATCAAAATATATGCAAGAAATAGTATGGGAACCTTTGTCCTAATACACTAGAAAGGTTAACAATTGGCAAAAAAAAATAATAATAAGCAAGAGAATCAATCCCTATAGCTGCTAGTGAATTTAGATACCAAGTGAGAACAATGTATGTAGATCAATACTCAATTGATTTGGAGACAAATGGCTGCTGTTGTAAGCGATGGGATATAACTGACATATTATGTAGTCATGTCATTGCATGTATGGCTTTCAAGAACCTGGATCCTACTATATTTGTCAATGATCTATACAAGATCAACACCTACCAGTTAGTTTATGCATCAGTCATTGCTTTAATATGGAGTTCAGAAATGTGGGAAGCTAAGGTTCAAGGTACTCCAATAATGACACTTTCAACATACAACAAACTTCCTGGTAGGCCAAAGAAGTTGAGGAAAAGGAATTGAGATGAACCTCAGCTACGAGGAGATAACACTTATGGGGATTTGGGGAAAAAATTCAGAATTCTTTTAGATGCAGAGTTTGTTAGCAGTATAGACATAATTCAAGGTTTCGCAAAAAGCAACGAGGGAACCAATGAAGTAATGAAGATGCAGTCAACCAAGAAAATAATGACGTTGTAGTTAACTAAGAGGAAATAATTTTAACACCACATGTTATAACTTAGTAGTCTCAGACAAAGTAAAAAATTTTAGTAAGTAATATAACACTATGCTCCTTTATTTGGTTACTTTTGGCAAAATAAGCACCTTTTTCTTTCTTTTTTTTTAGTTCATGAGGAGCTCAAGATCTCAAGGAGATGAGCAAGGAAAAATGTTGACAATACTAGTGTAATTATTCATTTGGTTCACATATATTGTCATTTTTGTCTATTATAGCTTTTAGTTTGAATGAGGATCATCGAGTCATGTATTTCTCTTTTTAGGTTTAAAATGGCACAAGTGGAATGAAGAATAATATGTATCTGATATGAGCCAGCTTTGTAATGGAGTACCTCAAACACAATCATCTTATAAAGGGACACCAATCCTTGTCAAAGGGGGGAAGAATTATGTTACTTTGAAAAACATGAAATCATTTGTGCATGGGTCTGGTTTGCAGCTTTTAGGGGATAGGACGGGGACTAGTACTTTACATATTTTAGGGGATATAATATATTTTTATTGTGCAATTGCTACTTCATATGCTACTTCGTATATTTTTTTGGGCTTTTAGCATTTTGAGATGAAACTTTGCAAACTTAGGAACTACATGTCTATAGTTTGCAAAGTTTGACCTTAAGTATTAGCAATTTCAATGGTGATGTGCTATATCAAACAATTTAATGTATTAAATTGTTATTTTTAGATGAATGGAAATAAATTCTCGCTTGAAATTTTATTTTGGGGGGGGGGGGGGGGGTGTTACATAGTGATGTGAATGGTGAATTTTGAATGTTATATTGAAACTATTTTGTGAATGATGAACTACATATCTACTCTATTTTGGGAAGTGTTGATACAAAGTCGTGTGTTTTGTGTTAGCTTGTTTTGTGAAAAAGCAAGCTCTGCTTACTGAAGAGATTTTGTGTAGCTATATTTTTCACTCACAATAACAAATAATAAATGTCATGCTTTATTCCTTTGAACTCTTTTTTTCATTCATAACAGTATGGATTCATATTACATAGATTGCATACTAGAAACATCATTTGTTAGAAATTTTGTAAATATTAAAATAGTAAAAAACACTATTATGCCTCTATAAATTTTCTCTCTTCTAAGCATCTTTGTGAGTTCTTGCTCAGTTGCAGAAATCCTTCTCAGGAGGCCAGGAATAACTTGGATTGCTCTTGTTTGCATTAGAGCATCATCCTAGTAAAATAAACCACATCCTTGAACTCCAATAGTTTAGCAAGAAAAAAAATCTCCTGCTTGGATTTAAATCAGTCTAAGATGGCTTGAGGATAGCCGAAAGATGACAGTGCCACCAAAATGAAGCCATAGAACTTTTAGGTATGGTTTTTCTCTTTCTCCTCTATATTCTGTTAATTCGCTGCACCTTCTCTTTCACCTGTTCTTCTACTCCTTCTCTTTCTCTTCCACTATCTTATGGAACCCTAATATATAAGGGGATGGTTAATACTGTTCGACTAAAATTGAGGGAAAACAAATAGTATTTTTAGTTTGAAGGAAAACATATTGGTGGGTGGGGTTGGAGGGAAATGGTTATACATGTATTAATTTTGTTTTAATGGAAAAATACAGTGAAATACATTCAAAATTATAAAAATACACTGAATACCGACCTTCCCATGACACGTCAGCAATCCTGTCATTTTTATGCCTGAAAATAGATTTACATTTAGTTTTGGTTACCTACCATTATAAGTTTTTCTAAATTAGGATCATTTGTGTAAAAGGGGTAATACTTCGAGGGACACATAAATGTATGTAACCCTAAAACAAACCCAGAATATTAAAAGAATCCATCATCCTCACCTCTATCCACCATCTTCATTTGTTACAAATATTGTGTTATTTCCCTTTAAACCCAAACATCGTCGCCTCATACCTCAGTATATGCAATAATCAATCGCCCACAACTTTCCACCAAACTATGGTTTAATATCCATCGATAAACAGCAGCCACCAACCACAAAGCTTCTAAATCTCCATCAAATTCGCCAATAATTTAAATTGGATCAAATTTGGAGCTTACATTTATTTGTTGTTTTGAGTGATTGTAATAAGATTTTTCTTTGTATTAATGTTCGTAGAAGAGAAAGAATGCAATTGTAGACCTACTAAAAAAAAGTAGCCAATCTGCGACCGCCTATCAGTGAAAGTTATCGATCGCTGATAGGTATCTACGACTGACTGCGGTCGCTGTTAGTGGTCGCAGATTATTTGGTTGCTAGATGGACATCGACGACTGAAATTAGTGATTGCCAATAGTAACCACAATCGTCGCTAGTCTAAGTCAGCTTTTAGAGTGACATGGTGCCAAGTGTCAGTGACCGCAATGATCGCTAATAATAAATAAATAAATAAATAAGTTTTTGCCTACTTTGTGGATTTTCCAAAAAAGTTGTACCTGCTTTATATCCCAACATGCAGCAATTCATATATATAAAGTAACTCCAACACACGTGTTAATACCAACTTCATTCAATATATCTAAATATACAATACAATCCTTTGAATTGAAATATAAATAAACCAAAGTAAAATCTATATACAATGTCATCACAATAAACATCTATGCAAACAGTCGTTAAAAAAAATAAAAAAATACAAAGGTAGAACAAGATCAAGAGAATACAAAAATTTCTTCTCATGCATCATTGTCCAAATATTCCTGTAACAAAAGAATAAAATATGTTAATATATATATATATATATATATATATATATATATATATATATATACAGTCCCCTTCTCCAGCGAACCTTAAAAAGCGAACCAAAGACGAACCGTCGTCTTTGGTATCTATGGCGACGGTTCGACCCGTCACCATAGCCATGCACTTTATGACGACGGGTCGAACCGTCGCCATAGATACCAAAGACGACGGTTCGTCTTTAGTTCGCTTTTTAAAGTTCGTTTTTGAAAATTTTCCTATATATATATATATATATATATATATATATGTACACACACACACAAGTGTATAGTTTGATTGTACTAATTAGAAGTAAGATTACCACGTCGTCATCCTGATACTGTCGTCACTGAATCTGTTAACTCATCAGGGAGACTGCAGATGCATGCCCAGTGTATGAAGAAGATCACGATCTCAACATATCGTTGTCACACAGTCAGCAGCAGTATGTGACATCGGCTGGCATGATGATTACGAGTAAATTGGAAAAACAGAGCTTCCTGTGCCATTGATAGTCGGTCGGCGTCGTTGCCCTCAGCCTTTGACATAGTTCTTCTTCACAACTAATGCCCCCTCCCACAATTCTTAATCTATCAACGGTCGTGGGGTGCCAGCTAGATGGTGCTCGTTTAGCAATGTTTTATAAGTTTCCTATCATCAAGTTAAAAATTAAAAAGGCTATAAGTAAATATTTACGCTAAAGAATGAATGGCGTTAAAAATTATAAACAACATATCCAAGTTATAAAAACATACAACTATTTGGACAGCCTCAGGTAGACCATCGTGGCTGGGCACGTACACATCCAGCCAATGGATAGGCTGACCCTGTGACATAGCCTCCTACAAATATAACTTGGGATACATATATATATGTATATATATTAAGCACATGCTCTCAAACTAATACAATGATTGTAAACATAAAAAAAAAAATAAAAAAATTGCAAAATACGTACCCTGGTAGCAACATACTACAACTGTGAATATACTGTCGCCCCTATAAGTGTCTTTTGTCTTGTCGCCTTCAGGTGCACCTGAGGCTCTGTTCATAGCGGCATTTCTGCGTCTCTTAACCCAGCTCTCAGCTTTTCACTGCCCACATATGTTAGTCTATATGGGTTATGCACACCACCAGGGGCTGTACTCTTCCATGCATTGCTCAGTCTATCCTGGATGGTTGATCTCAGCATTCTTTAGGGTTTTCTGTCGTTCTTTGTTCAAATTGTCTTTTGTTCGGATAACGCACTTTTGCTAGAAAAATGTATGTATTGTTGATGCTTGTGCGTCGTCCTATCTATATCTTTTCTGTAAATAAAAATACAATAATAATACTAAAACGATGATAATATAATCTAACACTACTGAATAATATTAGTTTATTAATTATATTATCTTACAAAACTTAAAAAAATATACTTGAAGTTCAGCCCAAACTGCATCCTTGTGGGTTAGAGGTGTGCTTGCCCACGTAATCACTGGCGTAGGTCAGTTCTGTAAACATAGTTGTGAAATGTACTTCATAATCATACTATCTGTAAAATCACTAAAATATACAACAATTTACATTTTATTTTATTTTAATATTTAAATCATTTTACATTAGTATATACACAATGCTAATATGAAATAAATATTTAATATGACAGCTATATAAATTACATGCTGTCTGGAGGAGGTCTAATCTGAATGAGAATCCGCTCATCCAAATTAGCTAAGGCCTTCGGGATCTGATTCGGACCCCGACCCAAGTCGTGTTTTCTTGGCGATGCTAAAGAAGACATCTATAAATAAAAACTTTAGGATGTTATTATGACTTATATGATAACACATACAAAAATAAAATGACTAATGACATGTAATTGTTTGAAATAGTTAACTACTATAACTATAAATGAAAGGTACATGAACATGACAAGGAGACATAGAACATGAATATATGTAACTATACGTAATACAAGTAAAACTAAACATACAGTTTAATGAAAATCGCTATTTGATTCAAAATTATTTTGAACATCATGTGGAGATTCATAATCGTCATCTTTTTCAGATTCATTATTAGTGTTTGTTAATAACTTTTCCTCCTTAGGATCAATTGTTAGAGTTCATGCCCTAGAGGCCAATTATTTGATGTAATTGCTTAACAATTTGATATTATATTTGATTGAATAAATGAATTATTTTATTATGATTTTATTTACTGTGTTATATAAATATTAGTATAATAAAAGTCCTTAGAATAGTGATACGAATTATATAGCTTCAACTATGTGACTTGAACATGAGATTATATAATTACAATTAGTATCATTGTTCTTAAATGTCCCTAGTCAAGTATCATTATTAATGGGACAGGAATGATGCATTAAGACTAGTATGTGGATTGACTGATGGTCAAACCTCATTGGTCATAAATATATGAGATATTGAGTCAATGCATATGTACATGTTAGAGAACAATGTACTGGACAGACCCACCATGAGAATTCTACGTGGAGCATTATGCAAAGTGACATAAGAAATTCTCATAGTGAAATTGATGTAATGATCATTCGACCTGAAATCACTATATTATTACACGAGAATTTATGTACTTTGATATCATCAAAAGTCACCTTTAATAGGGTGGACAATAAAGGTGATTATTGGGTACATCATGAATCGTGTGAGGAATATGAGTGATCTAGATGGAATTTAACCCTCCTATATATTAGGGGTGATATCCATAGGCCTCTTGATTGAGTAGGACTATGAAATGCATGGCCATGCTCAAATAGGGATTTGTTTCATATAGTCTACTCATTGATCAAGAAAACTCAGATTAAATTATAAAGAGTATGACACATTCCATGCTTCGAGTTTAATCTAGGATGTTAAGGTTAAAATGATTAAATTATATTGAAACATTGGTCACGAAAAGGTTGCATCGAATCACCGATCTTATTATTATTTGGGAAGCAATGATGCATTACTAGATGCCGCTCACTTTTTATAATTTTATAATATGATTTTAAAATTATTGCCAATATAATAATTACCTATAGGGTCACACACTTAGAACATAATTAAAAGAGAATTAATTTAAATTGTTAGGATTTAAATATGTCAATATGATTGATAGTATTTAAATTACAAATTTAAATTAATAGGATAATTTGTATATATGTATATTAATGAAGACTTAATTAAAATATAATATATATAAATTCGGATTTTATTTTTCTAATTAAGGTTTGGTTAATTCTTTTAACTGCTATATATGCATGATATATTAGCTGTTTTAAGTACGTGAAAATCAAAACCTAAACCCTAGCCGCTTTCAGAAAGAGGTAGAGAGAAAAACTCAGTAAATCCTGTAATGACCCCGAAATTCGACCAACTTTATTCCCTTAAACTTTGTATTTATTATACATTATCTTTATAACGTCCAAATTTCGGTTTGTTAATAAATTTTTAATCACCTTCTTTAATCCATTAATTGATTTTAAAATCATCATTTACCTAATTTTCAGTATAATTTTTTTTTCTCAATTCAATCATTGTATTAAAATATTTGGATATTAAAATCCTTACATTTTGATCCTAGTCCCTGGATCGCAACCTTTACTTTTTCTTTCTATCATCATTATCGTGAAACTCAATAAAGCTCAACATTCAAATTCAATGTTGTTTATATCCATCCAATATTCTATGTTTCATGATTTATCATTTAAACATAGATATATAATCGTCTCTATCATAATAATCATCTTGAACAATTATAGTTCATAATATAACTCTATTCGCCTTATATGGATCCCATTTATACATGCATATATCACATCAATACCAACTTTTGTACATGCAAATATCACGTCAATACAAACTTTGCAAATGTATCCATATTGAATCATAATATAAACATTTAGTACTAACGCTCACAACCCTTTTTGGAAAATTCGTCTCTATATAATCTGATGTTCTTGAAATTCTTTTCTTAACCTGCAAAAGTTTATTTTATGCAAGTAATGAGCACAACAGCTCAGCAAGTTCAACAGTTTATGTGTCACGTAGCACATACCTTAATATGTTCGGTGTGTGTCATACATCATGTGCTTGTGCTTCTACTATAACAATATATCTTAAATCATTGTACAAAATACACATAGTTGTCAAATTAGTCACAGATCACATAACACATAATCTATATGCATTTAAACAAGGAATAACATATCATAACAGACAACATTTAACATTAAATGACTGAAGAACTTGCCTCGATTTACGTTCATTCCGTAACACTCACAAACATCCCACCTATAGCCTTGTTCGTCAATTAACATTTCTGTGATCTTTATCATTCATCACATAACCTATATATCAAACTCAGGTTATATCACAATCAATAATCTCGTTCGAGAAATAACATTCTTTTAAATTATTCTACTAAACTTTAACAACGTTGCCTTTTATCACAATTTTTTCGTTACTTAATCTTTTACGTTCACTAGTCAGTCAACACACGATCCATAACATCCTAACATCTCACGAGTCTAATAAACCTTTCAAAGTCTCCAAATTATTATTCTGGACTTTTCAACCAATTTTTACATTTTTCAAATTATCCGACAATTTTATGTAATTATTTCTATTTATAAAACTATTATTTAATAGCTTTAAAATAGAAATAATAATACAACATACTTGTATATCCTCCAAACACCATCCATATTTATCTTATATTATTATAAGATTTTTCACCAAGTTTCATAATTTTTCAACATTCATAGAATTTTCCATGAATTTCCACTTATTTTTGCATTAACTTTTAATAGCCCTAAAAATACAATAAATACTATGATCTTCAATAAATTACCAAACTTTTTCAAAATTTCTGGAATAATATAACAATAATGCTGTCCAGAACAAATTTTAGCACAAAAATATTTTTAGTAATTAAATTTTAATTTTAATGCACACGAAATTTAATTCTCTACAACTTTTTAGAAGAAATTTTTTCCAGATTCTGCACTGAAATGAACAGACTCCGGACAGATTCACGTTTCACTGTGCTAATTCTTCCAAAATTCATAGAAATTAGCTCCTTTATCAGAAAATTACAAATTTTAAATCCATTCCACACGAAATTTAATTCTCTAAAACTTTGTAGAAGGAAAGGTTTCCAAATTCAGCACCAAAATGAACAGAATCGATACTGTTCGTGACTGTTCATTTTAATTTCCAAAATTTCATGTTTTGATCCAATTTTTTTCCACAATAATTACTCTAAACATCATATAATCTACATATACACATCCACAAATGGTAAACAACAATTATCTTAAGTATTTACTAATTTTTTTACAAAATTAGTTTATCAACAAAATAAAACTAAATTAAATTCATTAAAATAGTTTTATACCTTCATATTGCTTGAAAAATCATTTTCTTGCACTTGATATCCTTCTTGGTGGAACCAATATTTTCCTCATCTCATGGTGGTGCTCGGTGGTTCACGGGTAGCATGGTGGTGGCGTCGGGAGGAGGAAGAAGGAGGAAGGGAGTGTTATCTTTTATTTCTTTTTCTTTTCTTTTTTTTTTTTTTTGTTCCTTTTCCTTTTAATAGTTAAAAGATTTAATCATTTTGGAAATTATAATGAGTCCACCGACTTAGAGACCAACTTGCCAAATCCGGATTGTTCCACGCAAAAAGAAATCAAGCATGCAAATTTTATTTAATACATTACGTAGCTATTACATATAATAAATATTTTATATAACGTATATAAAATATTTATTTTAATTCATCAAAAATCATAATATGATTTATAAATAATATTAAGACCTCTTTTAGGTACTTTTCTTGACAAATTTTGTATACACATAATGACATGCATGTAATTATATGAGGTAACTTATACCACCAAAAATCATAAATTAATTCCTATAACTTATAAAAATTATTTTTCATAATTTTTCACTTCATTACTTGGACATCATATTACACTAACATGTTTCCGTTTCTAAAATATTATCATTCATAAAAATCATAACAATTCAATTATGCATAAACATAATTTTTAATGAATTAAAATATTTTTTTTCCTCATTTAATTTCATTTCTTTACATCTCACATTAATTTCTTTATATATAAATTATATAATTTAATATTATATAATTTATATATTTACATTCTCCTTTCTTAAATAACTTCTTAAATTCCTCCATAATTATCAATTAATCAATAATTATAATTTTATTAACTTCCCCATTCGCTTTTCATTTAAAATTGGATTAATTTAATTATTAATCCCTTAATTTTCATAATTAATAACATTTATAATTATTACTTAAACATATACATTTATATATATATACAAATGTATATATATACATATCTAATTTAATATATTTCACATTGCCACGTAACCTCAATTAAATCATAATTTCTGCATTTTCATAATAATTTAATTGTACAATTTATTGTACATTTACCTGAAATTTCTCTTATTCTTAATAAATTATTTTTAAACAATTTATTTACTTTTCAATTACTTAAGTTCAATACCATTTATCATAATCTCTGCACAGATTTAATTTACTAATTAAATCTCATCACATACCTTAAATCACATAAAATAATAATTAATTTAAACAATCTTGATAATTTTATCAATTAAATTCTCATTTAATATTATTAAAGAAATCCTGAAAATTCGCATCCTCACAAATCCAAATCCAGATCTAGATCTTGGCGGCTAGTACCGCGACTCTCTTTGCTACAGATCGTGGGACTATTCGCGGGGCGTTTGTGTGGATATCGTAGAGACACAGTTCCGTTGGATAGCGTTGAAGATTCGAAGTCGTTCCAGAATTCCATCGTCTCCATTCAAGCTTGGATAATCGGTAAAAATATATCTAAACCTCTGAATTAATATGTTTTCACATGGATCCTGTTTTAGGGTTTCAAATTTTTTTTTGAAATTCCGTTGCGTTTATATGTCGAAACCCTACATCAATATCAGTTGGCACAGGTACTGACTCAGAATCTAATTCAACATGTTCATCTCCACCCTCTAACTAGTTTAGTTCACTGTTGTCGTCCACATTTATTATAGGAGGTCTATGTAACATCTCCTCTTAGTAGAACTCATCGTCTACTAATTGGACGCGACTACGTATGGGAGTATGAATTACAACTTGTCAATCTTCAAGTGGTCTATCCCTTTTCCTAACATGACTAGGAGTGTAATATACTCGTACTGTTTGAGTTGGCAACACAAATGGTGAGTTGACGTATGTGGACCTATAAAGGTCAATATCGATGATTCCATGTCGATCAACATGTATCCCTTTTTTCTGAATTATTCCAACGACACTTGAACTAATTAATCTGACCCCCATAAGTACCCTTGTACGATAACTCTATAATTTCCTCCAACTCCCCATAAAAGGCATGACCAAGCTCATTGTAACGATCTCATTGAGCTCACACTCTAGTGTTAGTTGTTCTTTTATCATGAGTATATGTCTTTGTGTGAAAGTCACAACCATTTACTTTGTAACCATTGCGGCTGACTTGGTCCATGTTTTGGCCTATAACTAGGACTTGTACATTTGAAGGAATCATTTCATTATTAAGAGTATATAATTTTTTTATAAATTATGAATTATCACTTCATAATTCAATTAAATTAAATGAATTAATAAATTAATACTATGTCGTGCTTAATTAACTTAACTAACTTACTTTATCCTTTAGCCAAATTTTAAACTTTTTATCATGACTGAGTTAAATATCTTTATTAGTGATGTCATTTTGATTTGCTTTTAACTCGTCATCGTATGATTTATATATGTATTATAAACATTAACATATAAATATATGAGATTGCAGGTTAAGATATAAAGTTAAGTATGAATTTTACATGTATACCTCACAAAGTCGTCAATCTCCTCATAATTGAGAAGAATTTAAGTATGTGCAACATGTAATTCTCGCTTTGAGAGGAATACGTGCTTCCTTTTTCCATAAGCGCGACTTGATAGACCAAATATAAAAAGTCGACCATTTAGTTCAACATTGCCCCCATCATCATGTCTCAGGACTCGATTGGCCTTTGTCAAGACTTTGTCGAGAAAATAGTCTGAGACAAATGTAGATATCTCATCGAAATTGTATGCCTCACATATTGACCCCTTGACGTAAGCTCTATTTTTCACCTTCCTCTTAAGGTTTTCTATCACCCTCTCGAAAGTGTACATCCATCTATATTGAATTGGACCACCAACACGAGCTTTATATGGTAGATGGATTTGCAAATGCTCAATGGAGTCAAAAAAAACTAAGTTGGACTATTTTTTTCAAGCTTACACGTGATCTCAATGATGTTCTTCTCAAGTATGGACATGTCCTTTTCATTTAATGTTTTTGAACATATGTGTCTGAAGAAATGACTAAGATCAGTCAAAGCATCCCATATTGGTTTATCAAGCAAGTCCCGAACACATGACAATCATGACTTTCATCCCTTGCAATTTCCCACTTGTAACACACCTTGCAATGTTTGACGCATCCATCTGGTAGTTTCAGAAACTTAATCCATGTGCATACATCTTCAACCTACTTTTTAGAAAATATGTACCTTGCATGTGGTTTGACCATCTTACATTAGGAGATTCATAAAGTTCTAATCCAAGAAGTTTACAAATATCTTTCATGTCCAACCGTGCCCTATCATTATCTTTTGTCTTGCTTGAAACACCCATCACAGTGTTAAATACATTGTCAAACACATTCTTTTTAATATGTATCACATCTAGATTATAACGAATCAAATGTGTATACCAATAAGACAGTTCCCAAAAGATATTTCTCTGAACTCAATTATAAGATTCGCCAAACTCATTGATTATGTATGAGGTAATAATTTTACCGAATAGGGTGACTGGCATCTCATCACACGGTCACGCATCTCTATCTCAAACAGTTATGGTGCATACATATCATTCTCTACTTTCCCTTTTCTAAAGTTTTTTCTATTTCTTATAAACGAGTAATCTATCAGCAAGAAACGACGATGACAGTTAAACCAATAAGGCTTTCTATCATTTGATAAATTGACCCAACTTCTTCACCACTTTCTTACAAAAGTAGTAGTTATCGGGTAATTTTTCACCGTCAGACAACATACTCTTAATAGCCTTTAAGAGCGGCTCAAAACACTCATGGCTCACGTTGTGATCAGCCTTGATGTTAAGTAATGTCGTCACTACAGACAATGTAGTTTACTTGGTGCAACCAGGCTATAACGGTTCGCTACCCTTGTCTAACAGCTTAAAGAACGCTTTGGCATCGGAATTCATAGGTTGCTCTTTGTCTTGTTCCCAATTAAAATCAGGCCCTGCAATATCATGAACCATGTCATTTATACGATGGGTACTGCTGCCTAGATTATGTACTTGTGCGATTCCACTATCTCTTCTCTGGCCATGTGCCTACCAGCATTCTTCGTAATTTTTCATGAACCCAGAAACAAGTCAATGATAGGCGACCATGTCTCTGTCCATATAATTTACATTCTTACACTTCAAACAAGGGCATCTTATCTTATTCTGACTATTAACACATTCTTGGTGACTATACGCATAATCCAGAAACACTTGGCAACCAGTTCTAAATTCAGCTTAGCACCTATCTGGGCACTTGCCTTTCGTTGTCTCATCTAACTATTGTTTGAATAGAAATCCATGATACTATGGTACGTATTTTGACAAGAAATACTGTATTAAATTGTGTCATCTTTAGGTATAATTAATGCATAGTTCCTATCAAAATATGTCTCCAATCCTATTACACCGGTTAGGCTTCTATCCCATTCTTGTATGCGACGTCCTACTAATGTCAACGATTCAAACAAATGCATCTGTTGTTCAAAAGAAATTTTGACAGCATTTCCCATAGGTCTCCAAGTACACGAAATAGACTATAATTTATACAGTCTAAGTATGCACCTAGAGAATAATAAAAGATAAACAAGCCAAAATTTCTTTATAACAAAAAGATACATTTGCTACAGTCGTTAACACAAGCCTAAAAGAGAGTCACGTATAAGAACAATCCCAAACTGGGGACTATTCAAAATTCACTCATAATAAGTGAATTTTGAACGGGTTTCTAAGCTGAGAGCATATTATATTATTTTAAATTATATCATTGACAAAGATCTCATTATAACGGTTTAAGCTCGTGCAATCTCAGACAAAGTACCCCTCCTTGACTGCCCTAATAGCATTTACTTGCAATATGTCCAGTCTCACCACACTTATAACAAACATTTCACTAACACCTCCTATGTATCTACCACCACCACCACCGTATCCACTGCTGCTACCATACCCTCCATGAAAAAGAAGTCAGATTAATTAATGGATTAAGAGAAAAAACTGAATTTATTGGAAGAATTTAATTTCACATGAAGAGCAAGTAGGGAGACGCGTGTATACAGGCGTCTCCCTAATTGGTCTTCATGTGAATTCAGTTTTCTCTCTTAATCCACTAATATGGCTTCCTTTCATAGAGGGTATGGTGCCAACGATGTATACGGTGGTGGCGTGGACACGGAGAAGGTGGCGGTGGAAATGCTTGCTACAAGTTTGGAGAGACTAAGCATATTGAAAATAAATGCTAAATTAAATTAAATTATTTTTTTTTATTTTAAATTATAGGATATTATATTATTTGTATTTGGAAATAATAATAATAATAATAACAATAACAATAATAATAATAATAATAATAATAATAATAATAATAATAATAATAATAATAATAATTAGTGAAGGGGTGGTGGTCGGGAGAAATATAAAACAGAGCTTAATCAATATGAAGATTTCACATTGAGCCAATCAATTCATCTAAGCCACTAATTCTCTTGTCTGATACAATGTACAACTAATAAAATAAGGGAAAACAATTCTTGCAATGCATGGAGTATCAAAGTTTGTATACATTTAATCTCAAGCCATAGTAAATAGTGGAATGTGTAAAGGTGTTACAGAATTTTTCTTAATATCTAAAACACATAATACAATCACAATGCATAAAATATGAATACAAATCCTTGAAAAAACTAACAGGGAATTGATACTTGCACCCTCCAATTTGTCTCCAATAATATAATTTAACTAAAACTGCAGTAATTTAGCATTAATCCAAGTAGATGCAAGCTCACGGGAAGTGAAACATATGACTTGGGACCAACCATTTTACAAAATATAAACCCACTGACATATAGGAGCATAGATTAGGACTCCCAAATCCCAAATGAAGGATTCGGGTGAACAAATATTCTGCTATTTAGAACAAACCTATACAAATACCAACAATAATTTTCACAATACCGGAACAATAAACTCATCAAGCAATCAAAGATATCAACAAAAATAGAGTTGTTATACATACTTGTATCAAGAGCAAATAGGGCGACGTGAGGCGAAGCAGGGCAGCGTGGGGTGGTCCGGCAATCTTCTCACGGCTGACGGTCACTCCTCTATTCTTTCTTCTCCCTCTTCTCCTTATTTTCTTTTCTCTCTTCTTCCTTTTCTTTCTTATTTCTTATGCCCGATTGTCTGGGTTTTGATGGAGTTTAAAAAGGATCAGCGACTGCATTCTGCGACCACATGCAGTTGCTAATACTTATTGACTTGGGCGTATTTGTGATCGCCTAAGGTCACTGTTATTATTTAGTCGCAAAAAGTCTTCTCGCCAACTATGGTGCCAATTTTTTGGCGGTTAAATTCTATCAGCGATCACTTTGCGGTCACTAATAGCAATAGCGATGCGTTTGAACTGTGGTTGCTATTAATACTATTAGCGATCGAATAATGCAATCGTTGAAACTATTGGTTGATGTTGGGCCTTTTTCTTATAGTGAGGAGGATTTGTGAAAGTGGGTTTTAATATTTATTTTTGAGATTAGGATTTGTGAAAGTGCATTTCTTTGATTAGAGAAAATTAGGATTTTTGAAAGTGAGTTTTTCTTATTTGTGGGTACTAGAATTTCGGAAAACTGAGTTGGAATTATAAGATTAGCTGCTAGTTTTGGTGGGGTGGGGTGGGGTGATGTGAATTGTGAAAGATAATGGAGGTGAATGAGACAGATGATAAACAATTTTTTCTTGTTAGAATATATATTTTAAATACTTTAACATTAACATTAATAATAAAAAAAAAATTAAATATATTTTTTAGCTCATTTTTATTTTTATAGATTGTAATTCCACTATGACAGCCACATGGATGAAACTGGAAAACCCACGTGGATAATTGAATAAAATTAATTATTTTTATTTTTTGCTGTTAAAAGTTAACTAGTTTGGACAAATTTTGAAATTTTTTGAAAATAAAATTAGTTTAGTGAGTCGATTATAAAAAAAAATTAATCTAGTAATGCATATGTAATTTGATGGTCAGTTCATTAAGTTAAAAATAATTTTTCCCTTCATTTTAATCTTAGAGCCGAGGTTAGGTACAAAGAGGAGTACAATCATATTACCTATCCATCAACACTCTATCTACCTATCTATACTTATATATTTCTATAACTATCTAAATAAATATATAATAAAATAAAATTTAATATTTTGATCTTTTTCTTCGGTCTTGGGTATAAAATTAGAATTTAACTATAACTAAAATATTTTTTAAAATCTCTCTAATATTATTGTATTTATTAAATAAGCTTATAATTTAACTACAATTAAAATACTTTTAATGTGTAAAGAAATAAAGGAGGTCTCCTTAATTTTACTCTATATATTTTAAATAAGCTTAAAATATATATAAATATATAATAAGACAATTTGATTTTTTAGTCTTTGTCCTATGATTTGGTTTCTCTGTAGAATTTAACTAGAACTAAAACTCTAATTATGATCATTGTGAAAATGAGAAGATTGATGCTTGTGAAAATGACTATATGTTGTATTACAGTGATGAAAATAAATTTAAGAGGTCATGTGATATATACAGTAGAAGTAGATACTTCGATTATAGCCAGAAAAAGGGAAAAGACGTGTCAAGAAAGATCTTACGTTACTTTTCTATTGCACCGAGACTTCAACGATTGTTCACGTCAACATATACCGTCGAATATATGAGGTGACACTCAACACGGGACATAGTCAAAGGTTAACTGACGCACCCGACAGATGGGCTTGAGTGAAATTTTTTTGACAGAAAGCACCCCTCATTTGCTATAGAGATTCGCAATGTTAGGCTTGGACTTGCTACGGATGGCTTTAGTTTGTTTAGTGGGCCTTACACCAAGCCATACTCAACTTGGCTAGTGATCATTGCTATGTACAACCTCCCACTTTCGATGTGCATGAAAGATCCATATATGTTCATGACTTTACTGATTCCGAGTGATAAAAGTCCAAATAAAGACATCAATGTCTGTCTCAGGCCCTTACTTGATTAGTTGAAAATGTTGTGGGATAAAAGGGTTCAAACTTATGATGTATCTCTCAAACAAAACTTTGACATGAGGTCAACTTTACTAAGGATAATAAATGACTTCTCGGCATTGGGAATGATCAGTGGATGGTTGACTCATGGGAGCTTGTCATGTCCCTTGTGCATGGGATCGATTAAAGGTATGCGACTAAAACATTGGGGGAAATTACTTTCTTTGCAACTCCCAGACAATTTTTGCCTATTGAAAATCGTTATAGAAGACTAACTAGACCATTTAATCAAAAATCAGAGAAACATCTCGTGCCTGACCGTCTTTCTAGGATAGCATTTGGATTAGTCACTTGAATTTTCCACCTCTAGGAAAGAATCACAAATTAAAGCGAGCTTATGGGTATGGTAAGGTTCACAACTGGACACATCGTTGTATATTCTTTGAGCTACCTTATTGGGCTACACTCTGCATCCGCCATTGTTTAGATCTGATGCATATTGAAAAGAACGTATTGGATAACATTTTTATACAGTGGTAGAACAAAGGAAAATGCCAAGTCAAGGCTTGATTTGGTAGATATGAACATTAGGAAAAAATTGTGGCTGTATGAAGAGGGTGGTAGACGGTAATGCTCAAAGTTGAGTATACTTTGCTCAGAGAACAGCTAGTCTTGATATGTAACTAAATTAGTAGACTGAAGCTCCTAGATGGATATTCTTCAAATATAGCAAGGTGTTGTAAAGTTAAAGAGCTTAAGTTTTAGGGTCTAAAAATCCATGATTGTCATGTATTCATGCAGAAGTCGATCCCGGTGACATTTATCGACTTATTATCAAAACGTGTGGTTGAAGCACTAACAGAGCTCTCTAATTTATTTAGAGCTCTAGCTTAGAGACATAGATAAAATGGAGAGGCAGATAGTGAAAATACTGTGCAAGTTAGAAATGATCTTTCCTCCATCATTTTTTGATTCAATAAAGCATTTTCCTATTCACTTGCCAAAGGAAGCCAATCTTAGTGGTCCCATTCAATATAGATTGATGTATCCATTTGAGAGGTATTGACATTAGTATTTTTAATACGCCAAAATGTTTCTCACTATTTTATAATTGATGTATACATTTATATATCAAACATATAAGTATATGCGTCGTTTAAAACAAAAGGTGAAGAATAGAGCCCGTGTTGAGGGGTCTATTATTGAAAGTTATGTGATGGAGGAGTTTGTTAATTTCTGTCGTTGTACTTTGAGCCTAATGTTTAGACAATGCACAATCTCTTACATCGGAACGAGGCTGTTGCACACGAAGAGAATGGGGAATTAATGACCTTTAGTCATCCAGTACAACCATTTTGCTAGAAAAAAAAAATACGATTCTTAACCGATAGTGAGTATACAGCTACCACGTTGTATGCACTTGTAAACATGAATGAAATAGTGCCATACATTAAGTAATTTTCCATGAGTATGTCATTTATCAATGTTAAAAGTTTTAAACATACTGTTACTAAGTAAAGAATGTCATAATTCTAAATTTATAATTGTACTGCAGTCAGTATGATGCCAATATAAGTGTAGTGAATCCGAGTATATCGAATGGGGAATTGCAAACTCAGAGAAATAGAGACTTTGTGCAATGGTTTAAATATGTACACTACAAAAAAATGGACATTTGACAACGAGTTTTTGGTAAACGATTTATAAAATCGTTGCCAAAAATGCATGTTTAGCAACGAAATTTGTCATTCATTGCAGATTTTAAAATGCTTTCATTTTGCACAACGAATTTACTTTTTTCGTTGCCAATTCTTGATGGTCGTTCAACAACGATTTTTGTCGTTGCCAAAAATGCAAGTTTTGCAACAAAATTTGTCATTCGTTTCAGTTTGTGAAAGGTTTCATTTTTTGTTACGAATTTTATAAGTTGTTGCAAAATTTTGTTACCAAATCGTTAGCAGATTATAATTCATTATACCAAGTCCCTCATGCTAATTATATTATGATACATTATAATTTGCGATTTATTTATGAATTTAGTGAGAGAGAAATTCCTTCATTGAAGTTGAACTTATGAATGACAAATGAACTAAATTATAATGAATTTCCAAATTATTCTTTTTAATTTATTATTTTATTATATTGTTAACTTATTATACTAACAAAATATTAATTTAATATCTCATTAAAATATAAATAACAAAAAAGTTCACATAATTTTATATATACTAAATAAAAAACTAATTATTATATCATTTCAAAAGAACATATTGTATACAAAGCTAGTATAGCCAATATATACACACTAAAATTATAAGACTTGTTACCAAAAACAAGAATCATATCACTTACAATATGTATTCACAAATATTACACAAGGAAGAAAATCTCTAGCTATAAGGCGTGGTAATTGTCAGCTCCTCATTATTTTCGTCTTCAAGCAAGTCAAGGTTGGGCCTCTAACTTCATACTGCAAAAAAAAGTATAAAAACTCAATTTTACAAACATGAATAACAAAAGATTAATTGGCTAAACATAAATTAAGAAAATAGTTCAACAAAATGAGAGAGATCAAAATTTAATGATCAGCAAAATTGAAATGTTCATTGCTAGATGATAGGTGAATTTATATTGAAGCAAGAAAAATTGCACTACATTGAGTTAACCATATCAGTACATACAACTTTAAGATTCAGAAGCATATCGTCAAGGCATAGCAGTTCTGTATTTGTCACATGTCCTTTAAACTGCAGCAGAACCCTTTACAATATTGTTTAAGTACACCATAGTTGTCTTCCCTATAAGCTGTCAAATGCAATAAACCAGAATATATAAATAAACTGACACGAAGATGGCTTCAATCAAATAAATAAATAGGAGACATAACTGATGAACAAAGTTCAAATTTTTGATCCGTATGTCACCAGTTAAAGTCCATTTACTGATAACATTAATAGAATATCAAAATGGCTTAAATGTGTATGATTGACAGAATAGTTTAAGATATTGATAATTAACAGTTCTAAAGATGAAATAGTGTATAATTTACACCAGCCTTGTTTCTTAAAGAAAAATTTTAGTTCCTACACACTATATAATATAATTGAACTAATAACAAAAAAAGTCACGAAATTATAATTATTAATATACATAAAAGCCCCTTCCTAGTCTATGTTTATAATTGCCTACAATTACAGTAAGGTTCACTTTACTAACAAGTTATGCAGAACCTTTAGGTTCAATTTACCAACAAGTTATGTAGAACCGCATTATTTAATTGTAATAGAAGAACAAAAATAGAAAAAAATAGAAAAAAATAAATTTATATTTTTCTTCATCCAAATGACAAAAATAATAGGACACTCAGCTTCCTGTAAGTTGATCATAACAACATCATACTTTTTAGCTGAGTAGCAGACAAAAGCTTAAAAGGTAGAAAACAAGTTGTTCTCCTTATTTGAGTAGCACAACCACACTTCTATAACATGGTTCTGATAAAGCATTCCAGAAAGCACAACTTTTATGGGTGTCTGGACCTTTTCAAGGGCGGCTAGTTGGTTAGTGTTCTCGTTCCTAGGACTTTGACCTTAATCCAAGATGAGGAGGGAAGGGTGGGTCAAAAAAATCTCCTGGCAAGCAGCTGAGGTCTTGTTAGTATCATTTTCACACAATAGAAGCAAACTGTTTATATGCTACAAAGAGAATACTCCTTTCCCCTTCCCAGTGTTTCAGAACTTTCAGCTGCTAAGACCTACTATCTGCTTTTACAGAGTAAAAGTCAAGTAAAGGAATGTCCTCAACTTGCCATAACAAGAATTCCTTCTTCCAAGTTGGCAATATTCCTCTTGGTAGTATCACAAGTGGTCTTGCAAAGGGATACTTTGCCATAAAACTCTAAATAAAACTGATGATCATAAAAGTTTTTCCAGATCTTGGAGCATGGGCCGGGATGCAACCCTCTGAATTATCTGTTACCAAGTTACTCACCAGAAAGTTAAAACCTTCAACTTGATGGTGTTTCATTTTATTATTGTACCTTGGATGAGCAGAGATTTCAATCGCAAGCAAATCTTGTCCAGGCAATCTCATTCCACCAGGATGAATTTAGGTAGCCTCTTCGTCTTTAGTAGTCCGAGTTTCATATCTGTAAGTTCTAGAATTCCTAGTGCTCTAAAACCAAAAGTAAGATCAGCATGTCAATGAATGGTGTCGTGGAAAAAAATAAGGGATACAAGGCATCTAGCAATGAATAAATAGTATTTATGGAACATAAGTTCATACGCAGCACAAACAAACCACCAGTTATAATATCAAATTTGCTCATCAATCTATCAAAAGAGAACTAAGTCAGCTAGGATAAAAAATGTGTGACGTAATAATTATTATGAGACAATATCATAAAAGTCATGAGAAGTCCTACTATACCAAAATTTGGAGTAACTATTATGTGCTATTTTTAATATATTGACGGTGTCAGGCAGCTATATAGGCAGTCATTTTAGATCTAAGTTTTGGTGTAACCGTGTATTACTTGAGTGCTTCATCAAATTTTTAGTTTCCTTCAACTACTTACCCTCTTCAGTTTGTATACATCGCCTTCAACATAATAAATCTTTACATAACAGGGGAGGGAATACAAGCCCAACATATCATATGAAAAAAAATACATGGACAGTACGTTAATATAAAAAATATATATAAATAATATATTCAATGGCAACGTTGTCATGATTAATGCCCAAACTTTTTTATTACAAAAAGTTACATATATATATATATATATATACAAGAAAGTCCACCTCCACCGAACTAAAGGAAACCGAGATAAAAAGTGCATCCATCCAGTTCCAACACAAATCAATCATTGGGATACCCCTAAAGTTCCCCAGAGTAGAAGCCCGTATAAATGCAAGAAATATGATCATATCCATCAACAAATTAAACTACAAGTTACTCCCTCTAAACATTCTAGCATTATTCTCCTTCCACATTCCCCGAAAAACTGAAAAGAAAGTACACTTCCATGGCATCCTACTTACTTCCAAACTTTTGAAGGTGAATTAAAATGCCCATAAATCTATAGTTCATTATAAGCTACATTATTAAAATAATTGATAATTGCAGCAGAAAAGCTATACCTTTGTATACTAGAACTTAATTATGGTTTTCAAATATTATTTTTCAAATGAAAAAACTAGACAAGATACCCTTGAATCCATTAAAGGATAACCGCCAGCTGCGTTTGTAAAGGTCTAAGATTTCTTTTATTACAATTCCATATTTCCCAAACTTCAGCTCTTTCAAGTAATCTGATTCTGTAAATCAACTGAAATGATACACATTGGAAGTATTGACATATTCTTTATCCTTGCAAACTTTTATCCTCTTCCTCCCCTTTGAATACAAATTTGCTAAAAATTAGAAAATTCAAATTCAAACCATTATGATGGGCAGAAACATATTCAAACAATTTATTCCTAAAAAATATTTATGAAGAAAATAACCCCATCCGAAAAGCTTGTTTTTTAAAAGTAAACTAGACAATGCTGAAGACCATTAAAATTTTAAAAGAAAGGATGAAATATAGATTTAAGAGCATTGCAAATACCTTTGTTTTCAGGAAGAAAATATTACCCAAAAAAAGCTGGACAAAGTATCTTGCATTATAAAATAGTTTTTTAAGCTGGACAATTATATTAATGATACAAGATCAGTTTTGACTTAGCCACCAAACCACATAGGGGATGCACGTGCGCATTAAAAACATATGAAGTTGCATGAACTTCTTCTTGGAATTTTAATCATGAAGCATAAATTTATTTATTTACTGAAAAGCATCGTAATTAAGATATTTTTGAAAGGAGAGATAGTAAAAGAAAAAGTAGAGCAAGAATAATGAACTATGGAACTTACTTTAATAATAATTAAAAAAGAAAAAACACTAACATAAACAACAAATATAGTATAAAAGTGTGAAATAATAGAATCATGCCTCTATAAAACATAAATATGCATAAAGCACACTACACAAAAAGTTAGTAAAAATGCATATTGTGTATATATAAATTATACATTATCAAATATAAACTCTATCAGTTAGACTGACAACAAAACTCCTATGTCCCAAAGCAGTCCCCTTTTCATGGGTGTGTGGCACGGATTTAAGACATAGGACAAGTGTTATCAATAGATTAAAAATATAGTATGTTGACAGTATATAGAATATATACTTAATACAATGTGTTCTCCCATAACTTAAAATGCATTCCACGCCTAATGAAAACCACAATTGGAACAGGGGTATTAATTCATATATGAGTTTGAATTTGATACACTAACGATGTTCAAATCAAGGCACATTATTAAAATAAGGGATAATTTTGTTCAACATAACTACTTCTCCTAACATTACTCGTGTATACACTGACAGTATATTAAACTTTAATTCTACATGTATATGTACACCGATCAATAGTAGTGTGTGCATTTTTTGCTGACTAATTTTTTACCCACATATACTACATATATGAAATTGATATAAATATGCATACAACATTTGTACATAGAGAGAGGTCTTTGCTTACTAATGGGAGTAGAATGCAATGAAATTAGGGTTCCATTTTTCCTCTGTCGAGGCCTAGGCAGTCTGTCCATTATCACTAAATTCAGCAAATAATTAAAGAAAAATCCACTGGTTAATGAATTTTTTGATAGAAAAACTCATATGCATGTATATATCAAAGATTATACTGCTAAAATTACATAACTCTAAGTAAACTTATCTAAATTACGCCTTTCTTAGCACCCAATTTTGCATTTAGATTAAGAATAACAATAATTGGAGTTGGACCTAATCAGAGCCCTAATTCTAGACCCAAAAAGTTAAAATTAAGGAGTAACATGACTAGTATTTCCAAGCACCAAACGATCAGAGACATAAGATTTGTATACACCATTTGTTGCTGCTGCTGCGGATTAATTACACCTGGTTCATGCTTCACAGGTGGCATAAATTGGTATTCAACTACCTTATTTACTGATGGATTTCTCCCAATTTCAAATAAATTTGGAGAATTTGATTCTTCAGCACCACAACTGGACATATAAAATAATAACAAAGAAATAATTTCATACTTTTACTTTTCTTCTACCTAACTGTAACGACCCCGAAATTCGACCCACTTTATTAGCTAAATTTTCATGTTTGTTTAATATTATTTTCTTAACGTCAAAATTTCGGTTCGTTAATAAATCTTTCATCACCTAAATGGATCCATTATTTAATTTCAAAATCAACAATTACCAAATTTTCGGTATAAATTTTTCTTTTTCTCAATTCAATCATTGTATTAAAATATTTGGATAATTAAAATCCTTACATCTGGATCCTAGTCCCTGGATCGCAACCTTTACTTTTTCTTTCTTTTTCACGTATTATAAAGCTCACATTCAAAATCTAATATGATTTATTTTCATACAAATATTCCTTCTTGCATCATTTATAATTAAACATATAATACCTTTTATCGTACTAATTATTTTGAACATTCACAGTTCACCATTTAATTATGTTCATCCTATCCAGATCTAATACATGAAATATCAACGTAAAACTAGCAAATGTAGTCACCTTAAATCATAATATTAAAAATATAACAAATACGTTCACCACTTCTTAGGTTATCCGTCTCTAACATAATTTGATATTCCTGAAATTCATTTCTTTGCCTGGCGTCCAGTTATTTAAATTGTTAGCTTAAAACCCTCTCTCGATCAACCTATGATTATAAAATAATCAAATAATAATTATTTATCCTCTTATGATATTAATTTAATTAATTAATATCATCTCTTGACCAATTATTAAATAATATGGTTAATTATATTAACCTCGTTCCTTAATAAATTAATTTAACTTAATAACCAATGCCTTCACTACGGACAACCCCGGCTCATCGGATAAAATTCAACATTTTTGGTTGTCCGAAAATTTTATTTAACCATTTTATAACTTTAACCTTATTGGATTAATATTTAAACCTTTAAATATTAATCCCCAGTATTTAATATTTTTACAAAAATATTAAATTTAATGCCCAAACATCATTTCTATATTTTTAGTATTTTTCTATAATTTTCTATGATTTTTAAACAATTTTTAAACATTTATTTAATTAAAAACAAGTTCTGGGGGCATTTTGGTAATTTTCGCTCCCTTAGGGACCCATCCGGCATTAACAGAAAAGGTCCGGGGCATTTTCGTAATTTCCGTGGCCTTGGGGATACACTTGTCATTTTCCGAAAAGTTCAGGGGCATTTCGGTCATTTTGCACAGCTAGGGACACGTTCGGTATTTACCGGAAAGCCCAGGGGCACAATCGTCATTTAACCGCATATCGTCGGCCGCGCATTGCGCGGACCGACCCCCGGTTGTCCAAAACGACGTCGTTTTCCCCTGATTCCGAAAACTTCCGCCGCGCATGGCGCGACCCCCCCATTACTGCCCCAAAACGGCGTCGTTTTATTGCCGCGTTTCTGAAGAATTCGTCGCGCGCAATGCGCGGCGCACTGTTCCCTTTCTTCTCTCTCGGCAGACAGCAACAGTACACCAACTTAGCCAAAATAATCCATTTTTGATCAAAATTTTCCCATAAAAGTACTCCAAAAATCATGAAATTCATAGGTATACATCTAAAAATTATTTAGAATAATTATACTAATTATCTACAATTTTCCATAATATCATTTATCACCATAAATATAAAAATAACTAAATAAATTCATTTTTATACCTTCCAAGCTTAAGATTATTCTTTTATGGCATCCAATCCTTCCTCTCTTAGTGGCCAGGTGGTTCACGGTGTTGGCATGGTGATGGTGCTCGGTTGCAAGAATGAGAGAGAAGAAAAATTTTGTATTCTTTTATTTCTTTTCTTTCTTATTCCTTTTGTTTTCTTCATTAGCTTTCCTTTTATAATACTCCAAGTTGCTTAAAAAATTTCCTCCACCGACTTAAACCAACCGGCTAAAGCTCTCTCAAATGTTCCAAACAGAAAACACGCATGCAAAAATAATTTTTTAATACATTACGTAATTATGTCGTGTAATAAATATTTTATATAATAAATATAAAATATTTATTTTAATTTACTAAAAATCATAATTTGATTTATAAATAATATTAACACATTTTTTGGGTACTTTACTTGACAAATTTTGCACACGCATAACGACATGCGTATAATTATATGAGGTAACTTATACCTCCAAAAATCATAAAATAATTCATACCGCCTATAAAAATTATTTTTCATAATTTTTCACTCCGTTACTTGGACAACATGTTACATTAACATGTTCACCTTTCTGAAATATTATTCTTCATAAAAGTCCTAATAATTCTATTATACAAAACTATAATTTTTAATAACTTAAAACATTCATTTTTCTTATTTAATATTCAATTTCTTTAATATTTACAATAATTTCTTTATATATAAATTATATAATTTAATGTTATATAATTTATATATTTAAATTCTCCTTTCTTAAATAATTTCTTAAATTCCTCCATAATTATTCATTAATCAATAATTTCACATTTATTAACTCTCTCATTATTTTAATTCTCTTATATAAATTATATAATTTATCCTTATATAATTTATATAATTAAAATTTTCTTTAAACATCGCTTTAATTATATAATTTATTATTATATAATTTACATTTCTTCTCAATCAATTTCTAAATTTCCACCATAATTTTTAATTAAATCTAAAATCAATAATTACAATTTTATTAACTTCCCCATTCGCTTTTCATTTAAAATTGGATTAATTTAATTATTAATCCCTTAATTTCCATAATTACTAGCATTTACAATTATCACTTAAACATATACATTTATATATATATATATATATATATATATATATATATATATATATATATAATCTCATATATTTCACATTTTCACATAACCTTAATTAAATCATAAGTTCTGCATTTACATAACAATTTTAATTGTACAATTTATTGTACATTTACCTGAAATTTCTCTTATTCTTCGTAAATTGTTTCCAAACAATTTATTTACTTTTTCAATTCTTTTAAATTCACACAATTCATCACCACCTTTAATTTACCACATAATTCCCTTTACATACATCAAATCACATAAAATAATAATTAATTTAAACAATCTTGATAATTTCATTGGTTAAATTCTTATTTAATTTTATTAAATAATTTCGAGAATTCGGATCCTCACACTAACACCATTAATAAAAAAAGTCCCCATAATCTCACTTTATATATCAATTATATATAGATAAAAAAGAACATGATGGGTGGACGTGGAGGACCACACACTGCAGTTGATTATTGACGAGTTAAGTGTAAGATGTTACTTTATGTACATGTTCTTTTTTATCATTTTTGTTGTGTAACTTTATGTTATTTACTAATACCGTAATGTGTTTTGTGCAGCGATACTATAGATTTGAGGACGATGAAGAAGAGCAAGGCATGACAGTCCTCCGAGGATATTTAGAGTCAAATTAGTATAAATTAGTGTATGACTGGAAGAAGAAGGCCCAGAGCAAGATGGCAGGCGGACAGACACTTAGAGATATCTGTCCTGATTTCATTGGGGTTGAGGTTTAGGATCGGATGTGCGACATTTGGGAGGGGGATACTTTTAAGATGTCAGCACAGCGTTCAATAACCTGCTCGTAGAGTCAGATTCTGCACTACACGGGGTCCCAGTCATACGACCTATACAGGGAGAGACTACAGACTAAAATTAAGCACCCACCTTCTCGCTTAGAGTTTTGGTGGCACGCCCACCAGAAGAAAGATGACGATGGTTTTATCTTACCTGAGGCACAGGAAATAGTTGTAAATAATTTTGTGGTTTACTTTGTTTGTATTTTAATTCATGCAATTAGTATTAATATTCTTTTACATCTTTATATTTTATTTCAAACTAGGTTTCAAGACCTTACTGAGGCTCGGGATACTCAGAGAACTGATACCGGGTAGATCCCTCCACACTTGAAAAAGAGTAGATTGATGACTAGTTACATGAGGACCAAAGAAAAATTCGGATTTTGGGCATGCCAGGAGTCCCAGTGAACATTGTAGTGCCTGTTGCGAGAGTTAGACGTTGCCCCTCTATTGGATCAGATGGTGCGAGTGGATAAGGAGTTGGTCCATCCTTATCGGACGATTTCTTTCGGAGGATCGTCGATGGGTGCATGGCAAACAGTAAAATTTGATCATGCGCACCATCACTTGAGCATGTCTACCACTTCGCTCAGGAGATCGTACACGCTTCCATTGATCCAGCTTCACGAGACGAGTTATGGGGTCTAATAGCGCAAGAGGCCGTTCAAATAGTAGTGGTTGTACTTGCAAACCTCTTTCCGCCACATATGCAGCAGGTAAATAAAAATCTTAATTTATGTCTTTAAATATATAGTTTGTACTAATATATATTATATTGATTATTTAAATTGTTAAAAAGTTATAAAAAAAATAATTGTCTAACTTATATTAAAAAAAACTTGGACAAATATAGGAAAAGTAGACCAAAATTCACCCCGGGCATTGAAACGACGCAAAACCATAGGTGTAGTACCTCTTACATATTTCAAACATTTGACAACTTACGGGGCTTGATTCTGAGTTCTGATAGCCAAGTTAGAACCTCCTTTGCCTAACGTATTTTAAAAAAACTTAGACAAATATAGGAAAAGTAGAATAAAACTCGTCCTGGGCATAGAAACAACGTGAAACCGTAAGCGTAACACCTATTACATATTTTAAACGTGTGATAACTTACGGAGATCGATTCCGATGGCCGAGTTAAAACTTTATTTACCTAACATATTTTAAAAAAACTTAGTCAAATATAGGAAAAGTAGACCAAAACTCACCCCGGGCATAGAAATGATGCAAAACCGTAGGCGTAACACCTATTACATATTTCAAACGCGTGAAAACTTACGAAGCTCAATTCTGAGTTCCGATGGCCGAGTTAAAACCTCGTTTGCCTAACTTATTTTAAAATAACTTAGACATATATAGGAAAAGAGGACCAAAACTTGCCCCGGGCATCGAAATGACCCAAAACCGTAGGCGTAGCACCTATTACATATTTCTAATGCGTTAAAATTTACGGGGCTCAATTCCGAGTTTCGATGGCCGAGTTAGAATCTCTTTTACCTAACTTATATTTTAATTTTGTAGTTTATTGTTGATGAGTCTCATGACATGGGTGGAGCCAACGGTGGTGACGAGGACCCTAAAGGAGATGACGAGGACCGCTGAGCAGATGCTGATGATGGTGCTGAGGGTGGGACCAGCAGTGGCACGATGGACGATATTCACTTATCAGCCGATGGTGATGATGATGACAAAGACCTGGGGATATAGCATTTTATAGATTTTTTACTTTGATGTATCTAACTACAGTTAGTTTTTGGATTGTACTGACTAGGTTATTGTATTTAGTTAGTTTGATGGTTTATATTTACTTTTATGTATCTATCTAGTTGTTTGGTTATATAGTGATTACATTTTATACGTAGGTAAATCTTATGGTTTATGTGATTATGTTGTGTACACATTTGATGGTTGATTGTATATTTTTGAATGGTTATTGTATATTTTTTGTTTTTTGTTTATAACAGGTACAATTATGTATATGTAAAAAAAAAGAGGGGATTTTTGCAAAAAAATTAAAATATGTCATTAGCGACGGCATAGACCGTAAGTAATGATGTATTAACGACAAACGATATCGTTGCAAATGCCTAGCTCAATTTAAAAATATAAATGTTATTAGCGATAGATAGTAGTCATTGGCGACGGGTAGTCTGTCGCTAAAGACCTTTATTTTTATTTTTATATTACTCATTAGTGATGGATAGGTCGCCGCTACTACCGTTGCCAATGATATCATTAGCGACGGACAGCCCGTCGCCCATGTGTCCGTCGCTATTAACTCATTACCGACGGTGGTCGACAGAACGTGGGGCGACAGCATTGGCGACAGACAGGGCTTTCGCCAATGACCTCGTTGCCAACGGCAGTTAGATCATTGGCGACGGTCCTGTCCGTCAGCAATGACTTTTTTTTTGTAATGTTCTTTTTTTGTAGGCATTTATTTGTTCGATCCTCTCTTTGTAAGAAACCTAAAATGTATTATATATTCATTTATAATTATCTTTTAATTATTCTTTTTCCTCTCTTTTTTTGGTCTTGATGAGACAAAATATTTTATTAAACTAAAGGCGAATATGAATATTATTATGGGGTAAGATTATATGTCTAACTATTTTAATAAATAATGATTAAAATAACATTTCAAAGTCACTTTATATAGGATTTTTAACTAATACTTGCTCTGTTTAAAAATTACAGATACAATTTTCTTTTTTGTTCGGTTCAAAATTAGAGATATATTTCTATTTTAGAATACTAAAGTGACATGATGGTCTTACTTTGTCATTATTTTTTCACTATCATTTATAGCGTTATACTACCATTACTTAACTAATAGTAAGAGTACATTTAATAATATAAATTAAAATACAATTGTAAATCTCATGCTTGGCACGGGACACCGAGATAGAATAATTAAAAGCATAAACTTGAATTCACAAATAATTGGTTCAACATTTTTCTTTTCTATTCAAATTAGTATATGCACTAGCTAAATTTGTAACAATATAATATTATCCAAATTTGTTAAATATTTGAAATAAACCTTAACCAATTAGCAAAAAGAAAGTTGTTTTTTTGTATTTATATCGCTAATAGGAAAAGAAACTTCTAAAAGAATTTTTATTTTAATTCTACCAATTTTAGTAAAAGCTTTTTTATCACAATTTTATGTAAGGTAATATGTCTTAAAAAATTTTATGTATAAGATAAATTTGTAATTAAAATATTAAGATATAAAAAAATCTCTAAACAAATCATGTAATTTAATTATATTAAGATTAGTCGTGAATTTCAATATTAAAAATTCAATAAAATTTGACATCTTAACAAATCACATAATTAATTGTATTAATAATATATAAAATTATAGTGGATTCATTATTAACTAATTGTCATAACTAAATTAAAATTTATTAAAACCTTAGTTTATTAGTCCTATTTTTATTAGAATTTTAATCAAATTTTGTCAATATAAACACTAAAATAGAATTCCATTACAAACTTAAATAACATAAAAAAAATATTTTTTCATAAAAATAATTAAATAAATCTACACCCAATTCAAATGTTAAGCTTGATAATTGATCGAAAGAACCTACAATATATAATTCAATAATTTATTACTTAAATAAATATTTATTAATTTAATAACTATAACTATCTTTTTAAAATTATAATTAAATATTTATCTTACATTTAATTGATTATCTTAATAATTGACATAATAAACTCTTATCCATGTCGTTTATATTTCGCACGAAATTGGTGATCTTGTTTAAATAAAAGTTAAGGTTTGAAAATCGACCTGTAAACGAACAAATTTGTTAGTAAATAAAACTCTATTCGGCTCATTTAATTCCAATTCACTTTAACTTGAATTTGTTTATCAAGTTGAATTTGAGTAAAGGAACATGTTCGTTTCATTAAATGAACCAAACTCAAACTATAAATGTGTTTGATTCGAGATTGTCTTAATTTATGTTCGAGTCAAGCTCATTTAAACTCGACTCATTTAGTATTTAATCAATTAAAATAATTAATTTTATATATTATATATATGAATATTAAATTAATTAATTTTCTAATAATTTAAATTTGGTTCAACTCTACTACAACTTAGCTTGACTAGTCTCACTTGAACTCAACTTGAATTCGAGCTCTACTTGTTTATAAATAAATCAAATTCGAACTTTTTCAGACTTTTATAATAGTCGAACTCGACTCGACTCGACTCGAACTCATTTAACTTTTAATTGAATTTGAGTTCGACAATGTAATAACCAAGAAAAATGTACTAACATTATTAATGGAAAATTAGAATTTTTTTTATTTGTGTGCTCATATATATGTGTGTGATGTTATGAGCCTTAATAAATTCAATTTAGATTGAATTAGATATGTGATAAATAAGAAATGAATTGATGATGATTTAAGCCTATGTAATATGTCTTGTGTGGCATAATGGTTAAGATGAATTAGTTAATGGTTAATTAAATTAATTGTGAGATAATTAAATAATGAAATGAATTAATGAGGGTAATTAAATTAAGCCCAATATGAATATTAAGAGGTCACATGAATTAATGTAATATGGTCCAATGTGCTAGAAATTAAACTCCGAGGAAGGTTACTAGAATTACTAGTGAGTCCAATAGAAATAAGTGTGCATGGCCCAAATTGAATTAAATTAGTAGTCCAACCTTTTATACAATTAATAAAATTGGGAGAAGACTTAATATTATCCAAATTAAGTCTATATTAAAGTTCAAATAAGCTTAAGAAAGTGGCCCAAATCAAGTCCAAACAAATGACCCAATTTGGGAAATTATTTTTTTTATATTAAAAAGGAAAATATTAATAAAAGGAGTACTTCTCCCCATTACTAGACACAAATTGCTAGAAATTCATTCGTCTTTTCGTGTTTGGAGCCATGTGAGTACTAAGCTTGAAGGTAATTATGTATTTTAACCTAATTCACTTTTACCCTTGGATATTAACCAATTGGGTGTATTTTATATATGTATTTGTACATGTATTAATACATGTCTATCTATATGGGAGTTGGCTATAAATAGGTTCTCCCTAGTTCATTTGTGGAGGTTGCTAGAAATTTACTAAGTAAGAGAGCTATAGAAAGAAATTGAGTGAAAAAGAAAAACCTAGTGAAACTCTTGCACTTTGTTGGTTTAAGAGGAGCCTAGCAAGGAAGAGAAGTTGAAGAACTACCTTAAGTTCATATCAAAGAGGAAGAAAACATCTAAGAGGTACAATCCTAACCTAGTTTCATTTTTATAAGTTAAGTTGGTATATTCTAGTATATAGTGAAAATGGATACTTGGTTGTGAGAGAATTTTGTGTGTGGAAATTATGGTGAATTTTGAAGATATAAGGATAGATTTGTGAAGGAGAATATGTAATTGATATGTGTTTATAAGTGTTTTATGTCTAAATGAATAAAAGAAATGCATGTAAGCTTAAAACCCTAAGTGTACTAGCAAAAATATGAGATTTAGTACAAAATGAAATGAAATGTGTAAGCTATTTGCATGATCTAAAAATTGTATGTTGTAGATCTATGGGATACGAAAATATTTCAAGTGAAACGAATGAAAACAAAGTTAAATGGATTTATAGTGATTTTTCTTGTAAAACATGCCAAATGTAAACCCTAGCTTGAAGAACCAATTATTTTGGTTAAATAAATATTTTTTAAAATGATTTAAAATTTTGACTCATGTAGATATATGTTTATGAAATAATGAATTTTATTTGAGCTCATTTTGATGTAAAATGAACAAGTTATAAAGGATTGACTCAAAAAATGGTAGAAAAAAAGTTTTGGGAACCATTCTGCAAGAACGGCGCTGCAGCGCCGTTTCCCAGTATTAACTGGGGTGCTGTAGCACCGGTCCAGAATTTTGGTTGACCGTGTCAGTCAAACCAGTTGGGTTAACCTGGTCCAACCCGACTCGATCCGAAAAAAATAAAATAAATAATAATAATAATAATAATAATAATAAAATTAATAAAATAATAAATAATAATAAACAAATAAAATAATTAAAAAATATTTTATTTGTGAGTTAATTAAAATAATATTAAATAAATAAAATAATAATTAAAAATTATTTTATTTGTGATTTAATATTAAACTAACAAAATAATAACTAAAAATTATTTTATTTGTGAATTAATTAAAGTAATATTAAGCAAATAAAATAAAAATTAAAAATTATTTTATTTGTGAGTTAATATTAAACAAATAAAATAATAATTAAAATTTATTTTATTATTGAGTTAATTAAAATAATATTAAACAAATAAAATAACAATTAAAATTATTTTATTTGTAAGTTAATTAAAATTAAAGATTTCTTAAAATAGTTAAAATAATATTCAAGAATTATTTTATTTATGAATTAATAATGCATAAGCAATTAAAATAATATTATGGATTATTTTAATTGTGAATTAATGAGACTTAAACAATTAAAATAATATTAAAGATTATTTTAATTGTGAATCAATAAAGAGTAAGAAATTAAAATAATATTGAGAATTATTTTAATTGTAAATTAAGGAAGCATAAATAATTAAAATAAGAGTAAAGGCTGCTCTAATTAGTGATTAAACAAATAAAATAATAACTTGAATTATTTTATTTGTAGACTAATAAAGTGTGAACTAAGGAAATAATAATTGATTAATAACAAATCTTAAACAAATAAAGTGAGGACACTTTATTTGTGAGACATTGAACCTAAAGTACGAATAATTAAATGATGATGAAGGATGATTAAATAAGTAAAATAACACTAAATATTATTTTATTTGTGATATGAATGAATTAAATAAAGGAAATAAAGGACAATAATATTTAAACCAATAATTTTATGTGAGCACAATAAGTGTGGTAAGTAGATAATAAAAATGATTTGTGAGTCTTAGTTGTATGAAACTAGCAAGTTAGATCGACTAGATCGTTATGTGAATGTTATTAAAAATTAACCGATAGACGATTATGATGAGCATAGGTTGTTCGAAAGTAAAGGAGTTAAAGTCAAGTAGTGTCGACAATCCAGGCAAGCAGCTAAACTTGTACTTTTATCGATTCATACAAGTAATTCGAATGCTATGATTATTGAAATAGAACTCATATTCAAATATAATTGTTCATGTTTATATCTATGCAAAAGTTAATCTTATATTGAATTGTTGAACTTGAAAATCTGAGTTACTCATACTCAATTACTTTTATCAAATTATTAGAACTCTATCATGTGGTCATTAAAAGTTTTAAATGAACTTGTAGATGTTGAAAAGAATGTTTATACCATTTGATTCGGTTAGACGAATAATGACATAAAGTCGATCATGTTTTTCTAAAAAGCAATCAAAACCAATTGTTTTGGTATAGACTCTTATATGCTGAGATGGACAATCCTCATAGAAGGGTAAGTTACTTTACGTCGGGGGACCGACACGCGCGCAAACTATATGTCTGAATGTTATGCATAACATAGGGTACTTTAAGCTGATCGCCTACTGTACTTGTACGTTTATATTATGGGTTGTCAGTGAAATACTGTCAGTTCTAGTAAAATTCACGGTCCATAGTGAGGTCAGGACAAAATACTCATTAATTTGGAAATATCGAAACTCTTGATTTGATTTAATAGTCATTTAACCCATAATGACTCTTCAGTATCAGAAATGATCAGATTTAGAACTATTAGACTTACTTTGTTCATAATTCATTTACTTAATTCCTGAACTATTAAATTAATGTTACATCCCTTGAGATTATGAAACCTTACACATGAACGCTTACTTTATTGTCTTTATACCTGCTGAGCAAACTTGTTGCTCACTCTTACTTTTCTTAAATATTACAGTTAAAATTGAGCAATGCCTCGGCTCAAAAAAAGATAAAGGTAAAGGCAAGGTTGTAGAGTAGTTTTATCTTATGTTGATGATATTAGTTATTTGTATTAAGACATCTGTTATTATGATTTAGTTATGTTATGTTGTAACGGTTGTGAGACTTGTGACGCAAATATTTATGTTATATCAATGTCAATATTTATATTATTTCGTATTAAATTATTATTTGTATAATGTATGAATGGAATCATAAAATATTAAATTTGAGATATATATATCTAAATTTGGGAGCGTTTCAAATAAATTAAAACTCAACTTAACTTGACTCTTGTAGAGAACTATTTGGGCTCTATGGAATACAAAATAGTTTTTCACTACTAAACTTAACGCTCGAGTGAAAATTTTCCCCAGCCAATCATGTTCAAATGTTTTAGTAAAATAACATTTTTATATTAATGTACTTTTTGCATTAATAAAATTAAATAATGCACAATTTTATGTTTATGCCTAGTGATGCACAAATGGCCTACGGCCTACGGCCCGGCCTTGATCCGGCCTGGGCCCGGCCTGGTCAAAGCCCGGCCTGGTCAAGGCCTGGCCTGGCTCGGCCTGGCCTGAAGGCCATGAACATGCCACAGTTTTTTTGGCTCAGATCTGGCCTGGCCTGGCCTGAGGCCTGGCCCGGCCTGGGCCTGGCCTTGGGTCTGGCCTGGCCTGGTTCACCAAAAGCTTGGTCCGGTCTGCAGATTTTCTTTATTTGCTACTTCAATTCTCCCACTGCAGACGAAAACTTCATCTTTGTAACAACTCATTCAATAAATAAAATAAAATTGACGTATTTTAATACATTCATTCATGCATGTTTGTTTATATACAAATAAAGAAATCCATGAAAACACATTGACTAGTGTAATATATAAGGATTTTCCTTACCTAGCTAGCAACCTACAATTCTTACAGATCTTTCATTGCATCTTTATTTTAATAGATACTTAGCGTAACAACTAGAAAGTCATTTGTAAAATAATAATAAAAAAGATAATTTTTATTATTGTAATTTGAAAGCTGTAACTTGTAATACATTACTTTTAATTAACACATCAATTAAGTTTAAAATTTTAATTGATGTTTTAATAATATTTAAAATTACTAAAAAAATTGTTTGAATGGATCGAATCGGACTGGATTGGCCTGACTTGGCCCAAAGCCTGGCCTGCAGGCCTGGCCTGGCCTGGCCTGCAGGCCCCCTTTTTGAGCGTCAAGCCCGGCCCGGCCTGGCCTGTATGCCAAAAGTCAAAGACCCGGCCCGACCTGGTCAACGATCAAGGCCTGACAGGCCCAGGCCGAGCAAGGTCAGACCGACCTGTTGTGCAGCCTATTTATGCGTCATAAAGTTTATTCCAGTTGTAACACAGTCAACACTGATAAGTACTGTTATTTTCATGTGTATATCTACATTCTGTGTTATCACTTGAAGCTGTTATGGTTGTCTGCTATGACGCTCTTATATAATACGTGTGTGCATATGTTGTGTGAGGTGAGACGTTTTTAATAAGAAATATCACCTTTTTTGTATTATAAAAATTGTAAAAAAGTATTCATTTAAAGTCTTTAAGTAAATGTTGAAAATTCTACCTGTTCAATAAAGTGATCAAGAAACCAAATAGACTAATTCGCTTAGTTGTGCTCGTACACAGTTTTTTTATTTTATTTTATTTATTTGTTTTTATTTTTTGTACTAAATAAGTACACAGAGAGTTATAGAGACTAGACTAATATTCTGGGGTTTAAAAATAGTTTTCGATAGGCTTCTTGTTTGAATATTATATTACATAATTAAATAAGTGAAAATTTAACGACGCAAAGGGTATCAATTTAAAATTTTATTTTTCCTCTGTCAATCTTTTTAAAATAATTTTAATATAACTGTTAATCACTCCTTTAATTTCCACAATAAATTTGTTTAATTTTGATCTTATGCAATTTTTTGCTGTCTTTTATATTTTAATGTCGTATCATTAACACTGATATATTTATTTCTGAGAAAATATGGTAGACAGTCATATCCATGCTCCGCAAGCAAATGACCTTTTTTGAAACACACAAGTGACCCCAGAAATTGCTTTCACATATTATTGTACAATAGTTTAAATTTTCTATCAATCAAAACTTGCATTTTTGGGTGCATGTGATTGTTTGATATATGAATTTTTTTTATAAATAGTTCCTCTAATTATTAAAGAAACAGGGGCCGTCTCTAACTTTTGATTTGGTTGTCGACTTGTCGCTATATTTTAAATAGTTGGATCAGGGGAAATATGAATTAATAAGGAAGTGAAGAAAAATAAATAAAATGCTACAAGATTATAGGAGGGTGAAGTAATGAATTAATATCATAGTTAGAATTTTCACAAGTTAAAAATAGAAAATAAAATAAAATAAAATGGACCAAGAGTTATAAAGAGTAAGATATTAAAACTACTTGTCTTTATATTTTATTAAGACTTGCAATTTAATATTTTAAAACAAAGGAAGTAGCCAAATGATACTGGCTATCAGGTTTAATTATAGCTAGGATACTCCCGAGGCAAATCTGATCTAATGATTTATTACACGAGAGAGCATTTTAGTTTCTCTTTTGGACAGAGCATTTTAGTTCATACTCTATATCTCTTCTGTTTTTTTTTTCCTCTTTTATTTATTTATTTATTTAATGAAAGATTTAATGGCACAAAATCATTAAACTCTTGTCAAGCTATTAAAAAACATACAAACAATATTTTTTCATAAAAAATTATTAAACTTTTCAACAATTGCCAAAAATGCTTAAAACATAACTAGCTCATATAAACGAGTGCATATATATATATATATATATATATATATATATATATTAAATTTTAATGATTTTAAAGCAAAAAAATAATTTATATATATTTTTGAATAATTTAACAAGAGTTCAATAATTTTCTCAGTAATTAAGTCTTTATGAAATAGGAGTCTCAATTTAGGAATCCTGTCCAAGATTATGTGAGTAAATCAAGCTCGCTCCCTCCGCTTGAATCCTAGCTAGCATCTGATTAACAGCCGTCGCTATTTCCTCTACCGAATACAGTTTGCAATCAGCTTCCACCTGCAAAACCATCAAAATAAAAAATGCTAAAAATTATTGTTTTCTTTTAACTAAAATGAAAATTTGTTCCTTGCGTTTTTGCCCATCAGTCTATATGATGTTTTTGGATAAATATCCCCTGTTACACCTTCTGCTCTATTTCTCCCATTTACACATTGTTCTATTGACAGAACTATTACATTAGTGATGATAATATTCTGCCACAATAATTATGTCTATCGCTAATAGTAATATTTGCATCGTTATATGGGTATGGGCAAATTGGGTGAAAATGTAATAGAGGGGTTGAAAACAAGCAGCAACAGAGCATAAGAATGGAGCAAGAAGGATAGTAGTCACTCAGGAAACAAGCACAGAGAAAGCAGAAAGGCAAGGAAGCTAATTGCGACAGTCAAGATGGGCAGGCTAGGCAGATCCTAGTCCGATATTTTCATCCTTGTGTTTAACTGATTAGTAAATGTCTCCCTTAATATAAATAATGCATAATTGTTCGTTTTAAGATATAACTAGCTATGCAAAACTAACAATTTACAGTATTAATTGTACATTAAGAGAGGGCATTGGATAATATGTAAACTCATGAATGAAAACGTCACAAGTGCATAAAAGGAGGAATTTTTTTACATTTTAGTCTCATTTTTTTTTATTTAATATTTTTTTATTAAGACAGATTGAAATTAGAAATGGGGAGAAAAACACTATAATCTGACCAACCTTGACACTGAGAGAATAGAGCACAATTTGATCACTTGTTGTAACATTAAGATGGAGAACGGAGAGTCTAAGGCTTTGTAGACCCTTCACCAACTTTAGAAGCTGTTTAGGCCGCTTTTGAGACCTTATTTTGATGTTGGCATGGCTCTCCACCTTAATCACTTCAATGTCTGCCATGGAATCCTCCACCATTGCCATCGAATTTTCTTTTCTTCTCGAACTCGTTGAGTACTGTGGAAATGCGAAAAATTCAGCAAACGTTGAAGATGAGCCGGTATGATGATGGGGTTCTAAATCTTGGTTCAAAGGATTCTGGCCACTAAGCAATTGTAGCTGTTGCTCAAGCTCTTTGACATAATTTATGGCACCACCAACAATTGATGCTTGATCAACCTAGTACAATAATAGTAAAAAATAAATAAAATAAGGATATATCAGCAAGCAGACAATTGCTAGTAGGACTTATTCGCATATTTTTCTCCTTACAGAAACAAGGTACAGTTATGGCACACGAGGTACACCGTGTGTGTAAATTATACGGAGTAAAATATAAAATTTGAAAGGCTAAATAAAAAAATAAAAAAAAAGTTAATATAAAAAAGAACAAATAATAATATTTGGAACAAAATTAAAATCATTTTAATTGGAACCAAGGAAGTATATTTGTATAGTGTAGAGGTAGAGAGAGAAGAGAGGAGAGAGAGAGAGAGAGACAGAGAGAGAGAGAGAGTACTTTTTGGACATAAGAGTCCGGCATGAGTGACCGGAGGACAGAGAGGTACTCGTTCATCCGTTTCCGGCGATTTCGCTCCACTGTAATGTGTGCAATTCTTTGGTTCTCAATGTCTTCCATCTTCTTTTTGCTTTTGAAACGCCGTCTCTTACATTTACTAGTAATGACCGTTGAGGTTTCCGATAGCCGGAATTCTTGGGGATTGACCATTTCAGGCTCTATTCCTGAATGGCAAATCCAGTGCTCCAAATGTGGCAACTCTTCTTGAGAAAAAGGACTATTGTATAGACAATTTTCAGCTTGGTTCTCAACAATATCAAGAGAGCCTAATTTCTCTTGTGTTTCTTCTAGATCCAAGTCATGATGAGAGCTCCAATTACCTCCTGACATATTGTAAAGATCTTTGTTACAACTATAACTAAGTCTCTTTTGAAACACAATAGCCTCTAGTTCCATTCTCTCTCTCTATATATATATCCCTCACTCTCTCTCTATATATCTCGTACACAAACAAAAAATTTCCTTTAAGCCAAAACATAACAAATAAGTCTTATATATAAAGAACCTACACAAGTATGTACGTACCTTTTTGTTTTTCTTTACTGCAACAAATTGCTAATAGTGTCATTACAATATTGCACATGAAATATTAGTAAATCAACTAAAATACAAAACTCTTCCATGTGTGTGTCTATGTGATGTTTTCATCTTTAAGTTTGACTAATTAACAAATTTCTATCTCAAAATACAATTGCTTGTGTAAAAAACATATAATTAAAAGTGCAAAACTCACATTTGGGTTATAATTTTTTGCACTACTAATTGTACCACGACGCAACACTTTGCTAGTGTAAAATCAAATGTCACATCTTCATAAATTGATAAATTTAAATTTTAGTCTAGTAAATTTAAATAAGAAGCAAAAGAAATTTGGGATTCATGATTTTCTATTGGAGAAAAGATAAGGTTGTATTTGTTTGTAATTTTATTAAATGAGGCAGGATTATTTTAAATTATTTATACTGGATAATTAGTGTCTTTAAACACTTTCTTTATTCTTGGATTAAATCGAAAATGACAACCTCATATATAATCTTTCTTAATCTATATCGTTTGATACTTCAAAATGGGTACTATTTGATCTCACTTTTGTTCTTGACTCATATAGTCTCTCATAGATGACATTAGAAACGAGGAAAAAAATCCATTAGTTCGCATTTTCAGACTAATGCAAGAATAAATAAGTGGTTAAATGTAATAAACTAGTATAAATAAGTTACAATAATGAATCACATCCAACATAATTATAATAACAAACATAGGCTTAGGATTATGGGCTCATAAAATTAATTCATTATTATTTATAATAAATTAACTCATGATCCCGTGCAAAACACGAGTTCTGTTATAAAATTATTATTATTTTTTTTTTTTTAATATTATATTATAATAATATTATTGTTATCAAGAATATGAATTTTAAAGAAAAAAATAACTAAATTATAAAAAATGTATAGGAATAAGAGAGAGTAATAGATATATAATTATATGATAGTAGAATATAGATAAAAAGATTTTGAAATGAAAGAAACGATGAAAAAATAATTTATATTTTAGGTTTCTATTCCTAAATTTTAGTATTGAATGATCATTCCTAAATTTTAGAGTTGAGAGACAATTTTGTGCTATTATATATATATACGTATGAGTGTAGACTGCAAAGGTATGAATGAAAACTAACACCATATACCATATATTTTTTATGTTACAAATTATATGATTATTATTAATTTTTTAAAGTTAATTTGAAATATTTTTAAACTCAAAATTAAGATGACTTATTAAAAATTAAGAAACAAAAAAACTTATAATAAGTGGTATTTTTTAGATAATTTATAATATTTATTAGTATATTGATTAAAATTAAAATAATTTATATGAATTTTTTTTATTAAAAAATTTCTTAAATTAACTTTAAAAATTCAATAATAATCAAATAATATGAAATAAATATAATATTATTTTTCTTTTTATCGATCCCTCTACATGATCATACTCACTAGTAATTGGCTGGCAAACCTTTCGGTGTGGTTGGGTAATTAAAGTAATGCCCATGCCTTGGATATAAGCTAATAAATTGTTTTACACATGTGAAAGGGCGGCTAATTGCACGACTTAGTAGGTTTAATGCGTAGATCCATAGGTGTTGGATTAGAAATAAATTTGCAAAATTAATATATACTTCCAAAATCTGACTTTTCTCTTCCATTTTTATTTGTTGACGTGGTAAAAAATTATCCAAGCCGCGTATAATAATTTGGAGTTGCTCTGATTCATTGAATAACAATTTGTTTCAGCCAACACAAACTGTTCGTGGCTATAGTTTTTTTTTCAAGTTCTATTTTAATAGTACAATATAATCTGGATATTATTACTATTATAATATTACTAAACAATCAATTTTACAGAGCAAGAATAAATAAACCTACAAACAAGTCTCAATAAAGAAAAAATAAACTTTCATAAAGAAGAAAATAAATTCACCTAAATGATAATTGAACTTGAGATATAAAAGTCATAGTATTACAAATCTTAATCACTAAAATAAGACCTCATTGGTTGTGGCTATAATTTGTATATATAACAATTGTTTACACATGGAGAATGCAACTCAGAGATCAATATGAGTACAAATATTACTTGTGACGGCCCTAGATTTGAGTTCCTTGAATCTTGGATTCGGTTCTCATAATCTAACTCATTATTTACATTCAAATATATAATATTCATTAACTAGCGGAATAATTCAGAATTGTTCATTACAAAAGTAATACAAATCTCAAGGTCTTCTAACCTTTACATAATCAATTAATACATATCTTTAAGCTTCACAAAAGATTTATAAAAATTAAAACATAACACTTTAACATGCAATTATTTTATTTGGTATTTCCTTTACTATCGTCCTTCTTAGAGCAATCGGGTTTAGCTGAAAAATATTTCATGATACAGCAAGGCTGAGCAACTACTTTGCTCAGTAAGTTTAAATAAACAAATTATATAAGAGATGATGATATACCATGACTGAAAATATAAGAGATTTCAACAATGTACAAATAAGTTTGATACTTAAGGGGACTAACCTCTTATACCCTATGTATTTGCATAACATTTAGACATATTTTATTTTATCGGTTACCCGATATAATATTACCCCTTTATAAGAGTTGTTCGTTCTCAGTTTTACTAAATGAGTCCGCACCAACTATTGGTTTGGATAAGTTTCAACAATATTCAAATGAATAAATTTATACATGTAATGTCTAGCTGAACAATTAGCATAGACTATTTCTTAAACAGTTCATAAATAAAGAAACTTTAAAGCTTAAATATAGAATAAATTTTCAATTGCACCAAGTGCGAATATTAATGATCAATATCGATATAGAATAACTTTTAATAATTATCCTACTCAGAATACTTAAAAAATAAATACAAGTTAATTTAGAAAACTTGTATGTTCTGCTTATTATTGCTAATCAATTTAAATTACTTCATTTGAAAAAACCTAACATTAATAAGATTGATCTTTTAATTAGTATATCATATATTGGTTCATATTAATAACCTTTATATACCTTACATTAAATTATTTAACGTTTAATCACATAATTAAATATTTAATAATACATTAAACACTTAATAATATTATCCACCTTTGATAATATCGTAATTACTTGTTAATATTATTAATTATTTAATAATATTTTAATTATTTTCTAATATTATTAATTATTTAATAATATTTTAATTATTTACTAATATTATTAATTATTTTTTAATATTATTTATCATTTAATAATATTTTAATTATTTAAATTGAGTCCCATAATAATATTAATTAACTTTTATATTTTATGACCCGTAATGACTTGACCCGATCGATCCGACACGGATTCATTAAAAATCTTTTTTGAATTTTTCTGAACCAGCGCCCTAGTGCTGTGTTTGTACAGTAAACCAGGGCCCTGACTTTGTCCCTTTATTCCAGAACAGAATGGTGTGCAGCTGTGCCAGGCTAAAACCAAAAACCCTAAAAAATTTCAACTTTGCTCTTTGCTCTTTCGATTCAAGATTCCATAAAACATTCAATACACGTCCAAATGACTTCAAATTTGATTTGTTATATTCTTAACTTATTATTCTTCAATATTTCATAAATCGATCGCATTTTCAAAAATATTTTGGACACCAAAATCCAAAATCATGATCAAATCCATTAAACTAACTAGGGTTTTGAAAAATGACATAATTTGTTAGAAAAATCATAACTCACTAATTCCACCATATTTTTCCATGATACAAGCTAGGTTATCTTTGTAACTTATAGATATACCATACAAGTCACATAGACCATGAAAACAACTTACACACTTAGAATCATGCAACTTCAAAATACACTTAACCTAGGTTTTTCATTATTAGTTTTCAAACCACATACCCTAGTATACATGGATCAACCTAACATGCCATGACACATAGTTAGATCATCTCAACATACATATATATTAACATGCTTCTTAACATTTTTCATATAATGAACCACTTACTTTAGAAAATAGCTATAAAACTAGGTTTTCAAAACATATGAAATACATATCATGAATCAAATGAACCTTTTAAACCCTAAAACACATATAACATGAATAGATCACATATTCTCCTTTACACATTCATCCTTATATCTTCGAAACTCACCATAGTTACTAGTCACAAAGTTTCTCCCACAACAACATGGTATAAAACATACTACAACCAATAAGCTACAACTTATGAACTAGAGTTTTGGGATGAGAAAACTTTTAAACTTTTTGGTTCTTGTTGCTCTCTTCCTTTTGAAAATGAAATGGATAAAACTCTCCACCTTGGCTTCTTGATCTACCCTAATCTTCCCTCTCTAACTCTCTAGAACTTTTGTTCTCACAACTCTCAAACTTTAACACTTAGAGTATTTTCTTACTCTTTTCTCTCAAGAACTCTCTCTTCCTTTAACTTGGTGAATGCAAACAAATGAAGTAAATTCCTTTAAGGATTGATAAGGGAGTCTATTTATAGAATTATCCTAATCCTCATTATCCATCCTTAATCATCTAACATAGGTTAATTTAAGCTAAACTAAGATTACTATTGAATTGATTGACCATTTGATTGACATCTTGATTGACTAGGTTTGGTGAGATTTTAGTGGAGTTGTTGAACAACTAAAGCAAAGTGTGTCTTAGAAGCAATATTGGAGCAACGCTCCACTCCAAAGAGGTCCCACAATGTGCCGGCCAAATGTCCCTTTATCCTCCATTTTTGAATTTTCTTTTTATCTCCTAAATGATTATACACACACACACACACACACACACACACACACACACACACACACATTTGACTAACATGTTGACCAACATTTGAATTTTCAAATTGAGTCACAAATTTGAGCTACTAGTTTATTTCAATTTGGGCTCTAACAATTAAACCAATTGAGCTCACCATACTAACTTACAAGACTTGAATATATGACAAGTGTTGGGCTAACATTTAATTAAATCATGAACTTGTCATTAAATCTTTATGGACTAATATATAATCCAATTAGATTTGCTTAATTAAAATTATTTGGACTACTTGATTGGGCTAGCTTAAAAAATTACTAACACACAATTCATACAATTTGCTTGGGCTTGATTAATTAAAGCCTCAGCTTAGTCCACTAGTAATTAATTTAATTACTTGGACTCTTATTTAATTAATTCATAAGTTCATAAACTCCCTTACCTTGTTACATTTAATAGATGAATAAATATACACACATACCTATATATTCATTCAATCATATAAGTGCACAATTAATTCTCACAAAAATTCAATTTATTGATAAATAAATTCTTAATTATATTTACAATGTAACATAATATTCATGGTTATTACACTACTTTCTCAACTAAGCAAAAGAGTCTCATTTTGTCATTTTTTTTTCCAACACAAAAAAGTCTTTCTTTTCGTGTAAAGTTATAAAATGATTATTATCATAATTTTATTATCATATCATCACCATTAAAATAAGAACTTACTAATTTTATGATTAAACATAAACAATAAAAAGAAAGAGATGAATTATAAATCTGTCTCTCCAAATAGTCGATCAATTTCAAAGTAGCCCCTCAATTACCTACGTAAAATTTATAATTCTTTAGCGGGATAGAATTGTATATCACTTGATCTAAGCCAATCTAAGAAGTTAAAAATCGAAGTGAGATTTTTTGTCCCCGAGTTAAATCTGATTTTAATTGCACTTTATCTACATAACTTGCTAGGATTTGACTTAGTCAAACGAGATACTAGATTTATGCAAGTAGGAAACGTGCCGCCCTTTATTAGTGATAATTTTTCTCAAAGTGGGGTGAATAGCATATTTGACCCATGTGACCGAGTTGCCATTATAACTGTTTTTTTTTTGGTCAAATTTTATTTCACAATCGAAATTGGTTACTTATAGGTACTTGGGGGTGGGACCGAGAGGATTAAAATTTAGTAATCCTAATTATAATGAGTATACGTTTCTTATATAATCGGATATATATACTATTAACCTAAATAACTTGTATGCTAATATCAACATAGAAAACAAACGGTTGAAATAATATAAACTATACAGTTAAATTGGCTGGATTCAAGTTAGTCGTTAGATGGCCGCAGAGGCATGAGATCGAGGACACAGATATATATTGTCAGTCTATCTTTAATTAAATGGAACACTCTTTTTTTCTTCATTACAGCTATAATGATTAGGATGGAATGCTAAAACCTTAATTCACATTATTATAGTATATATTCTTTTGTCATACAATTTGTTTGATCATAAGTATAGGTGCAATGACTCTGGGCATAATGTAGCTGGATAGACGTGCAGGCTAAGAGATCCACCATTGGCAAGCTGGCTAACTTTCACATGCTTAATTAGAGTAAATAGGGTTATGTAAATTTAACTTTGTATTAGGCCGGCTGGAATATTTTAATTTGAATAGCCTTTCAAGAAATATAGACGAACCAGGTCAATTTATGGATAAGTGTAAATATTGTACTCTCTCTCTCTCTCTCTCTCTCTCTCTCTCTCTCTCTCTCTCTCTCTCTATATATATATATATATATATATATATATATATATATATATACACACACACGCACGCATATACGCATATTTATGAGAAAAGCATAATTGTGATTGTTATAATAAATTAATTATAACAATTAATTTAAAATGACATAATTTTAATTAATAAAATAATAAAATGATACACAATCATTAATAAAATTAGTTGAATGATATAACTATCCATATTAATCTACTTGGATCGTTACAAGGCGACTACCGTTATTCTAAGCTTAGGAATGAAGGACTTTGTCTTTTACCGCGACTTGTCATTGACCATTCCAATCATTAATTATTTAACGTGTCTGCATGCATGTGATCAAGCTTAGGAAAGAAATTATAGATAGACATTACACGAATGCTATGATATTATTTTGTTGTGATGTGTGCTTAAAAAACTAATTAATATACGAGAGTTCTTTTTTTCTTCTTCTTCTTCTTCTTATTTTTTCGGTGTTTTTTTTTTCCTCACTATTATTTTTGACGTAATGAAGCTGATTCAATAATTAATATCATATTTAAGTAGCACCCTATTTAGGCGCAGTAATATCTCCACAATGCAATTGATATCCGTACATGTAATTCATCTTTATTTAAAAAAATTAAAAAAATTCGGGTAGGACAGTTTTAACACTATAAGGTAAAATAACTTCGTATGATTTTTTAGTTAAATTGATCAATTTTAGAATTAAAAATATTTATTTATACTTTTAAAACTATAAAAATTGAATGTGGTAGTAAATTATATATATTTTTTTATGCTTATAATTTCTCTATCTATATTTACAAAAAATAGTATAAATTTTAATTATAAAAATGATAAATTTGATCGAAAAAATCAAATTAAGACAGTTTTTACGAGATGGAGAGAGTATATAAGTTAGATACTAACCAGGGTATTTTCTTTTTACACTTTATTTAATTTTTCTAGCATTTTTTTCTCGTCGATTTTAAGAATGAGTGATTGCCCTTCTTCGACCTTTATTGTCCAATCTGAGAGTTGACAGCTAAAGTATTCCACTTATTAAACAGGATTCTATGGCTGGTCTGTGACCCCTGGATGCCAAAGGAGTCCTTGGGGTAATCTCGTAGTTCCTATTGGGTGGTGGAGATGATGGTGTCGGTTCATGAATTTTTCTTCATTTTTTTGCATTTCGCTCAAAGGGTTGAAGGGAGATAGTGCATCAAATTATTCATAAGGTCAACTCAGTCCTCTTCCCCAGAGATCTCAAATGAGTGAACTCTAGGAAAACCGCTGACTCCAATTAGTCCAACCTGAGAGCGGACAGCTAATGCATTCCACTTATTAAACATGATTCTATGGTCGGTCTGTGACCCCTGGATGCCAAAGAAGTCATTGGAGTAATCTCGTAGTTCCTACGTGGTGGAGATGATGGTGTCGGTTCATGAATTTTCCTTCCTTTTTTTGCATTTCGCTCAAAGGGAAGGGAAGGGAGGTAGTGCATCAATTTGTTTGTAAGGTTAACTTGATCATTTTTCCTAGAGATCCCAGATGAGAGAACTCTAGGAGAATTGTTGACTCCAACAACTATGATATTATTTTGTTGTGACGTGTGCTTAAAAAACTAATTAAGATAAGAGAGTTTTTTTTTGTTGTTCTTTTTTTTTTCGGCGTCTTTTTTTCCTCCTCACTATTCCTTTTGACAAAATGAAGCTGATTCAGTACTTAATATCATATTTATGTAACACCCTATTTAGGCGCAGTAATATCTCTACAATGCAATTGATATCCGTACATATAAATGACTATGGTGCTAGCTTCATAAATTTATCTTTAAAGAAAAAAACTCCAGATAGGACACTTTTAACACTATAAGGTACTACTTACGTATAAAGTGGCTTAGTTTGATATTTTTGGTCAAATTGATCAATTTTAGAGTTAAAAATATATATTTATATTTTTAAGACTACAAAAATTGGATATAACAGTAATTAAATTCGACATATTTTCTTATAGCTATAATAGTATAAATTTTGATTACAAAAATAATAAATTTGGTCGAAAAAATCAAATTAAACTAATTTTTACAGAATAAATGGAGTATATAAGTTAGATACTAACTAGGGTATTTTCTTTTTTCACTTTATTTAATTTTTTCAGCAAGTTTTTTCTTGCTTTGGTCCGCTTTTGTTTTTTGCATTAGAACATCGCACACCAGTTGAGACAATAGTTTGGATAATTTCAAAACTAATCATATATTAGCTCAAATAGCGCCTCCTAATAAAAGATAAGAATAAGAAATTTTGAGAAAATTAGTGATTTTGAATTATATTAATCTGATATAAAAACAGCGAATTCATGGGAATTTCAACCCTAATATTCAGGAAAAATTAAACCATAATATTTGATAGGATAGCGAGAGTCTTGTAAACAATATGTTATAATAAGAAAGTCTTATTTCTTTAAATTAATTTATATGTCAACTAATACATGGACGTTATTGCGGTCATTATGCACTTGTTAGGCAACAATCCTTTAGAGGAAGAGCGTTCTGGAAGAAAGCTGTAGTTTTCAATTCCAACCCCCCCCCCCCCCCCCCCCCCCCCAAAAAAAAGAAGCATTTTTTTATTAATAATAATATAAAATAACCTTATTAGTGCACTTAAGTTTGAAATTATAACTTTTTTATTATTAATTTAACAATTTACTATTTTTAAGAGAGTAAATTGTACTTTTAATATTTATAAATTAGACTATTTTTTTTTGAAATAAAGTGACTTAAGTGAGTACATAACAAACGCCAGAGAATTAATCTTTGTAACTTATATAAGTATCTTATTTGTTCGCATGCCATGCACTTGAATATGAAACGCGTGAGAATGAAGAATAATTTACTAGTAGACAGGCGGCTAAATTTTGTATTAAAGTGAACTTTCTTGACCATATCTGTACAACTATTAAAGCGAATTTGATTCCTAACCTACCTGAAATGATGAGACTTTTGGAGCCCATTCGTTTCTGCTGCCCCTGATATGATGTCTGATCAAAGCGTCCTAGATGCTATTGATCAAGTTTACCTTTATTTTTATTTTTACCTTTATTTTCATTTAAAAAAAAATAAAATTCATTCATTAATAGTATTGTAATAAAATATTGAAGTACCTAGGTACGTACTTAGTGGCAGAATACACATTTCTAAACGCTTCAAACATAAATAAAAAAAGGACTAAATTATAATTTGCACCTTAAACTTTTTTTCAAAAATCGATTTGTAGCCTAAAAGATTTTTTCAATTAAATGCATCTTAAACTTAATCCCAGAAAATTATTTGCATCCTCCGATTATTTTTTCGGCTAAATCTTCACCAGAAGTTTGATGACATCAAGAGACAGAGGTAAAAGAGTCATATCATCTCAATTTTGAACGATTATTTTATTTTCACACTTTTAGAATAAAAAGTGTGTCCTAATAAGCCCTAATTTCCTATTCACCCGCACAAAACTTTCAATGCGATGAAATTTGAGAGCTAAGTGCGATTGTTCTTTCTTCCTTCTTCATCATCTCCACAAATTGATCGATTTCTTCCAACAAGATGAGTCGATCATTTCAATTTCTTAGAGATAGAGCCGATCATGTCGCATATGCATCAATGGAGGGCCCTAATTATGGTAAGTTTTGTATTTTGATTGTTAATGAGTTTGAAGTAAAGAAATATGAGTTTCTCCATGAGGTTTTCAAATATGGTTGCCTCTTAATTGTATATGTGGGTCTTCTTTTTTGGTATTTTTTATTAACTGGGATAATAGTAACCCTATCTTCAAACCAATGTTGAGGGAGACAATGCTAAGCCTAGCAATGCTGAAGGAACCAATGCTGAGCCACAAGTTTCTCAAACACAAACTAGTTCACAGCTTCCAAATAGCCAACCCACCCAAACTACTCCTAAGCCAAAGCTATCTCGGGTGAATTAATTAAAATTTTAGTATCTTTAATTGACTTGTAATTCCCTTACTTTGCACTATATTGTTGTGTAGGGGAAAAAAAAAAAGGACCAGTACTTGTAACAATCCAAATTTTTAATAAGAAATTTTAAGATTTTTTATTTTTTTATTTTTAATATAAGTAAATATATTTGTATCTAATATTATGTGTAATTACATTATGTAATTAATATTGTGTGGTGTTATATATTAACAAATGAAGTAAAATATTCTAAAATTAAATTATTGAAACATAATTTGAAAATTCTAAATTTAATTAAGAAAACCTAACCCTAATTAAGAAACCCTAAACCTAAAGTGGTTAATTAAACCAACTTGTGAATGGACTATTTTACCCTAAAAAAACATTGATAAATTACCAAAATAACCCTAGAATCTCAGCCACACAATCAAGCAAGGAAGCAAAAATGGAACTTTGCTTCCTTAAAGCAAAATGGAAGCCCATTTATGTCCACATGATTTTGAAAATGAACGAGTCACCAATTAAAATGATTCACAACATTAAATGATCAAAATCTAGCCACTCTAAGCCCTGCAAACCGATCATAGCTTCATGATCATTACATCAAACTTCACTCGCAAGAAAAAGTGTCCAAATGACCATTAAACCCTAACCCTAGCCTTCCTATAAATAGAGAGCACTCCCATTAATGAAACCCACGAAATCCACAACCAAAATCAGTCATAAATCAATCCCTATAAGCCTCAGATCTTCCTTAGATCAGAATCTAAAAGGATTTTAGCAAAATTGCTTCAAGAGGTATAAACTCTAATTTTAGTGTAGATCGTTAATACTTTGTTAAATTTTATGTTATAATGTTTAGAAATGACTGATATTATGTATATAAGAGATCTGGGTTGTGTAATCATGGATCCATAACGTTTAGATGCATAAAATAATAGAATATAGCTTACTGTCCAAACTGCCCATAAAATGTCGTCTGACAAGCTATTTTGTCAGATATTTTGATCGGTTTAATGTCATCTGTTATGGGATACTGTGAACCTGTGATTGATAGAAGTTATGTATTATGGAATATTTATAGTTAATTAGTCAGCAGGAGCACCTAATCTGCTACAGGAGGTGTAGAGATTTTGGGGGCGTCACAATTTGGTATTAGAGCTGTAGACTGTAGCTCTAGGGTAGAAGTACCTTAGGATATAATCTTTGAGTCTATAAAAAATTTAAATACACATAACATAACCTAAAATGCTTATTATCTTTTTGTGTAAAACTGTTTCATCATAATACTAAACAAGTAAAATCTTTATATAGGATGACTAACTTAGATTGGGAAGACTTATGAGAGGTAATAGATCCACAAGAGATAGAAAACAAGAAGGAAGAGCCAGTTGTAAGTAAAGCTAAATATAATGTTGTAGTTCAAGCAATTACAGACCTAGCTATCGAAGAAATTCAGGCAGTAGACGTAAGAGCTGATGCAGCTGAAAGGTTGTTAGAAATAGAGAAAGATGTTACTAATCAATTGAGGATATTACTATTAAAGGAAAAAAGGGAGAAACAGATTCTTTAAGCTCAGTTAGAACAAGTTGTTCGAGGATATCGTAACTCATTTGACGAACTAGAATGTTAGGTGATTAGGTATCCGACGGAGGAAGGTATGACAGATTATCTTATAGATCGATAAGTGGTTTGCCACATGATCCAGGATTCCTATGATGAGGCTCGTCATCATTGAGTATATTATAGGTCTAAAGTTACCTTCTAGTAGTGTGAAGTAGAAAGTTTTAAAAAGGGAAATCATTTTTGTAACTAATGATAGTATATCACTAATTAAATATGTAACTTACATTGTATGATATACAATATATGTCTATTAAATCGAGTGGTTACTTAATTGTATGTGTGTTCTTGTATTTATACTAGTTGACATTAGATAAATGGCACCACAAAGTGAATTACAAACATAAATCGATATGAAACCAATAGAGGCAAACCCCATACAGCAGCTATTTGTTATTATATTCAGAATATTACCTAGTAAACAAGAAAAACCATCACCTATTGAGACCAACTCATATAAAATAACTACGAGTGAGAGCAATACGTAAATAAAATTCTACAATAATGAGAGAGGTAATAACGAGGGAAAAAGAAGTTCAAAGGGAAAAGTACAAAAACATCAAAAGGAAGTGGGATGCCATTTCTTTGAATAACTCTAATAGATGGGGAAATAATTATAACTACAATCAAAATAGGGAAAGTAATAATAATACCAATAAAAAACAAATAAGAGATTTTATCTCTATGGCGTGTGTAGAAAGGAATACAAAAGAAGTATGTCATATAAAACCCACTTATTTTACCTATAGACAACATAGGCATTACCCCAATTAGTGTCCTCATAATAGAAATCATAATAAAAATAAATAGAAATGATAAATGTTTCAATTACGGGTCAGTAGAGCACATAGTTAGATTTTGTCTAAAACCTAGAAATCAAAATATTAAGGGAAGTCAAAACCCTAATAATAAATTAAGCCAAACAGTAGTAGAAGATAGTTATAGTTGACAAAGGATTCTGACTGTGAAATCCTATGTCATCCTTGAAAATCTAGACTCTCCATAAGGAACACCATGTAAAGACGATAATAAGTACAGTGTGAGGTGCTATCTATAGTAAATGGAAAGTCACAATTTGGTGTCATTATAGATACGTTAAGTCAGAGGAAATTAAAGGTAATAACAAAACAACGAGGTACTGATAAAAGATTTTAACAAATTTAAGATTTAAATAAGAGTTCCAGCTAACTCTACCCTAGAAATTTTTAGTTATAAAGAATGTTTCGAATTTGTCATATAGAGTCAAAAAAATACATGAGACAAACAAAGAGTGTCAAAAAGGTAAAAACCGAAATCACTTATACCAAGAATAGAAGAAACAAATATGGGTTATTGAAGCTACAAGGATAAAAATATGTGTTTCCTCAGTACAAGCACTAAAAGAAAATAAATCTTAAAAGAAGAATATAACTCTAAGTTTGTCGTTCACCCTGGTAGTACTAAAAGATGAAAAGACTTAAATCAACATATTTGGTGGTCAAACCTAAAAAGATAAATACTAGAATATGTAAGTAAATGTCTCACGTGCCATAAAGAGTTAATATCGAACACCTTTGTGGGATTAAAATTGGGGAAAAAGACAAATGCTAGAGTCTGAGATAGTTCAATAGAGCACGGTAGTTATACGAATCGTATGCAAGAGATTGCAAGCATTCGGGACCAACAGAAGGAGTGTGCAGATCAACAGAAACAACCAAGAGACTTTAACGTCGGGTGCCACGTATTCTTGACAGTGTTCCCATGATAGGGCAAGATACGTTTTGGCAATACATGAAAAATTAAGTCTGAATATTTATTAGACCATTACAGATATCGAGGAGAATAGGTGAGGTAGCCCTATCTCCAGGGATATGTCACATTCAAAATATGTTTCACGTGTCTGTACTATGAGTCTATCCAAATCAAGAAAATTTTGTTATATTTGGAAATATTCCTGTTCGGATCATTGATCGGAAGGAACAAGTTGCGAAATAAAGTGATATAATCAGTTAAAGGTCATATGAAGAAATCAAAACGTTGAAAAAGCTATGTACGAGCTATATATTAAAATATGAAAAGATTACTCGCTTTTATTTTTTAGATTACCATCGAATTTCAAGGATGAAATTCTTATAAGGGGGAGTGAATGTAACAATCCAAATTTTTAATAAGAAATTTTAAGAATTTTTGATTTATTTTTAATATAAGTAAATATATTTGTATTTAATATTATGTGTAATTACATTATGTAATTAATATTGTGTGGTGTTATATATTAACAAATGAAGTAAAATATTCTAAAATTAAATTATTTAAACATAATTTGAAAACTCTAACTTTAATTAAGAAAACCTAACCCTAATTAAGAAACCCTAATACTAATTAGGAAACCCTAAACCTAAAGTAGTTAATTAAACCTAGATAATTAAACCAACTTGTGAATGGACTATTGTACCCTAAAAATACATTGAGAAATTACCAAAACAACCCTGGAATCTCAGCCACACAATCAAGTAAGGAAGAAAAATGGAACTTTGCTTCCTTAAAGTAAAATGGAAGCCAATTTATGTCCACATGATTTTGGAAATGAATGAGCCATCAATTGAAATGATTCACAACATTAAATGATTAAGATCTAGCCACTCTAAGCCCTACAAATCGATCATAGCTTCATGATCATTACATCAAACTTAACTTGCAAGAAAAAGTGTCCAAAAGACCATTAAACCCTAACCTTAACCCTCCTATAAATAGAGAGCACTACCATTGATGAAACCCACGAAATCCACAACTAAAATCAGTCATAAATCAATCCCCATAAGCCTCAGATCTTCCTTAGATTATAATCTAGAAAGATTTTAGCAAAATTGCTTTAAGAGGTATAAACCCTAATTTTAGTGTAGATCTTTAATGCTTTGTTAAATTTTATGTTATAATGTTTAGAAATGATTGAGATTATGTATATAAGAGATCTGGGTTGTGTAATCATGGATCCATAATGTTTAGATGCATAAAATAATGGAATTTAGCTCACTGTCCAAACTACCCATAAAATGTCGTATGACAAGCTACTTTGTCAGACATTTTGATCGGCTTAATGTGTTCTTTTAATGTGTTTTACAGTTTGTAATTGTAGTATGCCATGAGCTTAAGAGATATAGACCTTAATCACCTCAATCGGATCACGGGTCCGTGAGATATAAGGCCTATAAAGTGCCTAGTCAATCACAACTCACTGTCAGAAATTTTCTAGGTAACCCAGAAAACTGAAGAACAGTCTGACAAGACTCCTTGTCAGACGGTTTAATTCGATCTTGTTAGTTGTAGGTTAAGATTTAATGTTTTTAGTTACACCTTGACATGTAGGGTATACATAGAAAAAAACCAAATACCAATCGGACCAATGAGCTGTTCATTATTGATGGTCAAAACCCCTTGACCGATCACAGATTCCGTTTCTGGAAATTCCAGAAAATGAAAAACAGTCTGACAAGGTATATTGTCAAACGGTTTGATCTAATCCTATTGGTTGTATGATGTATGTTAATGTTTGTAGTTGTAACTTGGCATGTCGGGAAGACATAAAGACCAACCACACTTCAATCGAATCAAAATGTATAGAGTTATACATATTAAAAAGTGACTGCTCGATCACGGTTTCCGGAAAACCCAGAAAATCTGGACAGCCCAGAAAACGTGATGAACATCTTGCTAGGCTTGTTTGACCGGATCATAACTTTCTGTTATGATGCTATATTGATGAACCAGAAGAATTTAAGTGTACACTGACATAAGTACTACACCTAAAAATAATTAGGTTTTCAAAACAAATCATGATATGGAATTAATTTGAGATCAAAAGTCCTTCCTCAACGTTGACCGAAAATCTAGGCAGCTTATGGACATTCAAGGTTATAGCGACGGCTTGCCTGTCGCTATAGGCATTTAGCGACGATCTTCTTTAGAAAATCCAAGAACACCTATAGCGACGGATTTAACGATAGAATTATTTTAAATTCTTTATAATTAGCATATAGCGACGGATTAGGTTCGTAGTTATATCAATAAATCACAAATTTAATAATAAAATTAATTAAAATACTTTTAGTGATGGATATAGTATTAATAAACTAAAAATTAATCTAGGATGCTTCTAAATTGACTTTTAGCGACATACAAGCTTTGTAAATTTAAAATATAAATCTTTAATAAATTAATTAGCGATGGATAAATTATATAAACACTATATAACATCTAATACAACAATTAAAGTGATGAAACGACATCGAATCATAAACGTAGTTAATTAATTAAATTGAATATATACTTTTATATATTCTAACAATTATTGTTGTTATAAATGTAATATATTTAGACTATAAATACAAGTCTAAATACCACGTACGATTACCAAGAAAGTTTTCTAAACCCTAACTCATTTTATTGAGCAAGTTTTCTAAATTCAAACTCGAATTAAATTTTCAATTTATGCTAATTGGTTTAATTATTGTAAATTATTTCACATCGATAATTATTTTTGACATTTGCACATAGTGCATTTGCATTCTTGAGCAAGTTTACTATCTCAAACTCATTTCATTGAAAAATTTTATTGTCTTTTGCACACCGTGCAATAATATATTTTTAACTGTCGAATTTCATTTGACTTATGAAATTCTTAATTGTGTGAAATACTTATTGTGATAATTCTTTTTGATCTTTTTTATTTTAAGCAAGTATTCCATTCTTTGTACATTTGTGTACAAACTTATTATTCAATTTTTGAATTCATTAAATTACATTGTTTGTGTAATCTATTATTGGGAAGTTATTGCTTATTGTTCAATCATAACTTAAGGTGTTGAACTATTCTTTACGTGAAATTGACTTGAGAAGATATCAATGGAAACCAGTATTGCTTAGTATATATATATATACTGAAACTTTGCCTCTTTATGTAAGAGTGATAACCAAGCAGTAGTACACTGACCGTGGTTTAGGCAGTCAAATGGACCGACCTCAGTGTGTCTAGAACACTAGTAGGATGATATGCATACTCATAAGTTATAAATAGGTTGATCCCCTATTAAATAACCGAATTAATGATTCCTAAATCTACATGACCTAAGTATTAAGTCCGGTTGAACAGATCAACCTATGGTTTCTAAGTCTTTATGACTGACAGAAACCATAATGTGTGTGGTTTGGCAGATCAAACCTCAATATATATTGTTTGGAATATGCATATGAATGATATTTCTCAATTATAAGATTTGATGATGTGTTTTAAAAGATAAATGAATTAATATGCAAATATGTCTGCATTGATGAAAGATGTAAAGTCCTTAATAGTTAATAGACATTATGTTCTAAGGACTTAGATTGACAAGATCAAATCTGTTAAGTTGATCTCATATGAGTTAATAGCATTGTACAGTCCTTCAAAAGATCACTATGTACAAGGACTATAGATAGAAAGATCAAACTTGTTAGGCTGATCTTAAAATGTAATAGAAAGGCCTGATCGATCAAAAAGAACAGCAATCTGGCAAGAGAGTTAAAGCAAGAATCGTTGACTACACTCGATCGTAGGGTCTGCAAGTCATCAGCATAGCCAGTCATACACTCACGTTTACAAAGCAGAATCATAGAGTGTTTGCTTAAAGATCATCAGTATGAAGACCCTGAATGACAGGCAAGCAAACAGAAGATCCAAGCACCAACTCCATCAACAGACTGATTGAGAAGTGAAGTGTCATTCAGATAGAAGTCTTATGAAATCACTCAAAGGGAGATCGTAGAGTCTCCTAGGAAGATCGTAGAGTCTGCCTGGTAAACGCAGAATAAGGCTCGGAAAATCGTAGAGTCCTCTCGGCAGATTGTAGAGTTGTCTCAGCATCGTAGAGCTAACTCTCGGGATCGTAGAGTCCATATAGACAGTCACTCTACGATTCTCCTAATCTTGTCTACGAACCTAGCAGAATCAAAGAGTAACTTTTACATGAGTATTCAAAGTCGCGACAGCAATCCTCATAAAGATTATTCAGTAGGCTGTCCTTGGGCTGTTAAACAAACTGAATGAAGATCTCATACATCTACAGCATCTGGTCTGAACTAAGTTCGTAGAGCAGTTTAAATCATAACTCTACGATTGCACTACGACTTACACCATAGGCAAGATCGTAAAGTAGCAAAGCTAAGTCGTAGAGTGAAAAAGGCAAACGCAGAAGTACAACGTTCAAGCAATCGTTAAGTTAAGCTGAAGATATTCAAACGTTACCTGCTTTAAACTCCCTTTGAATATTCAGCATATAATGAAGCTGAAGTTCGTAGAACAGTCCTCTATGTTAAAAGATTTGACAACTGAAGCTCGTAAAGCAGTCATCAATGATAGAAGATCTAGCGCCTAAAGATTCATAGAGCAGTCCTCTATGACATATAAGCCAAGCAGGGCTAGCAACTGGAGATCGTAGAGCTACATAGCAGAACCAGCAGATGACTCAACTATCAGAAGCAAGAAGCTACAACTGAATTAATCGTCGAGTACTTAAGTGCCAACAAGGATTGAAGACATCTAAGCACTTAAGTCAGTAATCTCAAAATGAGTTGTTAATTACTTCAGAAACATCCATAACAACACTTTATGGCATCTACTATAGAAGAAGTCAGAAATAACAGAATACTGACTTTTGCGTGCTGAGTGTCAGAACAAAGATTTTTTAGTATCATGTATCAGGCTCAAGGAATCAGAAGACTAAGTCCCAACGATCATATTCTCTAAAAGACCTGTTCACTCCAAAGACTGGGAAGAACACGAGACTGACATCTCTACAGTGATAAAGAAAACAAGTCAATAAGTCAGAGCCTGCAGAGCAGCTGATTCTTAAAGTCAAGGAAAACATTTATTGATAAATCAGAAGATTAACTAGCAAAGAATATAATAATCTTTGATGAACAACTCTGGGAGTGCAACGGCTATAAATTCAGAGAAAGCTGAGCTACAGGTCAAATATATCAGAACGTGTCAGAAAAGGGAAAAGCACTGACACAAGCAGCAAGAAAGTCAACATTGAAGATATTTAGGATCTGCACAAAGCCAAATGAAACCAACGGGATTTCATTCAACGGTAATATATGCTCAGAGATATAAAGGCTTACAAAATGAACAGAAGAAAGAGGTTGTTGCAGTTGTTGAAAAATATATACACGAGAGAGATGATGGTAGACAACAACCGATCGTAGAGTGAAACAGAAAATGAAGATGCTGAAGGACTCTACGATCCATCAGAACACTAACACTGAATTAAGAAAGACATAGAGATAAATAACTCTATTACAGAAGAAGTGTTCAGAGCTGCTAGGCACATGGAAGAGAGAAGCTTAAACGCCAACTTGATACATACATGGTAGCAACTGTGTACCAAAAGGAAGGAGCATCACAGTCATCTCAGTAGCCCATCTCGAGAAGCAATAAACTGTCTATGATAAGAAGGAACAACTGAGTACCAAAAAGAAGAAGCATCACAGTCATCTCAGGAGTTCATCTCGAGGAGCTATCAAGTATCAAAGGAGCTGAAGTGCAAAAGCCTAGCAGCACATTTGGTGATCTTGAGTAGTTGCTGGATATCAGAAAGAATGAGAATATCAATGACAAACATCAGCAGCACTCAATGATGGATCATAAGCAGCTGCTAAGTACCAGAAGATAAAGAAGATCAAAGTTCATCTTAGCAGCATAACCCAACAAGCATCCAACACACAAAAGAGGGTCAAAGGATCCTTGCCCAAGTGGCCAAAAAGAAATCAAGTCTGCTGGACTTGTTGAGTACCGAAGGGTACAAGAGATTCTAAGTCTGTTGGACTTAGTCTACAGTCCAAAGCTGCTAGCTTTGATGAGGGCAAGAGTGTCCTAGTCTTAATGTGACTAAAGGAACCAAAGCTGCTAGCTTTGATGAGGGCTAGAGTGTCCTAGTCCAGAGGACTAAATCTTAGTGGATTTCCTACTGTCAAGTAGAAGAGTGGAGTAGGAGTTATTCAGTCTCCAAACCACTATAAATCTCTTGTGTCATTTACTTTATGTCTTTTATATTCTGCACAATATCTGCTTTCACCCATACTAGATTAACACACTAAATTGAAATGACTCATATTTCTTTAAGGGGTTTATTAAAAGTAAAATCCACTGTGCTTGAATTGATTCTATCATTTATAACTAATATGCTTTCGTTACAAAAGAAAAAAAAGTTTTTAAATGATCTATTCAACCCCCCCTTCTAGATCTCTATTGTGTCCATGAGAACTAAAAATTGGTATCAGAGCAGGTTCTCACAAATATATTAAAGCCTACGCTTTGAGTTGATCTATGACACAAATTTAAATTAGTGTTAAATCTCGGTATTGGGTATAAAAGACAAAATGAATTTAATCTCACAAGTTGAAAATTGTGTGTACAGGGAATCCAAATGAAGAAGCTGCCTAAGGCCATCCATGCTTAACCTTGTGCTTAAAAGAATTATCTTCTTCAGACAAATTGAGCTAAGGGAAATCAGTAGGGTAATGGAGGAAGAACACAGATGCAGCAAGAGTTATGAATCTTTCCATTTAAAAGGAATCTATAATCTATAAGTGATTGAGAAGCTCTACAAATGATGAACTAGGACATTCACTCCTTCATCAACCGTCAACGATTAAATCTATGGACTTCTCAACTATGAGTGTCATTGCCCTTCTCAACTACCAGAACCTGAGCTATATGAAGAAATTTATTGTGTCACAAATAAAAACCAGAAGGACTGCAAATCATTGCAATAACAGCTATGCTTCATCAAAATCAGATCCACTGGTTGTCAAGTAATTGACAACAGTGAGGTATTTTATCCTATCTCCTCCAAGTACTGAAGTTATCAATTATTGTATTGCATGACAAGTTATTTTTTATCCTCATTTCTCAGAATCTTGTAAAAGAATCATTATCCTTCTAAAATACTCTCGTTAAACCATGTCATATCTTTTATTAAATATTTCTTGTACTCATGTAAGAGCGTTCTCAATTGATAAAGAAAAATGAGTGTTAAGATTGAATTTAACCTTCTAAATTGAGGAAAACTTGAAGATTTATTTTTAGCAATACTCACTTCCTTACATTAACTCTGTTTCTCTCAAAAATCAAAGAGGTAGCCTTGATCGGTATTTATCCTACCTTAACTTTCTTTAGAGTTACTTTCGATTTGGTTTTAATCCGAGTTCTTGATAAATCGTAGAGTATGATCATATCTATTGTTGCACTCTGAAGGATCGTAGAGACTGATCAACTCTACGAGCCGTTGAAGCACAATACATAGAACTGATTATCACTCTACTAAAGTTAAAAAACTCAGTATTTCATGAAATTGGTTTATCAATCTTGAACCTCTCACACACATACTCAAATAGCATAATAAAACTGTCATCATTAATTCACTTCTAATGCACTTTGAGGATTCAATGTATGATAATGTTAGTTACTTAAAATTACTAACCTCACAGGACCCAAATAAGTGTGGGTACCAAGTTAGAAAATTTAACCTGCAGGTGTCTTGACTGATCCAAAGACCACTCAAAGAGGAACTAGATTAAAGAGAAATTCAAGGACAAGGGTCTCATCAAAGTGCGAGTCAACTCTACTATCACCGAAAGCTGAGAATACAAAGCCTACGATCATAGTAAGGGATTTTAGCAAAGCCATATCTGAGGAAAACTCTTTATAAATCCATTGATGGAGAATCAAATCATAAGGAGACAGTATCAAGTATGGAGAAGCAACATTCTGTCAAGCTTAGCAATGCACAGGGCAAAGTCTAACAATGTCAGACCAACTCTACGATCACAGCATCAGTCAAAGAATCGTAGAATAGACAGTACTAAGGAAAGTACTCTACGAACCTAAGATAAAGAGTCACTGAAAGACAAGTTATCTCAGAGATGGAAGTTGACCGTGGGGGAGCGATAGTCAGCTAAGTTCAACAAAAAGTGAATAAGTTATCAGAACCTATTAAATCTTCATCTCCAAATCGAAGAGTCTCTAAACTCAATGTTTGATAACCTGTTCGGCCATAATTACTCCAAGTCATAGAGTCACTATGATCAACGACTAGATCGTAGAATATAATGTGTCTACAATCACACTCCACATAAACCATCCTTTCACTGAACCTTTCACATCCTCTTACCAGCTCACAGCTCATGTCATATAGTGATTAACATTCCCTCTTTCATATCAAAGCAGTCTTTTCTTAGATAAAGCGCCTCAGAGACAAACCAAGTCCTAAGTTTCAAACTAAGAGGCATGCCCTCTCTGAGCTTCCTGAACTCTGCCAAAAGACTGAGCGTTTTACATCACCTGTATTCCTTCTGAGCTCCAGGTGTAAAGGGAAAAAGGAATTTTCTCCAACCAAAGTCGTTATTCGTCAAGGAATGATCCACCTGCTGTTTGTACAAAAGAAGAAAAATGTGCAAAGAAATCTCAAGCATTCTGCATTGGTGACCAAAAGTCTTTTCTAAGGATAATCGTAGAGTGAAGAGCAAGTCACTCTACGAACTGACCAAGGTGTCTGTCAAACAGGGAAGTAATGTTCACGCTCTCCAAACTCAAGTGAGTCAGTTATGCATCAGTTACAATAAATGCAAAAGTGAAGGCTGTGACGCCCCCAAATCTGAGCCCACACAGCCCAAACTTGAGTCGTCAAAAGACTACAACAAAATTATTACAACAAAACACAACGTACAACAATACAGTGTATAATAATACACAACTAAGTCTTCACTATTATTGCCACACTATTTTACAACACGTGAAGACTAGGATAGCTATTCCTCGGACTCTCACTCCATCCCCCGGCTAGACCCCATTACGTTTTCATCTCCTGTTGAAAACAATGGAACAAAAGAAAGGGTGAGCTCAAATAGCCCAGTAAGAAATATCATGACTAAGATAATGACGAATAAATTATCATTAGCCTTCAACAGTTGAGAATACAATAGACTACAAGGTTTATATCAAAAACTGTAGTTAAATTCTTAAACAATGTTCAGATCAATAATAGCAGCGGAATGAGCAATCTATTAGAAGAATAATGCAGACTATAATGTCCACTCGCTTCTCTTTTTAGTAAAAATATCATCAACTTTTATCATCTGAAATACCATTAGTCAAGATAATACAACTTCACAGTTCCTGGTCATAATCATGCAGATCAACAGTTCATCTTTGCACTACGGGCCAAAGACATTCAATATAACACCAACGGTCATGATTATACCAGATTCAGCCTTTGGTCATAATCATACCAATCAACAGTTCATCTTTGCATTACGGGCCAAAGAGAACATTAACCACGTGCCATAAAAGACACCGAACAGATGTATCGCCTTTAACCTAGTATATCGCCTTTAACCTATCATCTGTTCAACAATTATATCACATCTGTGCCCCCGGCCACAGATATTCACAACAGCTTGATTCTTGATGATTAATACAAATAACAGTGATACAAATGATGAACAGAAGAACAGGATAAACAATAAGTATCAGAAGTTTACTTTGTGCAGATTCAAATAATGTCCAAATTGTCAACATGATGTGGAGTGAAATTTAAAAATGATATTCAAGATCCACAGTTCAGAATAACGGTTACAGTTCAATAGAAAGGTTTACGTAAATAGGAAGGTTCAGTTGAAATAATGAAGTTCAACTATTATGGAACATATAATATTTTCAGGAATTATAGAAGCAATAGTTCCATAATAAGTTTCGATTTAGGAGTATGAAAGAAAATAATATCCCTTACCGTAGCAGGTTTGATTAACAAAAGGTGAAGGGAATTAATATCCCTTACCATAGTAAGTTTGAATAATGGAAGATGAAAAAGATGGTATCCCTTATGAGTATAAAGGAAAATGATATCACTTACGAATATGGAATAAAAGTGTCATGTCATAATTCGTGTAGACAAATTATTTCCACACGAGACAAATAACAAGGGTTATTCACCAACAGGCGATAATCCGCACCGTAAGGTTATTCCCATCAATTTGAATACGAATAGTTATTCACCAAACAGGCGTAATCCGCACCGTAAGGTTATTCCCACAATTTAATAGAATTTGAACACGAAGAGTTATTCACCAAACAGGCGTAATCCGCACCGTAAGGTTATTCCCACAATTTAATAGAATTTGAACACGAAGAGTTATTCACCAAACAGGCGTAATCCGCACCGTAAGGTTATTCCCACAATTTAATACATGGAAGTAAATGGCACAAGAAAGAAACGATATTATTTTCGAGAATCAAAGAATGATAATCCCTTCAAGTAAGAAAGAAAATAATATCCATTTATGATGATGAAAAGAGTGATACCCCTTACCGTAATAAATTTAAGAGTGTGAAAAGAATGATAATCCTTACCTTAACACGTGACTGGATATTGATTTAAATGAGATTGATCAACCTATATATTTTTAATATAATTAGTAATTACCACATATAAATTTCAAAGTATATGATAACTCGTATATTATGAACTATCAAAATTATATATATTTAACATAATTTTTGTAGTATAATATAACAACTTTAAAATAGTTTTTAAAATAATATTCCAAAATAAATCTTCCAAAGAAAGCTTTTAAAAATGAATCTTCTCAAAGAAGAGTCTTCTAAAGGAAGATTTGTGAATACCGTGAAAAATAGGAATTTATGAAATTACTACTCTTTAATAAAACACTTACTTGAAAAATTCCTGCACTCCTTTTGGCTTTCAAACTCTCAAAATAACCTTACTATTCTCAGAGAAAACTCATAAAATTCTTATAGAAAAATTTTATGTTTTAGGTGTGATTTTTCTATTCAGCTGAGCAAGCTATTTATAGGAGGAATAAGGGTACTATGCATGGTTGTTGGCAGCACGCCAATGCTGAAATTGGCAGGAGAGGCTGCGCAGCCTCTGCGCAGACGAATTCAGCGAATTTTCAAATTTGGCACAGTAACTTGCACAGTAACTTGCATAGTAACTTCTGAATATAATAATATTTTTCTAATAAAACAAATAACTTTTTATTATTATATTGTCTAATAAAACAAACAACTTTATGAATATATTATAATAATCAAATTACCAAATAATACTACCATAGTAATAATTCATAATAATGCAACAACTACTGTGTCAATTATTAGATCAATAATATGCATTATTATTGTTTCAATAATCCAATATGTTGTGCCACAACAATTATTAATAAGACAATGAGTAATAACAATTATTGAATTGATAATATAAAATATTATGCAGTGACAATTATTGATGAAATGATGCGCAACAGTTACGGTGTCAATTATCAAACCAATAATATGAGACACTGTGCAATACCGTGTGCTACTGCAGAGTACCGTGTGCTACAGAAAAATACCATAAATTACCGTATGCTACTATTCTTTTATCACCGGTATTTTAACAGTTAACACCGTTGACTATTTTTATATAAAAAGGTTACTTCTGTCGTTTTCTATATCCGACAAATATTCCGTTGTGGGGTCCACAAATAATTTGTTATTTCGGCGCCGTCGTACGGCCCGAATATTCCCCGACAAAACGAATATTCCCCGACAAAAAGAATATTGTCCGACAAAATAAAATTTGCACATAACATCCTTAACTTTCAATTTTGTCAATTTAACCATTTACTGTTTCAGGAAAAATATATATGAAGAAAAATTAAATTTTGTATTTCATAAATTCGGGGTCTTACAACCTCCCCTCCTTATGAAATTTCGTCCCCGAAATTGACGTACCTGGCATTTCGAAGAGGTATGGATACCTAGACTTCATCTCAGATTCTAGCTCCCAGGTCATTTCCTCAATATCTTGGTTCCTCCATAAAACCTTAACTTGAGGTATAACCTTTGAGCGTAAGATCTGCTCCTTCTTATCTAGGATCTTAACAGGTACTTCCTCATACGTTAAATCTTCTGCTATAACGTCTGGTTCTAACTCAATGACGTGGTTTGGGTCCTTCACATATTTACGTAACATAGATATGTGATAAACGTTATGGATGCGAGACATACTTGGTGGTAAGGCTAGTCTGTAAGCTACAGTTCCCACCCGATCGAGGATTTCAAATGGGCCAATAAATCGAGGGTTGAGTTTTCCTTTCTTTCCGAATCTCGTAACCCCTTTCCATGGAGAAACACGTAAGAATACATGATCTCCGACGTTGAATCTCTCATCTCTCCGATGAAGATCGGCATAACTCTTTTGTCGTTCTTGTGCTGTCTGTATTCGTTGTCGGATCATTTGGATCTTTTCGGTCGTCAAGCGTACCAACTCGGGTCCCAACAGTTTTGCTTCTCCTACCTCATTCCAACATACTGGAGAGCGACACTTGCGTCCATATAAAGCCTCGAATGGAGCCATACCTATACTTGCTTGGTAACTGTTGTTGTAGGAAAATTTCACCAATGGCAAGTACTTATCCCAACTTCCTTTGAAATCTAGTACGCAAAGTCTCAAAAGATCTTCGAGGGTCTGAATCGTCCTTTCCGATTGTTCGTCCGTTTGAGGATGGTATGCAGAACTGAACCGTAGCTCAGTGCCCATAGCTTTTTGTAGACTGATCCAAAAGCGTGAAGTGAATCTAGGATCTCGATCAGAAACTATGGAAACTGGCATGCCATGCAATCTCACGATCTCATTTATGTACATACCGACAAGACGTTCAAGTGAAAAGTTTTCTCGTATAGGCAAGAAATGAGCGGATTTGGTCAATCTATCTACGATGACCCAAATTGCATCTAAGCCTTGGGAAACTTTGGGAAGACCCGTCACGAAATCCATATTGATGTGTTCCCACTTCCATTCGGGAACCTCAAGTGGTTGTAAAGGACCCTTAGGTACTTGATGCTCTGCCTTGACACGTTGACAAGTTAAGCACCTTGAGATAAACTCTGCAATCTCCCTTTTCATATTGTTCCACCAAAATGTATGTCGAAGATCTCGATACATCTTGGTACCTCCAGGGTGGATTGCAAATGACGTGTTGTGTGCCTCCATCATGATTTTATGCTTCAATTCAGGATCGTTAGGAACACAGAGTCGAGAGTTGACTCGAAGTATTCCTTTCTCGTCGATTCTTGCTCCGGGAATGACACCTTCTTATACTTCCTTCATCATGTTCATCAGTTCCGGATCGGTAGCTTGAACAGCTTTAATTTTATCGATTAAAGTCGGTTCTACTCGCACGTGAGCAATCTTCGAGTGGGTCCCTAGTGTCTTTAGCTCTATCTCCATCTTTTGCAAGTCGTACAAAATACGTTTTTGTGTTGTCAGCAGTGCACTTGTACTCGCATAAGATTTTCTGCTCAAAGCGTCAGCTACAACGTTCGCCTTTCCCGGGTGATACTGGATTGTGTGGTCGTAATCCTTCAACAGCTCAAGCCAACGTCGTTGTCGCATGTTGAGTTCCTTTTGGGTGAAGAAATACTTGAGACTTTTATGATCCGTATAGATATCCACTTTTTCTCCGTACAAGTAGTGTCTCCAGATCTTCAACGCGAAAACGACTGCTGCCAACTCTAGATCATGAGTAGGATAATTTTTCTCATAATCTTTGAGTTGTCGAAAGGCATAAGCTATAACATTTCCATGTTGCATAAGGACACAACCTAGACCTTTGCCTGAAGCATCGCTATATATGACGAATTCTCCTGATCCTGATGGAATGGTCAGAACAGGAGCTGAAACAAGTCTCCTCTTGAGTTCTTGAAAACTCTTCTCGCATTCCTCGCTCGAATGATACCGATATCTAATAATCAAACTTTCATCTCTTGGCGTTCTATGGGAGCCATTCGGTATGGAGTTTTGGAAATGGGCTTGGTACCAGGTTCAAGATCAATACAAAATTCAATTTCACGGTTTGGGGGTAAACCAGGAAGTTCCTCCGGAAAAACGTCAGGAAACTCATTAACAATGGGAATATCATTCAAGTTTGACGTATTTTTGTTCAAATCAGTGACATGAGCTAAAAAGGCTTGACATCCGTTTTTCAATAAACGAATGGCTTTATGGCTAGAAATAACAGTTATAGATTTCAATGGTTTAGTTGCTTGAATTTGCATGACAGGTTGATTAGGAATATGAAAACTAATAATCTTATGAAAACAATCAATTTTAGCATGATGGGTAGTCAACCAATCAATTCCTAAAATCACATCAAATTCATGCATCTCCAAAGAAATAAGGTCAACAGGTAATGTGAGGTTGTTGATTTGAACTAGGCAAGATTTATAGACAGTAGATGTAATGGTCATTTCTCCTAATGGGGTTTCAACTGATAAGTCAAAGTCCAAATTTTCAGGAGTTAAGTTTAAACGTTGAGCACATGCAGGTGAGATAAAAGAATGGGTAGAACCAGTATCTAACAAAGCGTAGACTTCACGAGAATTTATGAATAGCTTACCGGTCATCACCTCATTCGATTTCTTGATCATCAAGGCTGTCATCATCAAATCGAGTCCCATATACTTCATCCGGATCTTCACGTATTTCAACCATGGGGATACCACGAAATAGTTCTCTAACGAACTGTTTCTCAGATTCTTCAACTTCATCAGTAGTAGCGTACCAATGATTTCCATTAAAATAGTATTTTCGATAGACTACAGTTTCCACGATAGTGACTAACTTAACCTGAATTCCTCTAAATTGTAACGCCCAAAAGTATAGATACATCATTTTTAAATAATCTTGAAAATCATAGCTCGAACACCATAAATCCCAAAGACTTATATGAAACGTCCATATATTCTGATCCTTTGTTATCGAGCATAACCAGGTGATGATATGTTTCCAACTGTCGAGCAAATTAAAGGCAACAATTTCCGCAAGTTCCGGATATCCTTTAAAGAACGAATTTGGAAGAACGACGGTAGAACTTTCACCTTCTTCTTCTTTAGATCGGATACAAATAATTTTTGCTTTAGGCAAATTATTCAACTCTGAGTTTGTAGAAGAATTGTTTGTGGCCTCTACATTCACTTCGGGTACTCCGTGGTTAACCTCCTGATTTCCAGATGCCATACTTAACTGTGGTCACAAAATAGATGTTAGTTCAAATAAACTGACTCATCACTTCATGTCCCTATATTCAAATCAACTCATTAGATAATAAAATCTAATTTAGGTGGGACACACTAGTGACTGATTATATTCGTCTCTCCCCTCCTAGTTCTAACCCCAGATCTCCATTAAAGACCATATCCCTAAGCTCTGATGCCAACTGTGACGCCCCCAAATCTGAGCCCACACAGCCCAAACTTGAGTCGTCAAAAGACTACAACAAAATTATTACAACAAAACACAACGTACAACAATACAGTGTATAATAATACACAACTAAGTCTTCACTATTATTGCCACACTATTTTACAACACGTGAAGACTAGGATAGCTATTCCTCGGACTCTCACTCCATCCCCCGGCTAGACCCCATTACGTTTTCATCTCCTGTTGAAAACAATGGAACAAAAGAAAGGGTGAGCTCAAATAGCCCAGTAAGAAATATCATGACTAAGATAATGACGAATAAATTATCATTAGCCTTCAACAGTTGAGAATACAATAGACTACAAGGTTTATATCAAAAACTGTAGTTAAATTCTTAAACAATGTTCAGATCAATAATAGCAGCGGAATGAGCAATCTATTAGAAGAATAATGCAGACTATAATGTCCACTCGCTTCTCTTTTTAGTAAAAATATCATCAACTTTTATCATCTGAAATACCATTAGTCAAGATAATACAACTTCACAGTTCCTGGTCATAATCATGCAGATCAACAGTTCATCTTTGCACTACGGGCCAAAGACATTCAATATAACACCAACGGTCATGATTATACCAGATTCAGCCTTTGGTCATAATCATACCAATCAACAGTTCATCTTTGCACTACGGGCCAAAGAGAACATTAACCACGTGCCATAAAAGACACCGAACAGATGTATCGCCTTTAACCTAGTATATCGCCTTTAACCTATCATCTGTTCAACAATTATATCACATCTGTGCCCCCGGCCACAGATATTCACAACAGCTTGATTCTTGATGATTAATACAAATAACAGTGATACAAATGATGAACAGAAGAACAGGATAAACAATAAGTATCAGAAGTTTACTTTGTGCAGATTCAAATAATGTCCAAATTGTCAACATGATGTGGAGTGAAATTTAAAAATGATATTCAAGATCCACAGTTCAGAATAACGGTTACAGTTCAATAGAAAGGTTTACGTAAATAGGAAGGTTCAGTTGAAATAATGAAGTTCAACTATTATGGAACATATAATATTTTCAGGAATTATAGAAGCAATAGTTCCATAATAAGTTTCGATTTAGGAGTATGAAAGAAAATAATATCCCTTACCGTAGCAGGTTTGATTAACAAAAGGTGAAGGGAATTAATATCCCTTACCATAGTAAGTTTGAATAATGGAAGATGAAAAAGATGGTATCCCTTATGAGTATAAAGGAAAATGATATCACTTACGAATATGGAATAAAAATGTCATGTCATAATTCGTGTAGACAAATTATTTCCACACGAGACAAATAACAAGGGTTATTCACCAACAGGCGATAATCCGCACCGTAAGGTTATTCCCATCAATTTGAATACGAATAGTTATTCACCAAACAGGCGTAATCCGCACCGTAAGGTTATTCCCACAATTTAATAGAATTTGAACACGAAGAGTTATTCACCAAACAGGCGTAATCCGCACCGTAAGGTTATTCCCACAATTTAATAGAATTTGAACACGAAGAGTTATTCACCAAACAGGCGTAATCCGCACCGTAAGGTTATTCCCACAATTTAATACATGGAAGTAAATGGCACAAGAAAGAAACGATATTATTTTCGAGAATCAAAGAATGATAATCCCTTCAAGTAAGAAAGAAAATAATATCCATTTATGATGATGAAAAGAGTGATACCCCTTACCGTAATAAATTTAAGAGTGTGAAAAGAATGATAATCCTTACCTTAACACGTGACTGGATATTGATTTAAATGAGATTGATCAACCTATATATTTTTAATATAATTAGTAATTACCACATATAAATTTCAAAGTATATGATAACTCGTATATTATGAACTATCAAAATTATATATATTTAACATAATTTTTGTAGTATAATATAACAACTTTAAAATAGTTTTTAAAATAATATTCCAAAATAAATCTTCCAAAGAAAGCTTTTAAAAATGAATCTTCTCAAAGAAGAGTCTTCTAAAGGAAGATTTGTGAATACCGTGAAAAATAGGAATTTATGAAATTACTACTCTTTAATAAAACACTTACTTGAAAAATTCCTGCACTCCTTTTGGCTTTCAAACTCTCAAAATAACCTTACTATTCTCAGAGAAAACTCATAAAATTCTTATAGAAAAATTTTATGTTTTAGGTGTGATTTTTCTATTCAGCTGAGCAAGCTATTTATAGGAGGAATAAGGGTACTATGCATGGTTGTTGGTAGCACGCCAATGCTGAAATTGGCAGGAGAGGCTGCGCAGCCTCTGCGCAGACGAATTCAGCGAATTTTCAAATTTGGCACAGTAACTTGCACAGTAACTTGCATAGTAACTTCTGAATATAATAATATTTTTCTAATAAAACAAATAACTTTTTATTATTATATTGTCTAATAAAACAAACAACTTTATGAATATATTATAATAATCAAATTACCAAATAATACTACCATAGTAATAATTCATAATAATGCAACAACTACTGTGTCAATTATTAGATCAATAATATGCATTATTATTGTTTCAATAATCCAATATGTTGTGCCACAACAATTATTAATAAGACACTGAGTAATAACAATTATTGAATTGATAATATAAAATATTATGCAGTGACAATTATTGATGAAATGATGCGCAACAGTTACGGTGTCAATTATCAAACCAATAATATGAGACACTGTGCAATACCGTGTGCTACTGCAGAGTACCGTGTGCTACAGAAAAATACCATAAATTACCGTATGCTACTATTCTTTTATCACCGGTATTTTAACAGTTAACACCGTTGACTATTTTTATATAAAAAGGTTACTTCTGTCGTTTTCTATATCCGACAAATATTCCGTTGTGGGGTCCACAAATAATTTGTTATTTCGGCGCCGTCGTACGGCCCGAATATTCCCCGACAAAACGAATATTCCCCGACAAAAAGAATATTGTCCGACAAAATAAAATTTGCACATAACATCCTTAACTTTCAATTTTGTCAATTTAACCATTTACTGTTTCAGGAAAAATATATATGAAGAAAAATTAAATTTTGTATTTCATAAATTCGGGGTCTTACAAAGGCCACGTCCTGCAAATGAATATCCTACACGTGTCTTCCACAGAACTTACTAGGGAACTGACATAAGCCAAAATTTTCAAACTGACGATTGTCCTTTCCCATCAGTTATCAGTATCCATTTCTCAACACCGTGCAAACTCATCCTGTACCAAAACCATTGTTGAAACCTAGAAAATCTTCAAACCCTAAACACAAAAGACCCCTGATATCTATACATCTCGATCACACCCTTGTCATTCTCTGAAATCGTCATTTGACCAAACACTCTTTTTACAAAACCATTGATATGGAAAACTGTCAAATTGTTTCTGGCATCCAACTCGGCTTTGATAAGTTTGAGTCCTCTGAAAAGAAATTCAAGGATATTCTTACAATAGTGCAGGAAGCTGGTTTCTCAGATTATTTGGGGGCAAACACCAAGGTCTACTCTGTTCTGGTAAAAGAGTTCTATCGGAACGCAGTTGTAAACAATGATGAGTTAGTTTCAAGAGTTAGAGGAGAAAGACTCAAAATAGATGATACCGAAATCAACAAGTGTCTGGGAATTACTGTTGGAGATCTATCATCACTTGAAGACATAGATACAGTTGAAGGAATGAGAAGGATGGGTTATGTAAAGAATACTCAACTAAAGGGTATGAAGAAAAAGGAGTTTCCAGAAGAGTTCGAGTTCCTGGCAGAGATAGTAGGCAAATGTATCTTATGCAAAGACACCGCTCATGACACTGTAAGTGATCCTCAACTAAGAATCATGTCTGCTATTGTCATGAGGAAGAACATAAACTTTGGTGCCATACTATTTGACTTGTTAGTCAAGGAGGTTGAGAAAATAAAGGCTCCTGGGAAGCCAATCTCAAAAGTATTCTATGGAAGATTCTTAAGTATCATACTGAAGCGGAAACTGCAAGATAAGATTAGGGATGATGAGGGGGAGGCTTTGAATGTCCACAAAATTATGTCTCCTAAACTGTTTGTCAACTGGAAGAAGAATCACATGGAAAATAAGAGGTTAAGGATGACTAGCAGCAGCAAGAAAGATTCGAAGGAAAGCAAAGGAAAAAGGAAAGCATGTTCAAGTAAAGATGATTCATCTGATGAGTCTCTATCATTTGGATTCATCTCACCAAAATCATCCCTCAAAAAGTTGAAAACTGAGAAGATCAAGCCTGCAAAAAGACAAAGTGCTCGTCTTCAACAAATGATGAAATCTCTGGGGAATAAAAAGGCAGGAGATGGTTCACCTAACTTCATTGATCTCAGTGATGAAAATAAGGAGGTACCTGTTGAAGAAAATGTGACTCCAAGTGAGTCAAAATCTGGAAGTGAAGAAATGTTTACTGCAGAAACAGTTGATGAAGTAAGAGAAGACGATGTTAGTGGAACATTGAGAAATAAAGAACAGTTAGAAGAAACAACTGCTGAACCTGTCAAAGCTTCAAAGGAATCAATTTCTAAAGCTAAAGACTCTGTCAAAGGGAAAGGAAAGGAAACAACATTCGGAGATAAAGATCAAGAAGACTCGAGCTCTGAAAATGCTGAGTCAGAAAGTCTTAATCATCATGTTCTAGCAGCCTCACCATCAAGTATTCGAAGAAGGATTATATTGGAAGCAGTTGAAAAGCCAGGAGCCATGTTGCCAAACAAATGGATTGATCACGGCAATGGTCAAATCAGAGTAGCTTCAATAACCATGGAAGATTTACTGAGCAAGTTTGAAGACATCGAGCTCGATCGAACCACAGTTTTATATGATCATAAGGGTCAGGAGTTAAGAAGGTTCTACCATTGGATGCCCTGGTTAAAAGCTATCTGTTTCAGAGATACGAGCTTCATCAGTTGGTGTTATACTTACTTTCCTAATCTAAAGTTGGTTTCTCAGAACTTCCCAAGAGTTCAATCATTTCCAACTCTGCTGATCAAAAATGTCCAACACTTCAAAACCTACCGTCATGCAGAAAGTATATTCATTTCTTATTCACTGTTGATCAATCAAGATGAAAGTCAGAAGAAAAATAGACTCGTAGAGTCAAGGGCCGTAAAACATCCTGACTCTACTACTGCAACAAACCAGTCTCAGCCAAATATTCCCAGCAAATCACCCTCTGATAGTCCTTCATCATCAAACAATGATTTCTTTGATACAATCACCGCTCTTGAGAACATCTTCAAGAATTCTACCACAGCAGAGGCTATATCTGGAGCAGAAGAATTCTACAAAGAAGTGCAAGCATCTTTTTCAAACATATCTTTCAAGCTTCTTCAACAAGATCAGATAAATCAGAAGTCATCAGAAAATCAGCAGAAAGAAATTCTGAAACTTCGGAAGAACAATGAAGAATCCATTGCATCTCTCTCGGAAAAGATAGAGAATTTAAATCAATCTCTGTCTCAGACCATTGAGCTCACTCAGCAGGATCTAAAGATTGAAGTTGGAAACACATCCTACCTGGTCGAGCAGCTCATGGTAAATTTCCAGCAGCTCTCTCAGACTATTGATGACAAAAAAGGGGGAGAAAAAGAAGAGGATCAGAGTCAACGAATGAAGCCAAAGGAGAAGAGCAAGAAGAAGCAGAAAAGAAAACAGGCAAAGGAAGCCTTGAAGGCAAGAACTGAGGGGGAGCCAGACGAAGACATGAAGTCATCAGCTGAGGGGGAGCAGAACTAACAGATAAGCAGTAACAACATGTAGATCATTCAGAAGACATACAAATACAAAGGAAGGTACATCTCAAACTGAAATAGTATGATCTGGATCCAGTGTTTAGGATGTTGTGTAATCTGTATTTAAGTATTCAATCAATGACATTCATATTGTCTGCTCTAGTAATACAGTAGCTCACTGTATAGTAAGTTTCATTCATCAATTGCATAAGCATCTAGTATTGTTGTTTTGTCATCATCAAATAGGGGGAGATTGTTTGGAATATGCATATGAATGATATTTCTCAATTATAAGATTTGATGATGTGTTTTAAAAGATAAATGAATTAATATGCAAATATGTCTCCATTGATGAAAGATGTAAAGTCCTTAATAGTTAATAGACATTATGTTCTAAGGACTTAGATTGACAAGATCAAATCTGTTAAGTTGATCTCATATGAGTTAATAGCATTGTACAGTCCTTCAAAAGATCACTATGTACAAGGACTATAGATAGAAAGATCAAACTTGTTAGGCTGATCTTAAAATGTAATAGAAAGGCCTGATCGATCAAAAAGAACAGCAATCTGGCAAGAGAGTTAAAGCAAGAATCGTTGACTACACTCGATCGTAGGGTCTGCAAGTCATCAGCATAACCAGTCATACACTCACGTTTACAAAGCAGAATTATAGAGTGTTTGCTTAAAGATCATCAGTATGAAGACCCTGAATGACAGGCAAGCAAACAGAAGATCCAAGCACCAACTCCATCAACAGACTGATTGAGAAGTGAAGTGTCATTCAGATAGAAGTCTTATGAAATCACTCAAAGGGAGATCGTAGAGTCTCCTAGGAAGATCGTAGAGTCTGCCTGGTAAACGCAGAATAAGGCTCGGAAAATCGTAGAGTCCTCTCGGCAGATCGTAGAGTTGTCTCAGCATCGTAGAGCTAACTCTCGGGATCATAGAGTCCATATAGACAGTCACTCTACGATTCTCCTAATCTTGTCTACGAACCTAGCAGAATCAAAGAGCAACTTTTACATGAGTATTCAAAGTCGCGACAGCAATCCTCATAAAGATTATTCAGTAGACTGTCCTTGGGCTGTTAAACAAACTGAATGAAGATCTCATACATCTACAGCATCTGGTCTGAACTAAGATCGTAGAGCAGTTTAAATCATAACTCTACGATTGCACTACGACTTACACCATAGGCAAGATCGTAAAGTAGCAAAGCTAAGTCGTAGAGTGAAAAAGGCAAACGCAGAAGTACAACGTTCAAGCAATCGTTAAGTTAAGCTGAAGATATTCAAACGTTACCTGCTTTAAACTCCCTTTGAATATTCAGCATAGAATGAGGCTGAAGTTCGTAGAGCAGTCCTCTATGTTAAAAGATTTGACAACTGAAGCTCGTAAAGCAGTCATCAATGATAGAAGATCTAGCGCCTAAAGATTCATAGAGCAGTCCTCTATGACATATAAGCCAAGCAGGGCTAGCAAATGGAGATCGTAGAGCTACATAGCAGAACCAGCAGATGACTCAACGATCAGAAGCAAGAAGCTACAACTGAATTAATCGTCGAGTACTTAAGTGTCAACAAGGATTGAAGACATCTAAGCACTTAAGTCAGTAATCTCAAAATGAGTTGTTAATTACTTCAGAAACATCCATGACAACACTTTATGGCATCTACTATAGAAGAAGTCAGAAATAACAGAATACTGACTTTTGCGTGCTGAGTGTCAGAACAAAGATTTTTTAGTATCATGTATCAGGCTCAAGGAATCAGAAGACTAAGTCCCAACGATCATATTCTCTAAAAGACCTGTTCACTCCAAAGACTGGGAAGAACACGAGACTGACATCTCTACAGTGATAAAGAAGACAAGTCAACAAGTCAGAGCCTGCAGAGCAGCTGATTCTTAAAGTCAAGGAAAACATTTATTGATAAATCAGAAGATTAACTAGCAAAGAATATAATAATCTTTGATGAACAACTCTGGGAGTGCAACGGCTATAAATTCAGAGAAAGCTGAGCTACAGGTCAAATATATCAGAACGTGTCAGAAAAGGGAAAAGCACTGACACAAGCAACAAGAAAGTCAACATTGAAGATATTTAGGATCTGCACAAAGCCAAATGAAACCAACGGGATTTCATTCAACGGTAATATATGCTCAGAGATATAAAGGCTTACAAAATGAACAGAAGAAAGAGGTTGTTGCAGTTGTTGAAAAATATATACACAAGAGAGATGATGGTAGACAACAACCGATCGTAAAGTGAAACAGAAAATGAAGATCCTGAAGGACTCTACGATCCATCAGAACACTAACACTGAATTAAGAAAGACATAGAGATAAATAACTCTATTACAGAAGAAGTGTTCAGAGTTGCTAGGCACATGGAAGAGAGAAGCTTAAATGCCAACTTGATACATACATGGTAGCAACTGTGTACCAAAAGGAAGGAGCATCACAGTCATCTCAGTAGCCCATCTCGAGAAGCAATAAACTGTCTATGATAAGAAGGAACAACTGAGTACCAAAAAGAAGAAGCATCACAGTCATCTCAGGAGGTCATCTCGAGGAGCTATCAAGTATCAAAGGAGCTGAAGTGCAAAAGCCTAGCAGCACATTTGGTGATCTTGAGTAGTTACTGGATATCAGAAAGAAGGAGAATATCAACGACAAACATCAACAGCACTCAATGATGGATCATAAGCAGCTGCTAAGTACCAGAAGATAAAGAAGATCAAAGTTCATCTTAGCAGCACAACCCAACAAGCATCCAACACACAAAAGAGGGTCAAAGGATCCTTGCCCAAGTGGCCAAAAAGAAATCAAGTCTGCTGGACTTGTTGAGTACCGAAGGGTACAAGAGATTCTAAGTCTGTTGGACTTAGTCTACAGTCCAAAGCTGCTAGCTTTGATGAGGGCAAGAGTGTCCTAGTCTTAATGTGCTAAAGGAACCAAAGCTGCTAGCTTTGATGAGGGCTAGAGTGTCCTAGTCCAGAGGACTAAATCTTAGTGGATTTCCTACTGTCAAGTAGAAGAGTGGAGTAGAAGTTATTCAGTCTCCAAACCACTATAAATCTCTTGTGTCATTTACTTTATGTCTTTTATATTCTGCACAATATCTGCTTTCACCCATACTAGATTAACACACTAAATTGAAATGGCTCATATTTCTTTAAGGGGTTTATTAAAAGTAAAATCCGCTGTGCTTGAATTGATTCTATCATTTATAACTAATATGCTTTCGTTACAAAAGAAAAAAAAGTTTTTAAATGATCTATTCAACCCCCCCCCCCCTTCTAGATCTCTATTGTGTCCACGGGAACTAACATATATAAATGAAATTTTTTTGAACTAAACGTTCTTTCGAATTCAAACACAGTGTGAGTAGTTTATTCATCATTTTATTTTTTTGAAATTTGTTGAGCATTTGTAGCTCATCATTGCAAATATTATTTCATTTGCAGTATTGAAAGATAATCCAGATCATTCGATTATGAAATCCGACGGAAAGAGACATTGTTAGATTTGGTTTATTGCTTTTACTTGTACTATTTAAGTCTTTTAAGACTTTCATGTAATAACAATATGTTGTTTGAAAATCTATGTAACCGAAATTAAAGTTATAAAATATATTATCATCTTTTGATACATCTATTGCGTTGTACTTACATTTTAGATTATTTAGAATGTTGTCCTAATTTAGTACAGTATCTATATGAACTATACATCAAAATGAGGATGTTGAATGATTTGAGGAGTTCTGTAAGAACAGAGAGTTACTCCCTCTATTCTAGGAACAAACGTATCATCTAATACTGTGAATTTCAAATAGATAAGAATTATTTATATCAAAGAGATATCTATGAGACATGAATCTATACATCCAAGTAAGGGTATCTAAATACAGTAATTGTTCTGACGATAACTACTATATGTTATAAGATACTGTGAACCTGAGATTGATAGAAGTTATGTATTATGGAATATTTATAGTTAATTAGTCAGCGTGAGCACCTAATCTGCTACAGGAGGTGTAGAGATTTTGGGGGCATCACAGTACTCATCAAAATACAGTAGTTGTAGCAACACAAAAAATGTACACTCTTACAATGCCAAACAACCCAGTGGGACAGAATCTTTGAACCGTTCCCAAGCTTCATACAGTGATTCCGAGTCGTGCTGAACGAAAGAAGTGATATCGTTCCGCATCTTTGCCGTCTTTGCTGGTGGAAAGAATTTAGCAAGAAATTTTTGTGCCAAATCATTCCATGTTGTAATGGATCCTGCCGGCAAGGAGTGTAACCAGTTCTTGGCTTTGTCTCTCAGTGTGAATGGGAATAGCCTCAGTCTAATAGCATCCTCCGTCACCCCATTGTACTTGAACGTGTCGCATATCTCCAAGAAGCCGACAATGTGGTCGTTAGGGTCATCATTCGGCAAACCACCAAACTGCACCAAATTTTGGATCATCTGAACAGTGCCGGGTTTGATCTCAAAATTTGTTGCTGTGATGGCGGGCCTTGTGATGCTAGACTGAATTTCCGTCACTTGTGGCATAACATACTCCCGCAGTGTTTTCTGATCTTCCTCAGCCATTCTTTCTTGATTTTCTAGAGTCGTCCGAATATAAGTGCGAATTCTACGGAACCTTCGTTCTATGTCGTCTTCGTAAGGCTCTAGTTCCGGACCTTTAGATCTCGTGTGCATACACAAAATACTAAAAGCAACTTCTTTCAGAAAGCACAAGAAAACTTTACCTGATGAAAGCCAGAAAAGAACAACGGTAAAACACCAGATTAAAACTTTTAAATTAAAATTAAACTAATAAAACTTAATAATAAACTAATTATTAGAACCGTTCCCCGGCAACGGCGCCAAAAACTTGTTGTCCGATTTAGATATATGGAATTCACACGCAAGTATACGCGGTCAATCAAGTAATATAGTAAAAATAAGGTTGTCGAACCCACGAGGAACAATTACTAACAATTATGCTAACTATTAAATTTGTATTAATTCAATTCTAATTAAACTTTAGCAACTTTGAATTATGAACTACTTAAAATTAAAATTGGATTTAAACTAACTAATTAACTAATGAGAATGATTTATCAGATAATAAGAAGCTTTAAGATTACAATTTCCCCGTTGGATCACAATAATGTCATTATCTTAATTCCAATTACTTAATCATATGGATTGTTAACTGAGATCACTTATCTATTCACTAATCTCCGTCGATAACTAATAAAAAGATCCACTCCAACTTATAATGCTATAATTCTATGCAAAATTCATTAAAGCAGACTCATTAAGATCAAACTCTCAATATGTTACATGTGGTCTATAGGTATTCGCATCCTATATACTATCATGATACTCTTCCTAAGAAAAATAACAAAGTCACACGTTATTATACCCAGATCTATTCCTAGATTTTCTTTGTCAATTTCATCTAAGAAATCAAATAAGTGTTGATCAGACAATTATAAATTAATACGAGATATAACAACCAATCCACAAATTGATCAAATAATTGAAACTAATATAATTTAATTAAAGTTCAACCAACGGTTCCATTGCAATCCTAAAGAAGAATTTAGTTACACATCGTCATGAAAACCAAAATCAAATTAATATTAAAAATAACAAAATTCAGAAGATAAAAGAAAAGAAATTAAAAGAAATTCTTCACTGTTGCTTTTCTCCTTCAGGAATCCTCCAATAGCTCAAAAACGTCACACTCCCTAATCCTTGCTTTATCTCCTATATCTTCCTTCGTGGCTGACTTGAAGTCCTAGAATCCATCTCTAAGTCAACTGCAAAAACTAGCTTCCAACTCAGATTCGAATTGCTTCACGCGGTATTGGACAACTGGAATTACCGACCTGCGCCCCGGCGCCATCTTCATGCCTTAACACTGCGCCCCGGCGCCAACCACTGTTCATAATTACCGAATTGCCCTTAACAGCTTGTTTTTCCCGTTTTGACCTCTCGAAGCCGTTTTCTGCAAATTAAACATAAAAACCAGTAAAATAGAACTAAAAGTACTTAAAAATAGCAAGTAATTAAGCCTAAAAATACCTAAATCGTAGGTATAACACCCACTCATCACTTAACTAACCGAGTTTATAATTATTAGCACTCGTCTTAATGTATAACTTCATTTTACTACTTTTACAAGGTCTTAATTCAAGAATAATACAAAGCTGTAATTATCCCAACATATTACATCAAGAGATATAAACAATTATAACAACAATATTTTATAACCTAAAATAACTTCAATCATTTCCTTTACGTTTACCGGGATTTTAAAATTCCTTATACCTCGTTGAAAATATTTGATTATAATAAGAGAGTGAGCACGACGGCTCAGCAAGTCTAACAGTTATCACATAACACGTAGTTCATATTTAAATTATGTTTCATGCTCCATGCTTTGCATTTTATATAAGCATCATGCTTCGTATGCTTTGCATTTATTCAATTACTTTAAGCTTATAATGCGCCTCAATATTTACAAGTTATATAATTCATTTAACACACTGAATTTTATAGTGTCAATTGTATATCAACTATTTACATCATATGACTGTTCGAAGGCATATCTAAAATCAATTCGCACATACAATAAGTGCATACGTAACAATTTGTATATATAGGAACAGGTTTGTAAGAACATCACATAGCACTAAAAAACTTGCCTGATAAGCTTATTGATAAACATTAATTATACATTTTAATATTCTCATTTTTATTATTTTATATGTTTATTTTATTTAATTAATACATTTTATTTTATTTTGCAAGAAATAGATAAATAATTGAAGTTGAGTTGAAAAATGAGTTGTACAAGCTTTCAAGTTTATTTTTATTTGGACTCCAATAAAGAGTTGGAGGATTATCATGTAGAAGTTAAAGTTAAAAAGGAAAGAAGAGTCCAAGTTAGATTAGGGTTCAATTTATTTTCTCTATAAATAGGAGTCTTATTTTAGAGAATAGTCATATTTTATGTTCTTATTATTTCTTCTTTATTTTCGGTAGGAGTCAGTAGCTTTGGTGATATGATTTTCGTTGATCGGTAAAAGTGGAAGTAGTCAGAGTGTTTTTCTTTTCTTCCATTCATGCATGGATTACAAGGAAAGAGTATTAGTATTGTTAATTTATTGTAACCTTTCATTATTAATAAAGTTCTTCTTAATTAATTATTGTTTTATTATTTTAATTCATGCAATTTTTTAGCCATAAATTTTTATTATATTAATTTTCCATCACTTTTCCTTTTTATTCTAGTACTATAACGTATTCTATCATCAAAGCATTCATGTTTTATTAGTTGTTTTCTTTCTTTTAGTTAAATTAGTTTCAATTAGTAGTAGTAATAATCTTATTTGTTTTTATTAATTCTATGGCTAGCTAAATTTTTAATATCTAAGATAAAGATGAAATTAAGTATTGCATATTAATTATTTTCTTTCTGTTCCGATATTAATGTCTAATTATTTGTTACTTCAATTTTACCTTCGTGCTAAATTCGTTTTGTTTCTATATTAATTGCACGGTTTTGATAAGTTATAGTTAATCATTAAATTTTCATAATCTATGCTTACCTATATTAATTATATGAATCACTATTTTTAAAGGGAAGGAAAAATAATTAAAAATTAATTAAGAAAATGAATAATTTAATTATTATGTTAGTATTTAGTGGATTCAGATTCCTAGATAGTTTTTCTCATTATTAATTTTCGTTATTAATTTTTAATTTACATTATTTAGTTAATTAATCATCTCCATCATTTTTTATTTCTAATTTGTTTGGAATATAAATTAAGGGAACATTAAAATTAATTTAGTTCATGTGGTTCAACCTGTACTTGCCCGTTCTTTAATTTGACGTTATGCACTTGCAGTTACTAATTTTTATCACATCACTTATCCATCTTACGCTAGTTTTACATCTTTCGATCAACCTACAATTTTGTATGAGATTGACATAATTATTACTTACACTGACTATTAATTAGTCTAACCCTAATTATTACTTACATAATTCAATTTATTTATTTTTAAAATGTTCGACAACCGAACTTTTATCATCTAGACAAACCTCTAGCTAAATCATAGTTTAGATATATTGGGTACACTTCTCCAACTCATACCAATACCTTGCGTTCTTCATATAACCCGCATTTAATAAGTTGGTCTAATAATTAGTCATTAATGAACTCTTTACCTTGGTTTAATTCAACTAAACTTTTTTTTTTATATAACTTAATATTTCGAACCTTTAATACGTACCAAACGCTTCATAATATTATCAATTTTCAATAATATATTAACCAAATACAAATATTATTAACCATTTAATAATATTTTAATTATTTACTAATATTATTAATCATTTAATAATATTTTAATCATTTACTAATGTTATTAATCATTTAATAACATCTTAATAATCTTCAAGCAATACTAAGCAATTAAATTTTAGTTGCTTTAACCTTATTCTTTATTTTAAACATTTAGCTACCAATTAGTCATTAATAAACTCTATACAAAATTGTTTGTTATACAAACATATTCATTTTACACTTATTTTAACTTAGATTTTCAAAGAAAATTCGACCCGTCTAGGACAGCAAAACCACGTTTTGGACAGAGTTTTGACTGCTGCGGCAATGGGCCAAAAATCAAAAACCCAAAATTTTGGACTGTCCGACCCTTACTCACTCCGATAGCCATAAATTTCTCATTTATTAACATTTTTGAGTGATTCAAGTGCTCACGTGTCTGTAACTTCTTCCTCTACAACTTCTCTTTGAATCACATAACCAAATTCCAATCCAAACTAGACTGAAAATTGCTCATAAGGACAGACTGACAATCAATTTTATAGTTTGCTTACTTAAAAGTTTGTAACTCGATCATTTCTTATCGGATTGAGCTCAAATTCGAACCATGGCTTTGTGGATTTATAAATTTAACAAAATCAAAGAGTTTTCATATCAACAATCATTTTTCATACTCCGCAACCATGATCGAACATGACCAATATCCTTAAGGTTTAGTTTAAAAACATACTTGACCATAAAAGTCATTATAAGCTCATTTTAACATATTTTTTCAAAACACAACATTACCAAAACTTTATATCTATGTTAAAACTTATAGATCTTAGCATTTTTAACAAACAAAGTGATTCCTTTTTAAAACACGAGATTCAAACTAGGATATTTACCAAAACAAATCATAGTTGGAATAAAAATCCACATGAGCTCATCTAGGCTCCATTTTTGTTTATATCAAAATAGTTCATCTACAAAACTTGTAGATCTAGGGTATAAATCCTTGGATCTTTAAAACATAACTACAAAATACAATGATTATATGAAAACCCAAAACTCCAAACTAGGTTTTCCTTAACCAATATCTATTTTTGATTACCTAGCTCATTTTTCATCAACAAGTGATCTAAACATAAAATTACCAACCTAACCTCCTTATATAATTGAAACCACCATGTTCCACCATTAAAACATCAAACACTCTTAACAAACATACTCCATACATAAAACTACAGATTTGTACTAGAGTTTTAAGTTTAGAATACTTTTATCCTTTCATGGCTTCTTCTTTTTTTTGGATGGATCTTCTACATTGATTGATCATCTTCCTCCTTCATGACTAGATCCAACAATGGCTAGCACATCCTTAGCTCTTCCTCTCAAGCTTGCTAAGCTTTTCTCTCTAAAGCTCTCTCTTTCTTTTCTTTTTCTCTCTAGCTTTTCTTTTCTCTAAACCTTGGTGAATACTGACTAATGAAAGGCTTTTAAAGAGTTGTGATAGTATATTGCTACTAGCTAAAATGTATACTTACATCTAATGTAAGAATACAACTACACTCCCTCCATCAATAGGCCTACTAGCTTGGCAATTTTTTCCTTACTTCTCTCAATGCTACAAAGATTCCAAGGGAAGCTTCACACTCCCCCAATAGCTCCTTGGTCCAGTTGAAATTTGGGGCCCACATGACCTCAAAAATCTTATTTTTCATTTTCTTTTTAATGCCTTAATTAAGTGTGTGTGTGTGTGTGTGTGTGTGTGTGTGTGTGTGTGTGTGTGTGTGTGTGTATGTGTGTATTCACCAACACATAAATGCTTAGGCTAGTGTTTGAGCTTCCAGTAAATAAAGCATTAATCTCTTCCAATTAATTTGTTTGGGCTCCCATTTTACATCCAAATGGCTACTAAATTAATTCCTATAGGGCTCTCAACAATTTAATCCATTAGACTCAAGGTTGGGCTAACATAATTAATTCATTTGACTAGGGTTTGGGCCTTGATAATTAAATCATTGGGCTTGAAATTTTTTATTATTGGACTTCTCCAAATTTACATTGGACCTCTAATTAATTTAGGTTGGGTCAACTAACACAAACTACACAAATTTGGCCCTAAACAAAATTTGAATTAGGGTTTGGGCCAATTAAATTTAATTTCACCCTCAGGGGCAAACTTGTAATTAATCTTCACCAACCAAGGGTAAAAATGGTCTCTAGGTGATTATTAGGACATCAAAGTCATTACAAAATATTCTAAGGCAAAATGGTCATCTCACGTTTATTCTAGACTTTCTATAAATGGGAACTTTCCATTTAATCTTTCTATTTACGGAAAGTTTCTTCCTCAAATCTATTCTGTATTTGTAAATAGTGATTTTCCGCTAAATTTTTTGGGGAAAGATTTTATTTGAAAATACACTTCGCTACGTCATATAAACGTTATTTGAGAATGTGAAATTTCAAAAAGCGTAAAGACGTTTTTTGCTGGAATAGTGTTTTTTTGCATTTATTTTTTGAGAAATTTGTTTTCTTCAATTAAGCCTTAACACGTATTCTTAGTCACATAACAATTAGTTTAGGTTATAATTTCAACCTTCAATCATCTACAATCGCTCTTATGAGTTGTTTTTAGGTCTTTAAGGTATACCCGAAAAATTTTGTTCCTTAGGTATTCTACTCTACAATTCACACACTAATTTGATCACATGAGTCGATCTTCATTGATCTCTTCTAATCATTGTACATGTATTACCGAATATCAAATCCTTTATTTCTTTCGTATTGTGTTCATCTTTGTGAACGGTTTGTTTTACCTTCATATTCTTCCCGTCTTCTCACTACATTTGTGAATAGGGTTTTCTATACTTATACACCGTATAGATACCTAACTTAGTGTTTACCTTATTGTATACACCATCAACCAATTCTAAGTTTTAAACTTCTAACACATGTTTTCCATTTAACCCTAATATTCGACTTAAGTTAAATGCTTTGTCATTCCTACACATTCATCTTTTCCTCATATTAAGTTTTAGACTTATCCTTAAAAATGATTTCATCCTCGAAATTACTACTACCATCATTTTGTTAAAGTTTAGTTCATTTCCAAACCTTGGCAACATCTTCCCATCCGAACAATCTCAAAGGTTACCTTATCGTAGGCATTGCATTACCTCTTATTTTATCTATACTATTTTATCCCCTCCGTGGCAGGACTCTTTCTTAGTCCAAGTCTTATTTAACTTGCCATGGCTCATTACTACTTGATTATATTCAGGTTGTAGACACCCAAAATTTGCACTTTTGTACTAACCCTGACAGGGGGGCAAAATCGTGACTTGACCCGACATGCGAAAAGGAAGGTGGACCCCAACACAAAGCCACCCCAACGACTTACGGTCAAAGCTGTCATAACAAACAACGAGCATCAGGTTACTTAAGGCGAGGCAAGCAGCTGATCCAGAAGAACCTGATTTGATCACAAAAGACGACTAATGGCCACTACGCTTACGGTGTTCGGGGGTCTCGCTCGCCCAGCTCGCCGGTGAGCTGGCGGGGGTGGAAGGGGGCAGCGCCCCCTGGAAGCGAAGCACAAAGAGCGATTTATACATCAGGTAACAGTCTTCCAAAATAATGCAGCAAAAAATGATGATTTAAGACTACGTGACACGAAAATCGAAAAAAAGAAGCCGGGCAGCCGTGGATGCATCTGCGGCCGACGACACGTGGCATTTTTTGTGGCTTGAGAAAACGCACGGCAGCCGAGGTTTCGGCGCGGACGGCCACAGCAGGCAGCCGCAGATGCACCTGCGGCCAGCCGCAGATGCACCTGCGGCTGCCTCCAGGACACTATACAGCGGCCATTTCTGCGTCCGAGAGAAAAAAGATGAAGAAAAATGGCGAAAAATAGAGAGAGAAAGTGAGGTTTTAGAGAGAGAAAGCCACGGGTTGGCCCAAAATAGTGAGAAATTCAACTTTCTTTGCTCAAACACTTGATCAATCTCTTGTTATTTGCTTGATAGTGGAATATATAACGATTTTTGAAGTGTTACAAGGTGAAAATGAGCTTTTATTGAAGTTTTATCTTACCTTTTTCTTGTGATTTCTTGATTTTGTAGATCTATTAGATTTAATCCGGTTATTTTGTTTTAGTAGTTTAATCGGTAAATATTCGTTTATTTGTGCATTTGTTGGGTGGATCTACTGTAGATCCGAAAATATTTAGTGCATTGCTATTTAAATAGTTTGATTCAGTGTATTTTGAAGTTGGATCCAATGTAGCCAATATATTATAGATCTATGGATTAGGGGCGGTTAGAGAGGATTTATTGCGGATGGAATCTCCTCCTAACCTCCCGATGATATCCTTTTAGTTTATTTTCTAGCTTTTATGTATGTAGCGATGGCGATGCATTTGTATTGTAAATATGTAATTTTTGGGCCTTAAAGCGATGTCGGATCGAAAATCGGGTTTAAGGCCCCATGATAGTGAAATGTGCGATTGTGGGCGTTTGGGGTTATTTGGATGGCTCACATGCCCATGAATAGCTCCAACGTTATTGTTAATGCTTGTTTTTTCCTTTTCGACACGGAAAAAGAATTTTGGAATGAAACTAGGATATTAGATCATCCGTAGGCTAAAATAAAATTGTAAGTGTCGGATGAGCTCTATTCCTATTTGGCGAATGATTTGAAAAATATGTTTTACAAAATATCATCGGTTTTATTATCAAAACAAAAACAATAAAAGATGAACTCTTCGATTAAGTCAAATCCTTCGTGCATAGGGTCAACGAGATTTCTGAAGCACTTGCAAAAAATAAAACATTCCAACGACATTCATTTAGGCACACACGCACACGCACACACACACGCGCACACACACATTTTAGGATTTAAAAGGATAGAAAAACATCAAGATTGCGGTAACCGTGTTTCACGGAAGTCGGGGGGTGCCTAACACCTTCCCCTCGCTTAAGCAAGTCCCCAAACTCTATGAATCTCGGTTTGCGGACCAATTAACTTGGAGTCACATATGAGCCAGCGATTACGAAAACAAAATTCGGATGAGTTGGTACATCCATTTCAAATATACCAACTGGCGGCTCTGGTCAATTGGCTCATAAAGAAATCGATCTTTCAAAACCCGTCGACATTAAGCCGACCCTTTTCAAAATCACATTTAATTCAAAAGGCTAAAATTGGAAAGGGTTTTTAATTATAAAAAACGAAACGACGAAAATCCCGGCGTCGACACAGGTATTAATCATCTACGTCTTCGTTCCATAATAGAACTCTTATTTTTTTTATTCATCGTCTATCGATTTACCAGTGCTAGGTATTTATAACTTAACCTTTAATCACAGTCTAGTTATCGAAAGCCTAAATTTTTTACTAAATGGCTATCTTCTACTTCATTTTCCAAGGATTTTCGTAGTCTCAAATCACAGCAATCACTTAAGATCTTATTTATCAGTCTTATGAATTTCTGGGTCATCACAAATAACCTTTTTAATAAAATAATTATCAGGAGAACTGTTACCTTTAACTGTTAAAATACTCGATAATAAAGGAATAGTAGCATGCGGTATGCCACAGTAGCACACAATGTATTACATAGTAGTACACGGTATTGCACAGTATTTGACTATATTTAACCAATAATTGTTACAGTAACATATGCTCAATAATTCATATTATTGAACTGATAATTGTCACAGTAGCAAATGCATAGTAATTCATATTATTGAACTAATAATTGTCATAGTAACGTGTTCTTTCCTGTTCTTTATTTATTCTTTGCATTATTGTTATCACTGTTGTAACATTAATTTAATTATTGTATTTCATTATTAGTTAGTATTTTGGTGTATCTTTGTTAATGATTAACATTACTGACAATGTCTATAAACTTCTAACAAAGAGGTTATTTAATTGTGCGTCGTATTAACGGAAGGCCCCCTCTTTCTTAGTAACAACCCGATTGCTAATATTGTGACTCTTTAACTTAGAAAACCAACTACTTGCTTACACTACATTCACAAACAATTGATTATAATAATGAATAACTAAAAAGGTGTAAATAATTGATGAATAATTAAAAAGGTGTGAATAATTGATGAATAATTGAAAATGTGTGAATAATTAATGAATAATTGAAAAGGTGTCAATAATTAATGAATAATTGAAAAGGTGTGAATAATTTAGATTAAAGAAAATCTAAATGAATGGTATAGATTAAAAATAATCTTGAAAGGTGTGGTATGGATTAAAGAAAATCTTAAAAGGTGAAATGTGTTGTATGGATTAAACATAATCTTAAAATTTACGGTACAGATTAAATTAAAAAATGTTGATGTATGATAAGGTTTTTGGCTATAAATAGAAACCTTAACTTAAGGAGTTTTCATAACTTATTTGCTTATTCTTTCTTTCGCTCTCAAAATATTACTTTGTATAAGTGTCTCTCTGAGTGTGCTAAGCTTATTTGAAGTGATGGTGAATATCAGTAAAAGTGCAACTATTGTTTAAGTAAGTTTTTCTATAAAAGTCGGTCAAGCACCCACACACATCACACAGTGTTTATAACTCTTCCTTTAGAAGATTCATTTTTTAAAACTTTCTCTTGAAGATTCTTTGGAAATATTATTTTAAAATTTATTTTAAAATTTATTATACCTTATTTGTACACTACACAAATTTATACTATTAAGTTACTTTTGATGATTTCATAATATATGAGTTAGTATTCACCATAAAAATTATATGTGATAGTTACTAATTAAATTATAAATATACATATAGGTTGATCAACTTCATAGAAAATAGTATCCAGTCACGTGTTAAGGTAAATGATATCATTTTGTTTCATACTCTTAAATTTACACTTACTATGGTAAGTAAATATTACTCATTTATACAATTCTTAACAGTAAATGGTAAAAAATTCTGACATGATTATATGTTTCATAAAAGTTTATGTTTTATCTAATATCATTTCACCTGAACCTTCCTATTGAATTTTAATTGTTATTTGTGAAGTATGAACTTTGAATAATATTCTTGAACTCGAATTGATATTTTGGAGATCGTGTTGACAATTTGGATATTATTGGACTCTGGACAAATTAAATTTTAAATTTTAAATATTTATTCTATTATCTTATTATTCTTATTATTTTTGTCCATCCTTTCTATCATTGTTATTTGTACTAATCATCAAGAATCAAGTTTTTGTGAATATCTTTGGCCTGGGTGTAAAGATGATATTATTGTTGAGTGTCTTTGGCCTATATGGCAAAGACACGTGGTGAAAGTTCTCTTTGGTCTAGGTGCAAAGAAGAACTATTGACTAACATGATCATGACCGTTGGTGTTACAGTTGATGAATTTCTAAATAAGGGAAGATAATATATATATATATATATATATATATATATATATATATATATATATATATATATATATATATATATTATGGTCTACATGACTCTCTGTAGACACCCAAATTTTGCACTTCTCTACTAACCTTGGCAGGAGGGCAAAGTCGTCACTTGACCCGACATGCGAAAAGGAAGGTGGACCCCAACACGAAGCCACCCCAACGACTTACGGTCAAAGCCGCCACAACGAACGAGCATCAGGTTACTTGAGGCAAGGCAAACAGTTAATCCAAACGAGCCTGATTTCATCACAAAAGACGACTAATGGCCACTACGCTTACGATGTTTGGGGGTCTCGCTCGCCCAGCGCCCCTTGGAAGCCAAGCACTATTAGCAAATTCTATATCAAGTCGCAACCCTCCGAACTAGCCTCCCAGAACAATATGGCACGTTTCCCAGGGATTTTTGGATTGCAAAATACGAGCCTTCCAGCGAAAAAACGAAAGACCGACATCAGACGCGAAAATCGAGGAAGCACCGAGGACAGCCGCAGTTGCACCTGCGGCCAAGATCTGAAGAGCTAAATCGCCACTTCCGGTTCATTTCTTCAGCAGCGGCGGACGAAAAAGAAAAAGGAGAGAGAGAGACGACGGGAGAGCGAAAAAAAGAGAGAAAAGAGAGAGAAATGTGAGATTCTTCCATCTTTGGTTAGATCTTAACATCATATATTGTATTCTAAGTGATTTCCAAGTGTCAAAGCATGTATTTCATCATTTGAAAGGTGAAAAATCCGAGTTTATAGCATTTGTGATTTCATCTAGTTAGATCTAGTTTCATTTCGATTTTTATTGCATTTGTTGGGTGGATCTACTGTGGATCCGAAAATATTTGGTGCATTGCTAGTTAATTAAGTTTGATTTTGTGTATTTTGCAGTTAGATCTAATGTAGTCAATATATGTTGTAGATCTGTGGATTAGGGACGGTTAGGGAGGATTTATTGCGGATGGAATCCCCTCCTAACCTCCCGATGATATCCTTTTAGTTTATTTTCTAGCTTTTACGTATGTAGCGATGGCGATGCATTTGTATTGTAAATATGTAATTTTTGGGCCTTAAAGCGATGTCGGATCGAAAATCGGGTTTAAGGCCCCATGATAGTGAAATGTGCGATTGTGGGCGTTTGGGGTTATTTGGATGGCTCACATGCCCATGGATAGCCCCAACACGTTTTGAATGCTTATTTTGATTTACGACACAAAAACGATTTTCCAAAAAATAAAGCAAACGATGAAGATTTTCTAAAAAATGATCAATTTAGGATATTAGATTCACGAGGTTTTAAAATTAAGAGTTTTGGCGAAACTTTTATCTTTATTTGACGAAAAGGCTACATTTGGTTTTAAATGTCATAAAAGATGTTTTCGTAAAAAATAAATAAACGTTTTCATTAAACTTTGTGCATATGGTTAAAGAGTTCTAGAAGTTGTCTTCATTTTATTTATATTTACTGTTAGAAGGCAATGTATAGTCTCGATTCCTATTTGACAAAAGTTTTAAAACCCTATTGTTTTCTAAAATGCCATCTAATAAAAAACCTCATCGTTTTCGAAATTAAAATCAATCTTTCTTATAAAAAGCGAAGCCTTGTCATTTGGGTCAAAAGACGTCTAAAACACTTTCTCGATAAAACACATTTGCCATATAAAATCAAAGCAACTTTTATGCGAAAATTCACCACAAACATTCATTTAGGCACACACACACACACACACACACACACACACACACACACACACACACACACACATGTTTTAGGATTTAAAAGGATAGGAAAACATCGAGATTGCGGTAACCGTGTTTCGCGGAAGTCGGGGGGTGCCTAACACCTTCCCCTCGCTTAAGCAAGCCCCCGAACTCTAGGAATCTCGGTTTGCGGACCAATTAACTCGGAGTCACATATGAGCCAGCAATTACGAAAACAAAATTCGGATGAGTTGGTACATCCATTTTAAATATACCAACTGGCGACTCTAGTCAATTGGCTCATAAAAAAGTGACATTTCGAAACCCCGTCGACACTAAGCCGACCCTTTTCAAAAAGTACATCTTAATCTAAAGGCTAAAATTGGAAAGGGCGTTTAATATTAAAAAACGAAACGACGAAAATCCCAGCGTCGACACTCTCCTAATGGATTGCTCATTCTGCTGCAGATATTTGTTAAAAATTAGTTGTCTATTATATTATATCTCTGATTTATCACTATTGAAGGCTAAAGATAATTTACTTATCGTTATCTTAGTCATGATATTCTTTACTTGATATTTAAGCTCACCCTTTCTTTTTATTCCATTGTTCTTCTCAGGAAATGATAGTGTAGTTGGGACTAGCAGGGACGTGGAATGATTTTCCGAGTTAGTAGTTCATAGACTTCACCATGTTATAAAATAGTGTAGTAATAATAATGGAAATTTAGTTATGTATTATTGTACTATAATAATATTATTTTTTTTGTCTTTTGGCGACTTAAATTAGGCTGTGTTGACCCAGATTTGGGGGCATCATATTTTTAAGACGTTCAAAGCCTAAAATACTCCTAGTCCTCTCTTCCACTTAACTAAATAGGATATTTCACTAAGGATCTAATTCTAGTTAATCAAGTGAATCACACAGACTCATCTTTCATATAATCTTTGAATACCTCGATCTTCCAAGTTATCTATGACCTTCCCACATAAGGATTGATTCCTCTAAATTAGGCGAGCCTTTTATACTCATCTTACATGAGATTTTAAAGCCCTCTGTCTTCCGCATTCTCAAACCTACCCCTCTAGGTCTGATTCTATTGAATTTGGCGAGTCATTTAAAACTCGTCTTTTAGATAAACTTTGAAGACCTCTATCTTTACTTATAATATTCCCCACAGGGACTAATTACTTAGAATCAGGCAAGCCATCTAAACTCGACTTTGCTATTGTTGTTGTTGATGATGTTGTTTGAGGGGTGCTGCTAAGTTAGCCTTAAGCTCTTTTATGAAGAATTTAGCAGCTAAATAATTACATTAATCTTTTCTGCTCATGAGCTTTCAGCAAATTTTTTTCTATTTTGTGTTGGCATTTATTTTGTTGGAAATCGTTATTTTTGATCGATCCTCTAAAGCCTATAGTAGCTTTAGTTTGATGATTGGATCTATTTAGCTGATCGACGCCCTCATCGGTCTTCTGGAGATCAGCCTCCATCTCTTGATTCTTTTTTCTTTGTGTATTAACCAGTCTCTCTCTTCTATCTCTTATTCATTTGATTGATGTCTTTGTCATCTAAGTTTGAAATCTATTTATAGATTTCCTTATGAGAATATGCCCGTTGAGAAGTTACCATTACACAGTTGGTTTTTGCCTCAAAAGTCTTCTACACTCTGATAGTGTCAAGCAGTCTGTTATGACTGCCCAAGTTGTTAACTGTGTAAGTCTAATGAGTGTAATGACGGACTTAAATTCCCCAAAATATAGCTGTTGGAACTGCAGCTGATTGGACGTCTCTTCAACACGCTTAAAAAGATCTTTAGGGTGAAGGTGTGTTGGGGAAACTTTAAGTCCAACGGTAACATTTATGTACTCTATGATTTCTTTAGTCTTCAATCATAGAGTTTATCCTTTTAATCAGTCCCTCAACTATTCTTCTGATAACTCTACTTCTTTTTCTACAGTTGTTCTACATTCTTGCATTCTACCTTACGACTTTGCCAGATATGCTTAGTTCACTTCCAGAGAACAAAGACTACATCTTTTTAAACTTGGACTTTTGTCTCTCTCAAGTTATTTCTTCTCTTCTTGATCAACTTCCTCATCTAGACACTTGCAGTTTACAAGGTTATGGACTCCACTATGTATCTATTTAATGCATTCATTCTACTATAGTGGATGCCACGTGTCTTCCTTTTTTAATAAATTAGTTATTGATGAATAAAGCTTTGACCCTTGTCTTCATCAGCTAGTTTCTTCCAGACTTCTTTTTAATGGAGAATTTTTGATAAGGACATCTCAATCATCTGTCGTAGGTCAGTGACCTTCAATGCTATTGGCGTTATAAACTCTATTAAGTAGCACTGATGCAACTTCAATAAGGTTATGACTCTACATTTTGAAGTAGATCACAATCTTAAATAGCTCAGTGATCTGAGGATATTTAATTCAGCTTTATTCTACGATTCTGAGCATTTTAACTTGTCTTACACGTGAGCTATTTGACTTCACTCAATGACCACAGCCTTTTGTTTTTCTGTACTGTTGAACTACTTAACTGAACTCTTTGAACTCTTCTGTGGGATGTTATTGGCTCTTCTTCATGTTAATTCTTTTGCCTTGAAGTAAGTCAGATATGTGCTTGAATGATAAGTGAATTTTATTCCTATTTATTAGGTATTTTTAGACTTAATTAGTTGTGAGCTATTAAGTATTTTTAGTGTTTTAGATAATTTATTTAATTTTATGCATTTTATTATTTTTATGAATTTTTAGTATTTGTATATTATTTTTATCGTTTTTATTTTATTTTGTAAGAATTAATTTAAGCTCAAATGGCAAAATGGTAATTAAAGAAAATAGGATGGCATTTCCGAAAATAACTTGAAAAGGCTAACGCCATGCGCATAACTACGTAAGGATTTTAAAGGGTACGCTAGCTAGAGCGACGAAGTCGTTGTTTGGCCAGTGAAAGCAGGAAGGCCCCTACGCAATGTGCGGGAGGCTATGGGTTAAAGGTTCAAGGCGCTACACGGCGTCGTTTGGAAGACAGGAGCAGGACGTGCGCCATACGCGTGGTAGCGAGGTTTAACTGGTCAATTGAGCCTGTGTCGTGTTTGGCTTGCGCGTTAATTGCCAGAAACAACATTATTCGTAGATTTTTCTTTAATTTGATTCCAAATTGAAATTTAATTCCACATTATCTTAAGATTATTATTGTACTCCTATAAATACATTATAATAGCATATTAATAGAGGTTAGCATATTATTAGATACATTAGACATAATTAGGAGCTCTCTCAGGTTTCTCCTATCTCTTTCAATTATCTTGTACATTATTTTTAGTATGTTTGGCTAATTTTCTTATTCAGTTCTAAGGGGATGTTGAACCTTATTTTCAGTTAATGGTTTAATTGAGTTATTATTATTTATTCCTTCTTATATGAGATTTATTCTAGATAATCTATTTTAATTATTTGAATGATATTTGATTTGATTGATTTAATATGGCCAGTTAAATTGATTGAGTTTTTATTATCTACTAGATTAAGGTATAGTGTTAAGCAAACGATATTGTATTTTATCATAAGTAGCGATTAGTAATATTTGATCGTGGTCAAGTTTTTGAGTATTATTATGGTTATAAGAAGGTAAGTTAAATAATATGTGATTGTGTGATTGTTGTTTGAAATAATCTAATTCCCTAATTCTTAATGCTACTGTTATATTAAATCTAGATGGATAGTTCTAGGTTGTATGATAGTTAGGGTCTAGTGAGGGCGATTGTCACATTAAATTTAAAACCTAAGGAGAATTTCAGATAATTGAACGATTGTGGTTATCTAGGGTTATTAATTTCATTGAAGGGATGAATATTGGCTAACTTGATTATATTATTATAGTGAAAAGGGGATACTGGATTGAAAAACTAAAATATTTAATTTATTAGTTAACTTTATTAGTTTACTTTTGTTTATTTAGTTAATTATAATTAATTTAAAACCCCTCATTCTATTTTACATTGTATAAAAATAAATTAATCATTCTCTGTAGGATCTACTCTTACTTATACTACTGCATTAATATTTTTCAAAGTAAGAATTTATTTTTGGGTGCTTGCGATAGCTTCCCAATTTTGGCACCGTTGTCGGGGATTGATTCTAATTTATTTATGTGCTTTTGTAAACTTTATTTTAATTTTGTCATTTTTCTTAGATTTTATTTATTTATTTATTTATTTTTGTGTTATAGTTTTTCATAGTTTAATTGAGTTTTGCAGGTGAAGGATGGAAGTCATACATGATTATGTCAATGAGGTAAATATTTCTTCTCTTGAGCAACAAATTGATAATCTAAGTTCTCTTGTTTATCAAATGGTTGTAGGTAATGCGCAACCGATAAAAGCTTGTAGGACTTGTGCATTAATAGGACACCTAACTGAAATGTGTCCAATGCTTCGAGAGGAGTTTTATGAACAAGTCAATGCAGATGGTGGTTTTCTTGGTCAATCAGAAAGGAGATATGATCCCTATTCAAACACATATAATTCAGGATAGAGGGATGATCATAATTTCAGCTATAAGAATCCACCAGTGAATTGACACGCAAACCAAAACTTTTCAAATAATCCACAGTACATGCAACTATATCCCCAACAACAACATGATCAATCTTCTCATTCTGATATGTCTTTAGAACATACATTTAAAGCTTTCATGACTCAGGCACAACAATTCCAACAAGAGACAAAAATTTCCATATATAATTTGGAAACTCAAATGAGTCAGCTTGCTACTACAGTTGGTCAATTAGATTCTCAATGGTCATTTCTTCCATCGCCGATGCAAGAAGAAGCAGACAACATCAGTGCAGCAGTAAACAATATCAATGTAGACAATGTTGTTCTTTGTGGTGATGACATGCATAAGGTGGAAGAAATTTTTGGGGAAATAGATAAGGAGAATTTAGATAATGCAAGTACAAATAATTTGGAGTTAGAGGAGGAAGAAGAAATTGACCTGAAACAAGATTTGAAGGAGGCTAGAGCTACATTAAATTCTTTGTCAATGATTTTAGATAATAATGTAATTATTTCCATTCCACTGTATGTTACTCATTACAAAGTTTATCTTTTGTTTTGCAGGATCCTATTCTATATTTGAAACCTCTCCATAATTATCTCAAATACTTGTTCGTGGAAGTTGGAGTGTCGAACATTCATATAAATTTTAAGAGAGATTGAATCTACCGATGAAGGATAACGTGATGGATGGGGTACTCAAAATTCATGAAGTTGGAATGACGTAGTAATTTAGCATGCTGTCGAGCCAATGACAATAAACAAAGGCGCTGCTTGTGAGGCAACCCAAGAAATTAGATTTGAATTTCTCTTACTTTTTCTTTATATTTATTTGTGCTTATTTCTTTGCATTTTATTTTATATTAGGGACAATATAAATCTTAAGTGTGGGGGAAATGATTTAATATATTTGTTTTATATTTGTTTTATTTTTAGGGAATTTTAAAATTTTTAAAATTTTGAATTTTGTAGGTATATTCACTGCAAACCCTCACGAGACAAAACTTGTCTACTTGGGTAACCTTAGGGTTTATAGGCTTGTTACACATACTAAGTATAACCGTGTTTCCTACAAAAATAGGTAATTAGTTAGTTTTTTTTTAGAATGTGTCACTTGAGCAATAAGTTAATTAGATTTTAATTTTTAGCCAATAATAAAAATTTTGATTTTGATTTAATAACTCTTTTGGAAAATGGCTAAATTTTTGCTTTGTTTGAATTTTAGCTATTTGTTTGTATTACTTTGTTTTGAGATTCTTTATTTTTAAGCACTTATATCTATTTGTTTGAGCTAGTTTTAATTTAAGGGCAGTTTATATGGTTACATGCTTATGAAAGATATTTTTGAGCTCTATATATTATTTGATCATTATTTAAAGTGAAATATAAGGCAAAATATAATTTTTGAAGAGATGATTTAGGTAATTTTTTTAAGATTGTTAAATTGAAAAAAGAAGAATTCTTGTGGTGAGTTGAGATGGAGCGTAAAATGAACTCACTCATAAACACATGAAAAAGTGAGATGGAGCATAAAATGCACTCACCAAGGCAGAAAGAGAAAGAAAAAAAAGAATGAGTTGGAGCATCAAATGCACCCATTTAAAAGAAGAAAAAATAGGGGAAAAAGTACTTAAGAAAAATTAATATTAATAATCCTAGTGTATTTAATTGTTTCTAAACTTTTTGATCTTCTAGTTATATTTGTCTATATTAGTGGAGATAGTGATGTGAAAAATAAGTATATAGAGTTTTGTTGTATATCTTTTATGAGGTAATTAATAACCTAAACTTATATGAGTTTTGACTAGTTTAATACATTTAGATTCATACACACATTTAGATTCATACACACACAATTGTTGCTCGAGTAAGTTATTTGATTATTAGTTTTATTTTTGTAGTTTTTATTCTTGTTTTGCTTGAGGACAAACAAAGATTTAAGTGTGGGGGTATTTGATAAGTGAATTTTCTTCCTATTTATTAGATATTTTTAGACTTAATTAGTTGTGAGTTTTTAAGTATTTTTAGTGTTTTAGGTAATTTATTTAATGTTATGCATTTTTATTATTTTTATGAATTTTTAGTACTTTTATATTATTTTTATTGTTTTTATTTTATTTTGTAGGAATTAATTTAAGCTCAAATGGCAAAATGGTAATTAAAGAAGATAGGATGGCATTTCTATAAATAACTTAAAGATTGCGCCAGCTGGAGCGATGTCGTTGTTGTTTGGCCAGCGAAAGTAGGAAGGCCCCCGCACAATGCGCGAGAGGCTATGGGTTAAAGGTTCAAGGCGCTACGCGGCGTCGTTTGGAGGATAGGAACAGGATGCGCACCATGCGCGCGGTAGCGAGGTTTGGCCGGTCAGTTGAAGGAGTGTCGTGTTTGGCTTGCGCGTTAATTGCCAGAAACAACATTATTCATGGATTTTTCTTTAATTTAATTCCAAATTGAATTTTAATTCCACATTAGCTTAGGATTATTATTTTACTCCTATAAATACATTATGAGAGCACATTAACAGAGGTTAGCAGATTATTAGATACAATTAGGAGCTCTCTCAGGTTTCTCCTATCTCTCTCAATTCTCTTTTACATTATTTTTATTATGTTTGGCTAATTTTCTTAATCAATTCTAAGGGGATGTTAAACCTTATTGTCAGTTAATGGTTTAATTGAGTTATTATTATTTATTCCTTCTTATATGAGATTTATTCTGGATAATCTATTTTAACTGTTTGAATGATATATGAATTGATTGATTTAACGTGGCCTGTTAAATTGATTGAGTTTTTATTATCTGCAAGATTAAGGTATAGTATTAAGTAAATGATATTGTATCTAATCATAAGTAGCGATTAGTAATATTTGATCGTGGTCAAGCTTTTGAATATTATTATGGTTATAAGAAGGCAAGTTAAATAATCTGCGATTATGTGATTGTTGCTTGGAATAATCTAATTTCCTAATTCTTAATGCTACTGTTATATTAAATCTAGACTGATAGTTCTAGGTTGTATCATACATAGGGTCTAGTGGGGGCGATTGTCACATTAGATTTAAAACCTAAGGAAAATTTCGGGCAATTGGACAATTGTGGTTACCTAGTGTTATTAATTTCATTAAAGGGATGAATATTGGCTAACTTGATTACATTATTACTGTAAAAAGGGGATACTGAACTGAAAAACTGAAATATTTAATTTATTAGTTTACTTTTGTTTATTTAGTTAATTATAATTAATTCAAAACCCCTCATTATAGTTTACATTGCATAAAAATAAATTAATCATTCTCTGTGGGATCGACTCTTACTTACACTACTGCATTAATATTTTTCAAAGTAAGAATTTATTTTTGGGTGCTTGTGAGCTTTGAATATTCTTCTTTGAATGCTTAATGATCAACACATAATCTTTTCTCATCTTTTTCTCTTCACTCTGCATCTCTGTTCTCATCGTCGATCTTCCCTGCTTTACTCTATTTTACAATCTTCTCTTTTTTGCACTTGACGATTCTACACTCTACGATTCTGGGAGTTAGAGATTGTAGAGTTAAGCTTCAGGTCTCTCACTCAACGATCCTGGTTTGCTACGATTTTAGCTGTTCTGCTCTTCACTCTATGAACTCCCAATTTTGCTCTGCTGTTTGCAGTCTTTTTCTTCCTGCTCTGCTCTGATTCTGTTGTACTACTTTGCCGCTTCTTTGTTAATCTTCCTAGTCTATTACATTTGTTTACTCTAAACTTTTGGATTAACCTAACAAATTTGATTCTTATGTCCTTAATAGATTACAACATTTTTAATCATCAGGACTGCTTAGAGTTTCGTCTTTTTAGTTTAGATCAACCTAACAAATTTGATCCATAACTAGTCAATCTGGATTAACCTAAATTTTTTGTTCCCTAAGTTCTTTTACAATGATTATTTTTTTAAGGACTTTATAATATTAATCAAGTGTTTATACTTTTACATTTGTTCTTTCATATATCATCATTATTAGAACCAATAAAATGCAAAAACAAATAATGATTGTTTTTCTTTTGTTCTTAATATGAATATATATTAATCAGACATTATAGTTTTGTTTTGTCATCATTAAATCCAAGATTATTAACACAGAAATGTACTAACAATCTCCCTTATTTGATGATGACAAAGCAATAGCAAAATAATGCCTAAAATTATTAATTTTAAATCTAGTTTGAAATAAGCATATACAGTCTATATAACAGAATATTAAATTCTAGAACATAATAAAATAAAAAAACATATTCTAGGTACACTAAGAGAAGATGAAATTAATAATTTAGTAATATAATGATTTTTCACACTTGTTTACAAATTCTGTTCACAATCTTTCCCCCTAAATTATATATCTCCCCTTTTCTGTTAGCATTACACTACTGACAATAGATAACATTGAGTGAATGAAGGGTTTTAGTGGTGAGAAAGCTTATACGATCCATTTTCTTCAGCATCTCTCCTTACTATCCACTCCCCCTTAGTATCAGAACTATCTGACAGTTACATAGTTCTTCATCTTCCTCAGTGACTAAATTAGGTAGAGATTTCAGTCAGCTAAGAGGGATGATAAGCTCTGTATAACAACTTAATCTAGATGACGAAGCGATATCTGAACTTAGTTACGTTCTAATTTGCTTGTTGCTCTTATCATAGATTAACAATACATAGCCCAATCTTAGGAGTTGAGAAAGAATTTTGAAAATGAAGGTCAAAAAGTATTTAGAGATAATTAGAGTTAAAGACATATTGTTAGACAAGTTTATGAAAGCGTGACTGCTTCTTTGTTGGAAAAAAAATTGAAATATCAGTCAAAGATAAACTACTGAATCAAAAATTTGGTAAATATAATAGTCAAAAAAATAAAATTGACTAGATGCATTAACTTCGACAGATGAAATTAAGGATTTGTGAACAAAAACTTTACTCTTTTAGCGGCTGAGTGGGACACGAATCAAATTCTTATTAGTTAGTCAGGTAACTAAGTTGGCTATAATAATTTGAGTGTGATAGTAAACTTCTGCAATATAGCTAGGTATAGTTGTTATTCCTGACTATTCATCTGACCCTTGCATCATCCCTCAATTCGCTAATATGACATTAGACTATCTTATTAGGAGATTTCTAAATGAACTGTAAAGAGTCTATTAGCCTTTAATTTTTGTTGAGTGCTTCTTCAAACGTGTGTTCACTTAACGATTTAGTGATCACTCTACAATCCTTCTCAAAGTACATACACTCTACGTTTTTCTCTTTTATGGATAGACAAACAAGGTAGATTAAGTGTATTTAACTTTTAAGTTCAAGTATACCTAACACTGGTTAACTCATTAAATCTAGATTCATTTCGCAGTTTAATAAACACATCACCAACTTGAACACCTGTTAAGATATTATGTAAAGCAATATTATCATTTAGCACATAATCTTAGTATAAGCAGATATCTTTTAAATGTTTCAGTTCAAGAATGTTAGATAGTAGTGTGACATATGGATAACTTTAATAGGGTAAAAAAATTTAATAAATTTAAAATCATAGTTAACTAGCTGAATTTTCATCCTTTGAGCTCAACAGCTTTTAGTCACATTGTATTCAGCTTTTGCATTAATTATAGATATTAAGTTCTGCCTCTTGCTGAACTATGAGACAAATTTATCACTCAGCATAAATTGTATGTCCTATTAAAACTTTTACTGTCTGTTTTGCACATGTAAAGTCAGTATCTGAATATCTAAACAAATTGAAGGGAGACTCCTTGAGTTACCATAACCTCAGATTTAGAGTGCCATTTAGATGTTAAAGATTCGTTTAGCATATGTCAAATGCAATTCCTTAGGATTAGTCTTAAATTTTGAGCACATTTTTATGTTAGAAGCATAATTTTAGAGTTACTAGCAGTTAGATATACGAGAGAGCCAATTATACCTTTGTATTGAGTAATATTAATACTTTTATCATTTTTCATTTTTGGTCTTGCTTAAATGCAGAAGTCATAGGTCTTCATGATAGTGGTTATTTCGTAAACCATGTTTCTTTCATAGATCTTCAATGTACTTGGTTTGGCTGATGAATATGTTTTCATTAGATTTCTTTACTTAACATCCAAAGAAGATGTTCAACTCACTTATCATGCACATTTCAAATGTTCTCTGCATAAGTTTGACAAACCTCTCATATAGCTTTTCGTTAGTAAGATCAAGAATTATATTATTTACATAAATTTGCACTAATAATGTTAACCCCATGAGTTTTCTAAGAAATAGTGTTGTGTTTATTTTACTCATGATAAATCTATTAATAATAAGAAAAACAATTAACATTTCATTTCATACTCTAGGAGCTGGACTTAATCCATGTAAAGCTCTGTTTAGTCTAAAACATAAAATTAGAGAATTGAATAAGCAAAACTTGGAAGTTCTTTAACATAGTCCTTCTTTTAAAGTATAACAAATACGAAAGAACTCTTGATATCAATGTCACATATCTTAAATTTTGTAAGGGGAGTATAAGCAAGAAACATCAAAGTAGCTTTCAGCTGAGTTACTAGTGCAAGGGTTTTTTTCACGGTTGATTCCCTTTTGCAACCAAGTTGCTCTATCTTCAATCAGATTGTGGTTGAAGACTTATTTGATGCTTAAGATTGGATATCTTTATAAATATAGGAACCGGCTCCCAGATCTTTTAATTCTGTTAAGGCTTCTATCCAGCTGGCATTACGAAAAATCTCGTCAATTATCTCATATTCCATTTGGGATGAATGTCTCAAATGGAAATATTCATCATTATAAACGTCTAATCAAGTACTGGATCTTTATTATAGGATCACCAAAGATTGAGTCCGGTGAGTGATCAATTGCCCTTATACTTCCTGTAGGAGTGTCTGTCCTCGTGCCTTCTTCTTTGCATTTCTCAAAATGGAGTTCTATTGTTGGCTTTTTGATTCATAGAATGCATATATCTAAAAAATTGGCTATACGACTACTTTGTTTATTTCTACGATCATTGAGTGAAGAATCATAGAGTTCTACTATTCACCATTTCCATCACTTGACTCTACTATTAGTGAAACATTAATCATAGGAGGGTTGATGGTTATTATATCATCTTGTTCTTCATTTAACACTTGTAGTAGCTTTTCTCGGTTTAAGATTGCTAGCTTTACAAAATAAGATTTAATACCAACAATTAACAATCTTTAACAAAATAAGTTTTACAATTAACTGAGTATTCAAAGAAACATGCCTCGTTTTATCTTTAATTGGAATAGTCAGTTAATTGTTACCGTTTGTTGATGATTTAACATGTACAACCAACGATGCATAAATACTCAATATTTGGTTTTCTTCCCTTCCAAAGCATGTTGGATATTTCCTTAATAGTTGAGTGAATGAGAAACCTCTTCTAAGTAAAGCAAACAATGTTGAGTGATTTAACTTGAAAGTATTCTGACATCCTAGTGGCTAGAAATGCCCTTCCTGCTTTTAAGGAGTGTTCTGTTATCTCTTTCAACTGCACTATTTTGTAGGGGAGTTCTTGGTGTAGGGATAGAGATTATGATATGTTCTTTTTAATATGCAGAACTTGAAATCCTTAGGAGAGCTAAACTCTTTCTCATAGTTATTCTTTACGACTTTTAGTTGTTCAGAAAAACCACTTGATATCTCTTGACGCATAATTGGCTAATGGTCAAATGGTTGTTCATTAATCCTTCAATATATGCTACTTTTTAGACTGTTATGATATCATTCAATTATCTTTTGCAGACTTATTATCTCTACGGATAGCAGCTAGACGCCCTTTTTATCTTGATAGAAGAGTTTAACTCCTAAGTATAAATGCAGTGAGCATCCACTAACTTAGGTAGAGCTTTCAAGGAAATCTAGATCTACCTAAGTTTGGTCAAAAATAAAGAAATTCACATATATTACAGGTATAACATATATGATGCATGTTTGTGTGTGTGTGTGTGAGTGCGTGCATGTGTATTGATGTTTATCTCTTATTTAAACATATGGGGAGCAACTTAAGCCTTGTTTATTAGCTTACCTTGCTTCTACCATACTAAACTTAGGTTTTAAGAGTTAACAGGGCAATGATCAATTCTACAATGTTCACCAAGTTAATTCGTTGAATTAGTTTTCACTGATTCTAAGACCTTTTGAGGTTTCAATCATAGGGTTGACCTTAATCTATGTTTTCCAAACCAAAGATTAGTATTTGATCTATTATTTTCTAGAACAATATGATCAACAAAAGTGACTAGCACTTTCTCATTGCTGGCAAGAGTAGAATCTCCCAGTGCAAGCTGTTCAAAGATAGATCATAAATTGTTATTATCAGCCTCCAGTTCAGATGAAGAGTAAACATTTTAATGAATTGTTTCCAACTTAAATTGTGCTTTTTCTTTATCAAATTGAACTGGATAATGATCTTTTAAAAGTATCCCAAATAGTGTTTTGTGTGTATGCAAATTGGTCGTTATATCGTATAAAGCAATTATTTAAGTTATGGATACAAATATTAAAGGAATTAAGATATAATATCTCACCGATATCAACTTTTGAGTATCAATGATGACGTTCTTTTGTCTTTTCCATCTTTTGTGCATAGCTTAGCTTTGAGTTGCACTTCAGATATTCAAAGATCATTCCCTGCATCTATCTTGTATAGCTTCTTAGGATATGCCATTGCTCCCCTTCTTGGCACACACTTTCTTCAATCCTCAAGTAACATTAGATACGATATGTCTGATGACTTTCATCATCAACAACACTCAGTATTAGAGTCGCTTGGTGACTAGCAATAATCCTTCAGAGATCAGACTTCTTCCCTTTATATAGGGTTTTCTACAGGCAACAAATATGGTGATCTAACTAGATAATGCATGGATCTTTTAGAGTTGAATGCTCTATTACTATTGTAGTTTGAGTTTGATGAAGTTGCTCCTGCCTTTTCAATGATTTTCATTAAACTCGTGCCAAGTAGAGAAATCTTCATCTTCCTTCCTGGAATCACATTTGTTGGGAAGATCTTGCATGAATTTGTAGTTAACATTCTTTTGTGAGAATACCTTGACAAAGGTTTATGAAGAGTTGAGAATGATGTCGAGTCTCTTGTTTATAGTAATGTCTTTCACCAGAAGTAAGTGAATGCATTTTGTTATTTTACAAGGGTACATGAAAATGATTACCAAATAATTAAGCATTTGTATGCACAGCGAAATTAGTTTATTTGGTAAAACCCCTTTATGAGCCTTAATCTAAAAACATACTTATAAATGGTTTGCTAATGGAAAGACATCACACGAAGATATAACATTCATAGCATATATAAGAAAGATAAAGAATGAGGTAGAGAGATATTGAGAACACAAGGATTTTTAAGAGGTTTGGAGCCTGAACTACTCATATTCCTCTCTTTCACTCTATTGGGTAGGGATATTCTACTAAAGATAAATGGATACTAAGTCCTTATAATTGGACACTAAGTCCTCCAAATAAGTGTTTGAATCACTAAGAATCAGGTAAGCAACAAAGTCTCGTCTTTCTCCTCAGGGCACTAATCCTCTTCCCATCTTGGGGTTAATTCCTCTGAATTAGGTGGGTCACTAAGTCCTGACTTTGTAATGTTTCGAACCTCAAAAAATATTGTGATCAAACATTATATGAATAAATAAAGAATGAATTACACTTTAAATGTGCTATGGATTTTTCATATATGTTTATTTTTGTGTTTTGTTTCAAGAATCCAAATTAAACAATTATTAGAAAAATAAAAATTATTTTTTTAGAACTTAAAGTTAGGGTTTGGAGAAGGGTTTGGAGAAAACCTAAAAGGGTTAAAACCTAAACCCTAATCCTAAAACCTTAAAGTGAAAAATAAGTTAAAACCTAAACTTTAATTTAGAAACCCTAATATTCAAACTCTAAACCCTAGAAAAGTACTATTCATAAATATGCATTTAAATACGAAAATGATACTGATAAAATACGATAATAATACAAAAATTATATGGTAAAGATACAAAAAGTCAATTGTGAATAGTAAAAGTTAACTATACAAATTAGTATACTTAATTAAGATTAAGGCTAACCTAAGTAAGCTTGATTAGTTACTTGAATCATTAATCAACCAATCAAATGCTAGCATATAAAAGACTAAACTACCCTTGAACTAAGCTTGATGAAAGACCATTAATGCTCCTCCAACAATCAATTATTTAACCAACCAAACAAGGCCTAATAATATTCTTTTAGTAGGCTTGATTTTGGCCATCCATAGGTGAGATGATGATATCATTTTATTGTGATGATTATATGAAATTAATTCCATTAAATGGCCTAAGGATCTGGCCAAACAAGGTTGAAAAGTTATGATGAATTGTGATACTTTAGCAAGACTTAACCATGAAGTAAATGGCTTAATGACCTTAATACTCTAGGTTAGATTTTCCTATAAATAGAGAACTAGGTTATTCACATTTACTTGTTAAGTTCAAAGCAATAATTCTATTGTTAAAGCTATACATACATTTAAGAGTGAGTTTTGAGAGGAAATTACAAAGAAATAATTAAAGTTTGCAAATTAAAAATGTACAATCTCTAGTCATTATAATGTTTGATTTTTCTTTCATCTTTAATTTTTATAAAGCTCAAGAACGCAAGTCGTAGCCATGTACAATTGTCGTTCTCCGTGTTCTTCACGTGTTCTTGAGTATTTCTCTATTTTATAGTAGTTATAATGTCGAATTTCATTTCATAGTCTAAAACTCAGGAATGTACGTCGTAGCCATGTACAATTGTCGTTTTCTGTGTTCTTCGAATGTTCTTGAGCAATATTTATAAATAGTTATAATCAATTATACAAGCCGTTATAATGACTAAATTATTTCAAATATAAGTGTCATAATCACATATGTAAATAGTTATAATTCTCAAATTATTTCAAGTATGAAATTCAAAGTTCAAGAACATAAGTCGTAGCCATGTACGATTATTCGTTCTTCGTGTTTTTCATGTGTTCTTGAGTAAAAGTCATGAATATTTCTATGAGAAGGTTTATAATTTTCTTATTTTTATGTTATAAAGTGTTATTGTTTGTTAGAACATGTTATCTTAGTAAATTAATGCTTGGGATATCGTGTTTTACCAATTATGTCAAAGAAATAATGAAACAGTTTTGTGCAGTCCCCTTACTATCAAAATATGTGTAAATTCATAAGGAATTTTGAACTTTGGTATGAATGATAGATACAGAAGTTACGAACGCTTGAAATTTTGAACGACTAAAAAAAGTTTTAAAACAAAGAAGTTATGGCCGTTTATCCGAGCCGGAGTAAAAAATGAGTTTTTGAGTTAACAAATTTTTCGAATAAAACCACCTATGGAAATAGTTTAAACAAGTTATAACAACACTTATTAAGAAATAAAATTTTTATAAACTAACATTCGGGTATGCGTAGACAATTATGTAGGCATTTAATGCTTTATTGAAAAAATCCTAAATTGCTTCGAGGCGAGTTTTCTATCATTAATCTTTGTTTACTTATTTTTTTATGTGATTTATACATCTTGTACAAACAACGTGTTATAAATCTTTGATATGAAAGTTATTACTTCTTGTTTCGGCATAACTTGAGAAATGAAATGTTCCTGCATGATATATTTCCAAACATACTTTATTTTATCAAACCAAGTTGTCTTGGGACGATCATGACATGTGAAGTAAACTGAGATGAACGAATGTGTAGCAGTATTCATGATTAGTCCAGTGTAATGTATGTTATGCATAATGTAGGATGTCGTTAGGTTGATCCCCGTTCTATGTCCATTGTATGGTTATGAGTCGAAAGACAAACGAACAGTCCAAGGTCTAACCACCACTCAATTTTGCTATGTTAAAATATTTGTGATATCAATTGTTGTGCAATGAATCTTTTCAATATATATCGTTGTGAGTTCACTTATATGCTATGTGTTTAAGACTTGTTGAGCATTTTTAGCTCACCCTTACAAATAAACCCCAATTTGCAGATAGACCTGAGAGCTCTGGCTCAAAGAAGAAATGCATAGACTAGTTTACTGCTTTCCTTACTTGTTCTTAAACGCATAATGATATTTTGTAATAAAAAGAAGTCTCACACACGTAACTGAATATTATATTAATATTATCATGTTTCATCACATCCTCTTGTTATGTCTTTACTTTTATAAGACTTAGAATTGTTAAACATTAACACAGCATTGATATGAACTACTTATCATAATGAGGGTGGTAAATAACATTGTGAGTACTGTAAGCATCCAAGACAGGTCTAATCAATGTTAAATGGTCAAATTCATCATTAGGTTCCTCAAACCCAAGTACAAGCTTATTATTACTATTTTGAATGCCAGATAAGTAGGATTATTGATATGAAGAAATATCATTATAACCAGATGTGTTTCGAGTAAGAGTTTTAACTAGTTGGGTATGTTTTGTACGAGAAAAGAATTTTGTACCGGACAAAGATAGAAATATTTGCCACAGATAAAGATGCAAACATTTATCACAAATGAAAATACAAACATTCATCGCGAGATTCTCTATTCCCAAGAACCGTCCTAATGATTTAATGCTGTGAATCTTGGAATATGTAAAGTTATAGAATATTTGAATCTTAAGGTTAAAACATTAGAGATAGGTACTAAGTCCTTTGCATTGATTACAAGGACTTGGTATGAAATAATAATAAAAACTTTGGGAATTATGATGAGAACTTTGTTTATGAATAAAGGGAAACATCTATAATCCTAGTGACTTAGCATTTATAGTGAGAACCAAATCAACTATAGAATGTATAGTGATTTGGGGGCGTCACAGGTTGGTATCAAAACTGTATATTATAGCTATAAGGTAACGAATATTTTAGGATATAATAAGATAGAAGTAGGAATAAATGAACTTGTGAAGAAACCATAGACAATTAAAAGCTAATGCTTAAATTTTAAAATCCTTTAAACATAAAATGTTATGTGAAAGAAATATACTAATTTAAAGTTAAACTCTTATGTAGGATGGCTGTTATTCCAAGTTGGGAAGAGATAATGTAAGCAAACGCACATCCTGTGGTCCTCGAAAGTGATCCCGAGGATGATCCAATTGAAGATCCGATGATAGATCATACGGGTGACCACCCAGTGATCAACTTTGTGGACATGTCTGATGACGATGATTTTGATGAAATTCAACATGACATGGATATCTTATACGCTGAGGATGGAGATCTAGAATCCAAGTTGGATGACATCATTGAAGAAATGAATGAAGAAGAAGTGGAGCAAGTAACATTAATGGACGCCACCACCGAAAGAATTGAGACTCTTAAAATGATATGGTTGGAGGAAGTTGAGAGAAACCACGCACAAGTGGTTCAGTTAGCCATCAAGGAAGCCAAAAGGTTCTAGCTATAGGAAGAACTTTCCTATAAAAAGAGTGAACTTGTTTTTCCTATTAAGAACTTCACAAGGAGGTGAAAGATTTCCCCATGGCAAGGAATGAATCGGGCTACGAGATCAATCGATCTGTAGTTTTGAGTATGCTAAATAGGGCTTTTCAAAAGGTCTAGAACAATTAAGGAAAAGACTTGTAATATTTAAATTATGTTTTATGTGTGTAATATTAGCATTCTCATTTTTATAAGGAATGTTAATAATAGTAAAGTGAAATTATTCTCTCGGTTAATAGTAGTTTATAATGTGTGGAAGTTTATAAATATAAATTTTGTTATGAAATATGAAGTGTAAAATTTTCTTTATGCTTGTATATTTATACTTGTCTTTCTTTTATTTTAGAGAAATGGCACCACCAAACATAAGAGCAAGAGTGACGGCACATGCTAGTAGTACTAGTGAGAGTGTTGAACAACCACCTAATGATAATCAAACTTCCGAAAATCTTATGCAACAATTTGTTAATATGTTAATGAGTGTCATAGTAAATCAAACAAATCCACCCCGAGCACACACAACTACATTTAAAGACTTTAAGAATGTAGGACCTCCCAAATTTCAAGGAACCGCTGAACCAATCGATGCCCAAAGTTGGGTTACTGAAATTGAAAAGGCTTTTGACATAGTTAAGATTGGAGAAAACCAAAAGACAAAATTTACTTCCTATCTGTTAAAAGGCAAACCAACTTTTGATGGGAAGCCAACAAATCAAGGGTGAGAGAAGGTATAATCACTTGGGAAAAGTTTAAGGAATTATTTTTCGAGAACTTCTTCCCAATAAGCATGCAAAATTGAATGGAAGTCTGATTTCTAAATTTAATGCAAGGGGACATGATAGTTCCCTAATACGTAACAAACTTTAATGAGCTCGCGCGTTTTGCTCCACATCAAGTGGCGACAGAGGAACGTAAAGTGAGGAGGTTTGAAGATGGGTTGAAACCCTGGATAAATGGCAAAGTTGTCGTATTGCAAATAAAAAATTTCTCGCAGCTTTTAGAGAAAGTCATCATTGCCGAAGGCGGCACTAATGCCTTTAATAAATATAAGAAGGAAAAAGAAAATAAAAAGAATCAAGAGGGTAGTGGAGGAAATAACAAAAAAAATGGTGGGGGAAATTTACAGAAAGAGGGAGATAATAAAAAGAAAATAGAACCTTGTAAGACATGTGGCAAGGGCCACATGGGAGTGTATCTTAAAGGCAAAAATCTTTATTACAACTGTAAACAGGAAGGACACCTAGCCACGATCTGCCCAAACCCAAAGAAGGACACCTATTTTAACTGTGGAGTAATGGCACATCGAGCCAAGATGTACCCTAAGAAAGGAGGAGAAATGGCAGGGAGCAAGGTGAGTAATGTCACCCCGATAACTACTGTAACGACCCCGAAATTCGACCCACTTTATTCCCTTAAATCTTATATTTAATAAACATTATTTTCATTACGTCCAAATTTCGGTCCGTTAATAAATCTTTCATCCCTTCTTTAATCCAATAATTCGCTTTACAATCTTCAATTACTAAATTTTTCGATATAAATTTTTTTTTTCTTTTTCTTAACTTAATCATTGTATTAAAACATTTGGATATTTAGAATCCTTACATTCTGGATCCTAGACCCTGGATCGCAACCTTAACCTTTATCTTTCTCTTTCTGTAACCCGTATCATAAAGATCCACATTCAACATTTAATGTCATTTATATCCATACAATATTCTTATGTCATAATTCATAGTCAGACATATAATAGTCTCTATCATAATATTCATATTGAACAATTACAGTTCACAATTTAAACTATACTCGTCATATTCGGATCCAACTTATCTGTACATACAGTATATCAATATAACTTTGACAAATTATCCACCTTGAATCATAATACAAACATTTAATAATCACATTCATAACCTTTTAGGAAAATCCGTCTCTACAAAATCTGATATTCTTGAAATTCATTTCTTTCCTGCAAAAATATTATTTAAGCAAGTAATGAGCACAACGGCTCAGCAAGTTCAACAGTTTATGTGTCACATAGCACATACCTTAATATGCTTGGTGTGTGTCAAACATCATGTGCTTGTGCTTCTACTTGAACAATATATCTCATTTATATTCATATCGTTGCACAAAGAACACATTGTAGTCATATTAATCACGTATCACATAGCACATAATTTGTATGCATTTAGAACAAGAATTACATATTATAACAGTCCAACATTTAACATAGAAGGGACTGAAAAACTTGTCTGGCGTCCAGTTATTTAAATTGATATCTCAAACTCTTAACTCGATCAACCTATGATCATAAAATAATCAAATAATAATTATTTAACTCATTGTGATATTAATTTAATTAATTAATATCAACTCTAGGCCAATTATTAATTTATATGGCCAATTAGATTAACCTCGTTCCTTAAAATATTCGCTTAACTTAATATCGAACACCTCTAATACGGACAACCCGGCTCATCGGATAAATTTTAACATAACTGGGTGTCCCAAAAATTTTATTTAACCATTTTCTAAATGGTAACCTTATTAGATTAATATTTAAACATTTAAATATTAATCCCCAATATTTAATATTAATCAAAAAATACTAAATTTAATGCCCAAATATCATTTCTATATTTTTAGTATTTTTCTATAATTTTCTAGAATTTTTAAACAATTTTTAAACATTTATTTCATTAAAAACTAATTCTGGGGCCATTTTGGTAATTTTCGCGCCCATAGGACATAACCGGAATTTTTCGGAAAGCCCAGGGGCATTTCAGTAATTTCTGTGCTCTTGGGGACACAACCGGCATTTCCCGGAAAGTTCAGGGGCAAAACCGTAATTGGGCGAGGGTCAGGGACACGTTCGGTATTATTAAAGAAGGCTAGGGGCACGCTGGTAATTTTCAGCGTTGCCGACCCCCCCGACTGCCGACGCCAAAACGGCGTCGTTTCCTATCACTGTTCATGACAGCCGCGCATTGCGCGGACAACTGAACTTCCGCGCCCCAAAACGGTGTCGTTTCACCTCTACGTTTGCAAAAAAAATGGCTGCCAACAGTGTATCAACTTAAGTCAATTAATCCATTTTTGCTCCAATTTTCCACCACAAAATCATTCCAAAAATCACATAATTCATAGATATATATCTATAAATTATTTAGAATAATTATACTAATTATTTATAATTTTTCCATAACATTAATTTATCACTAAAAATACATAATAAATCATAAAAGAAATAATATATATACCTTCCAAAGCTTAAATTTCTTCCTTTGATGGCACCAAATCTTTTCTCTTCTTCTCGGTGGTTATGGCTGCTACGGTGGTGGAGAGTGACGGTGATGGTAGCTCACGGATGGTAGAAAATAAAAAGTTTTGCCTTTGTTTTCTTATTTCCTTTCTTTTATCTTTTGTTTACTTTTCTTTCATTCTTCTTCTTTTATAACCTACAAGGAATTAATGCAATTTGAAACCAAATAGATTCCACCGCCTCATGCCCAGCCAATTTTTTTCTTTCTCGAAATTTCCAAAATCAATCAATAATGTAATATTTTTATACATTACGTAATTATCTCGTGTAATAAATATTTTATATAATAAATATAAAATATTTATTTTAATTTACCAAAATTCATAATTTGATTTATGAATAATACTAACATCCTTTTTTCGTATTTCACATGACAATTTTATACACGCATAATGACGTGCATGTATTTATTTGATGTAATTTATACTTCCAAAAATCATAAAATAATTCATAGGACATATAAAAATTATTTTTCATAATTTTTCACTTCGTTACTTGTACATCATGTTACACTAACATGTTCTCGTTTCCGAAATATTATTCTTCATAAAGGTCATAATAATTTAATTATGCATAAGCATAATTTTTAATAACTTAAAACATTCCTTTTTCTAATTTATTATTCAATTTCTTTAATATTCATATTAATTTCTTTATATATAAATTATATAATTTAATATTATATAATTTATATAATTACATTCTTCTTTTAAATAATTTCTTAATTTCCTCCAACTTTATTCCATTTAATCACCTTATATAAATTACATAATTATTCTTATATAATTTATATAATTATTATTTTCTTCATACCTTATTTTAATTTCCTTATATAAATTATATAATAATAATTATATAATTTATATAATTACCTTTCCTTCTCAATTAATTTCTAAACCTCCTCCAAAATTCTTGATAAAATCTAAAATCAACACATACAATTTTACCAACTCCTTCATTCACTTTTTATTTAAATTTGGATTAATTTAATTATTAATCCCTTTATTTCTATAATTAATGAAATTTAAAATTATCAATTAAACATTCACATATATAAATATACAAATGTATATATATAAATATATACATATTAAATTCATGCATACATTATCACATAACCTTATTTAAAACATAATTTATGTACTTCCACAATAATTAAATTGTACCATTTATTGTACAATTACCTGAAATTTTTTTTATTCTTCATAAATTGTATTTACACAATTTATTTACTTTTCAATTATTTTAAATTCACATAATTCATCACCATCTTTGTACAAATTTAATTTACTAATTAAATCCCTTCAAACACTTTAAATAATAATTAACTTAAACAACCTTGATATTTTTATCAATTAATTCTTATTTGATATTATTTAAGGAATCCTGAAATTCGGATCCTCACATTCTTCCCCCCTTAACAGGATTCCATCCTCGGAATCATAATTACCGTAATAATCATACATATATTATTTATAGCGCCTTGTTATACCTTTATATTGCTGAATAAACCCCATCCATAATAATCATAACCTACCTCTTAATATCCATAATTCACATTTTTAACAAATGACATCATACTGATCGTAACAGTCGGAATATTAAATTCTTAACTTAATTCACAATTTCTTTGTAATACCACATTTCATATTTCTCTAAAAATTTCTTAATAAAATCTTAACTCGTTTCTTGATATACTTATCAAGATAGTTTCTTACTTTCTGAAAAATTTCCTTCCTTTTAATCATTCATCTCCTTACTCTATTAGCTTATTTCATACCATCTATCGCACATCATTTATACTCTATACATTCGTCCTTCTTTTCTTAATTCCTATAAATCTTCTTCACATTTGATAATTCATTTCTTAATACCTTCTATCATTCAACACTAGGTTTTAATTGCTAACCTTTACTTAATTTTATCATAATCTTTATTTGGAATTATTTTTAAAATCCTGGGTGTCACATTCACCCCTCCTTCATAAAATTTCGTCCTCGAAATTTCTATGTACTCATACTTCACAATTTCTTTGCATTTATTCCACATATCTTTATTTCATTCTCGTAGTCATTGCACATTACACTTTTCTAATCCATCACATTTCATACTTTCTTTACTTCACAATTATTACTTTCATTATCGTTCACTACCCCATCCTACCATCCAATCTTCATAAGAGTAGAAGAATTCAAAATTTTATTTTGGAAAACTTTCATGATATGCTGAATGAACATTTATCCCGGTTTACAGTACTTCGCTCCCCGAGTACTTCATACTGCAAACCCTAACAGTGGATCAATCTGTCATTAAAGTGATGGATGTTTCACCATACATTGGCATGCCAGATGATCAATCTGCAATGCATGTGTCTCTTATGCCATGTGACCATTCAATCAACCTGCAATATTTTTAATCTTTTTGTTCATCTCAACCTTAGAATTCATTCAAAAGTAATTTGATTGGGTATAATTTTCAAAGAATAGGAATTCAATATATTACAAAATTTGTCTAGCTGAATCAATAGCTCAGACTTATATTTCTTCAATGCTTGTCTAGCTAGGTCAATTAGCATAGACTTTCTTTTAACACTTTATAATCCGCAGAAATTTTAAAACATTTAACATGTCAAAACTTTTCAAAATGTCTAGCCGAGTCAAATGGCAAAGACTTATAGCTTTGACATACCTTTGTAAATTAAAATCATTTATGACTTCATGTTACCGCATCATTTTGACAGTCCGTTGAGAATTCCGTCGTTAATAATTCCTACACCATAAACCATACTTTATGGTGTTGAATCATTTTATAACGAAATAGTACCGCACCGTCTCAACAACACGTTGAGCATTCCGTCATTCATCACATTTGCACCGGCTAAAAGGTGCGTGGATGATTCTTTTAAAATACATTTTGATGTAAAAACATTTTTGTCTAGCCGAGACAAGTAGCATAGACACTTTTTAAATTGCTTAAAAAATTTCAATTATATTTCTCAAAGCACACACGTGCCAAATCAACTTGAGGCCAAAATTTTCGAAATCTAGCAAAGCTAGAAGAGTGGGAATATCCTAAATTCCCTAACATTCACTTTCAGTTTCTTTACTTAAATATTAAATTTACTGCTAGGACTATTTTTATTTATCACATTAAAATTTCTATCTACTCCAACTTTTCTATACCCCCGTATAGTTCATCAAACTTACCACACATTATGAGTCCAGGAACTTACCACAAGAATATGAGTTTAGAAGCTTGTCCTAGCAATATGTAGTCTAAGAACAAATCAAAGACTATCCATATGCTGAGGGGCTCAAAACATACCATACGATTATGAGTCATGGACTTACCATATACATGAGTTTTAAGAACTCGTGCCTAACTTAATATTATATATTTATCAAACCTGCTAGCGCGACTCTAACATTTCAATGATTATCACACAGTAACTAAGTAAACACAAATCCTCCGCCCATACAAAGGATTGTGCAATTCAGTCACCACATGAGTCCTCAATTGAAATTTCGTACCCAAGCTTTCTATCCCCTTATTATAACCTTTCTGTCATTCATGTCTCATCATTCTCTGAATTCTTCTTGTACTATTTCATAGTACCATATCTCTTTATAACATTAAATTATGGCTTTTCGACCATTAACAGGTCTCTCTCCCATCATGTTCTTGTTTCACAATCCATTCCGTACTCGTTTCTCTTGTCTTATGATCGTATCGTAGTACGATCCTCTCACTATTCCTGATCATATTATTATGATCTCTTCCTATACGTTTTAGATTACCTTGTCATCTTTATTGCTTAAATCAGGTGTCCCCTGATTTTCTTTGAGATTCATCTTTGAATCATTGCAATTATTCCTTTAGATATGTTCTTAATTGCACTTATAATTTTCTTAATTCGTTTTAATCAAATCCTTCTTAACATCTTCATCTCTCTCTTATATTCTTATAAGTTTCATATTTCCTTCGCTTTAGCCAATATCTGAGAACATCTTTCTCAACTTATATCTCTCTATTTTAATTTTCCTATGTTCATCAAACTTATCACGTATTTGGACTCAGGAACTTACCATAATCATATGGTTGAGGAGCTTGTCCTAGTCAGGCCATAGTCGCCCATTCGCTAAAGGGGCTCCACCATACAATCATGAGTCACGAGCTTACTATACGCTTGGGTTTTCAGAACACGCAACTAGCTGTACTCTTTCTTACTAAGGTTATAGCCTAGGGTATCATTTACCTAAGATTTATAACCTCTGGCTCTGATACCAACTGTAACGACCCCGAAATTCGACCCACTTTATTCCCTTAAATCTTATATTTAATAAACATTATTTTCATTACGTCCAAATTTCGGTCCGTTAATAAATCTTTCATCCCTTCTTTAATCCAATAATTCGCTTTACAATCTTCAATTACTAAATTTTTCGATATAAATTTTTTTTTTCTTTTTCTTAACTTAATCATTGTATTAAAACATTTGGATATTTAGAATCCTTACATTCTGGATCCTAGTCCCTGTATCGCAACCTTAACCTTTATCTTTCTCTTTCTGTAACCCGTATCATAAAGATCCACATTCAACATTTAATGTCATTTATATCCATACAATATTCTTATGTCATAATTCATAGTCAGACATATAATAGTCTCTATCATAATATTCATATTGAACAATTACAGTTCACAATTTAAACTATACTCGTCATATTCGGATCCAACTTATCTGTACATACAGCATATCAATATAACTTTGACAAATTATCCACCTTGAATCATAATACAAACATTTAATAATCACATTCATAACCTTTTAGGAAAATCCGTCTCTACAAAATCTGATATTCTTGAAATTCATTTCTTTCCTGCAAAAATATTATTTAAGCAAGTAATGAGCAAACGGCTCAGCAAGTTCAACAGTTTATGTGTCACATAGCACATACCTTAATATGCTTGGTGTGTGTCAAACATCATGTGTTTGTGCTTCTACTTGAACAATATATCTCATTTATATTCATATCGTTGCACAAAGAACACATTGTAGTCATATTAATCACGTATCACATAGCACATAATTTGTATGCATTTAGAACAAGAATTACATATTATCACAGTCCAACATTTAACATAGAAGGGACTGAAAAACTTGTCTGGCGTCCAGTTATTTAAATTGATATCTCAAACTCTTAACTCGATCAACCTATGATTATAAAATAATCAAATAATAATTATTTAACTCATTGTGATATTAATTTAATTAATTAATATCAACTCTAGGCCAATTATTAATTTATATGGCCAATTAGATTAACCTCGTTCCTTAAAATATTCGCTTAACTTAATATCGAACACCTCTAATACGGACAACCCGGCTCATCGGATAAATTTTAACATAACTGGGTGTCCCAAAAATTTTATTTAACCATTTTCTAAATGGTAACCTTATTAGATTAATATTTAAACATTTAAATATTAATCCCCAATATTTAATATTTAATCAAAAAATATTAAATTTAATGCCCAAATATCATTTCTATATTTTTAGTATTTTTCTATAATTTTCTAGAATTTTTAAACAATTTTTAAACATTTATTTCATTAAAAACTAATTCTGGGGGCAATTTGGTAATTTCCGCGCCCATAGGACATAACCGGAATTTTTCGGAAAGCCCAGGGGCATTTTCGTAATTTCCGCGCTCTTGGGGACACAACCGGCATTTCCCGGAAAGTTCAGGGGCAAAACCGTAATTGGGCGAGGGTTAGGGACACGTTCGGTATTATTAAAGAAGGCCAGGGGCACGCTGGTAATTTCCAGTGTTGCCGACCCCCCCGGCTGCCGACGCCAAAACGGCGTCGTTTCCTATCACTGTTCATGGCAGCCGCGCATTGCGCGGACAACTGAACTTCCGCGCCCCAAAACGGCGCCGTTTCACCTCTACGTTTGCAAAAAAAATGGCTGCCGCGCAATGCGCGGCAGCCCTGAGTTTATTTTCTTCTTTCTTCGCTAACAGTGTATCAACTTAAGTCAATTAATCCATTTTTGCTCCAATTTTCCACCACAAAATTATTCCAAAAATCACATAATTCATAGATATATATCTATAAATTATTTAGAATAATAATACTAATTATTTATAATTTTTTCATAGCATTAATTTATCACTAAAAATACATAATAAATCATAAAAGAAATAATATATATACCTTCCAAAGCTTAAATTTCTTCCTTTGATGGCACCAAATCTTTTCTCTTCTTCTCGGTGGTTATGGCTGCTACGGTGGTGGAGAGTGACGGTGATGGTAGCTCACGGATGGTAGAAAATAAAAAATTTTGCCTTTGTTTTCTTATTTCCTTTCTTTTATCTTTTGTTTACTTTTCTTTCATTCTTCTTCTTTTATAACCTACAAGGAATTAATGCAATTTGAAACCAAATAGTTTCCACCGCCTCATGCCCAGCCAATTTTTTTCTTTCTCGAAATTTCCAAAATCAATCAATAATGTAATATTTTTATACATTACGTAATTATCTCGTGTAATAAATATTTTAAATAATAAATATAAAATATTTATTTTAATTTACCAAAATTCATAATTTGATTTATGAATAATACTAACACCCTTTTTTCGTATTTCACATGACAATTTTATACACGCATAATGACGTGCATGTATTTATTTGATGTAATTTATACTTCCAAAAATCATAAAATAATTCATAGGACATATAAAAATTATTTTTCATAATTTTTCACTTCGTTACTTGTACATCATGTTACACTAACATGTTCCCGTTTTCGAAATATTATTCTTCATAAAGGTCATAATAATTTAATTATGCATAAACATAATTTTTAATAACTTAAAACATTCCTTTTTCTAATTTATTATTCAATTTCTTTAATATTCATATTAATTTCTTTATATATAAATTATATAATTTAATATTATATAATTTATATAATTACATTCTTCTTTTAAATAATTTCTTAATTTCCTCCAACTTTATTCCATTTAATCACCTTATATAAATTACATAATTATTCTTATATAATTTATATAATTATTATTTTCTTCATACCTTATTTTAATTTCCTTATATAAATTATATAATTATTATTATATAATTTATATAATTACCTTTCCTTCTCAATTAATTTCTAAACCTCCTCCAAAATTCTTGATAAAATCTAAAATCAACACATACAATTTTACCAACTCCTTCATTCACTTTTTATTTAAATTTGGATTAATTTAATTATTAATCCCTTTATTTCTATAATTAATGAAATTTAAAATTATCAATTAAACATTCACATATATAAATATACAAATGTATATATATAAATATATACATATTAAATTCATGCATTTACATTATCACATAACCTTATTTAAAACATAATTTATGTACTTCCACAATAATTAAATTGTACCATTTATTGTACAATTACCTGAAATTTCTTTTATTCTTCATAAATTGTATTTACACAATTTATTTACTTTTCAATTATTTTAAATTCACATAATTCATCACCATCTTTGTACAAATTTAATTTACTAATTAAATCCCTTCAAACACTTTAAATAATAATTAACTTAAACAACCTTGATATTTTTATCAATTAATTCTTATTTGATATTATTTAAGGAATCCTGAAATTCGGATCCTCACAACTACACCGGGAAGCCTTGGTCGTCCAATTGCAAGGACCTTTAATATGACTTTAAGAGATGCAACTGCATCTCAAGATGTAGTGTCAGGTATCATTCCAATAAACTCCATAAATGCTTATATGTTATTTGATTCAGGTGCTTCTTTATCATTTATTTCACATGAATTTGCTAAAAAATTGAACATGCCTAGTGAGAACTTAGATATTTCCTTAAACATAGAAATTGTTAATAGGAAAATAATACATGTTAATCACATCCTTAAGAAATGTTGCATAGCGATTAAGGGTCACAATTTAAAGGTGGATCATATTCCCATTCAATTAAGGGAATTCGATGTAATTATAGGTATGGATTGGTTGACTAATCACAAAGTGATGATTGATTGCCAAAAGAAATGCGTTAACCTCCTAACAATGTCAAAGTCATAAGTCATTTTCAACGAAATTAAATTACCAAGAAAATCTCGTTGTTTGTCAGCAATGCAAGCAAAGGGATTACTTAAGAAGGGGCGTCAAGGTTATTTGGCCTATGTCGTAAATACTCAACAGAAAGAGTTAGATATAGATCAAATATCAGTCGTAAGGGAATTCACGAACGTATTTCCCAATGACTTACCTAGTCTCCCATCTGATAGAGAGATCGAGTTTTTCATCTACTTAGCACCAAGAACTGCACCATTTTTGAAGGCTCCATATAGGATGGCACCGGTGGAGATGAAAGAGTTGATGGTTCAACTACAAAAATTATTGGAAAAGAAGTACATAAAACCTAGTGTTTCCCCTCCTCACATGTGTTATTTGTCAAGAAGAAGAATGTAACTTTGACATTATATGTCAACTATCGTGAGCTGAATAAGTTAACTATAAAGAATAAGTATCCATTACCTAGGATAGACGACTTGTTTGATCAATTGAAGGGAGCCGAACACTTCTCTAAGATTGATTTATGGTTGGGTTACCATCAACTAAAAGTTAGAAGTGAAGATATGCCGAAGACAGCGTTTCACACACGCTATGGACATTACGAGTTCTTGGTAACGTCCTCTAGATTAACGAATATATCGACAGCATTCATGGATTTAATGAATAAGGTTTTTAGGTCAAGTTTAGACAAGTATGTAGTGGTGTCCAATTATGATAGCTTAATATACTCGAAAACACTGGAAGAACATGCTAAACACTTAAGAAGTGTACTAGAAACCCTACAAAAGGAACAACTCTATGCCAAGTTTTCAAAATGTGAGTTCTGGCTAGAAAAGATTCAGTTCTTGGGTCACGTGATTGACAAACATGGAATAGTAATGGATTCATCAAAGATCAAAGCGGTGGTTAATTGGGCGCAACCAAAGACACCCACCAAAGTAAGAAGTTGCTTAGGTTTAGCAGGGTATTATAGGAGATTTATCAAAGACTTTTCAAAAACAGCAACCCCGTTAACCAACTTAACAAGGAAGATGGTGAAGTATGTATGGACGGATAAGTGTGAAGAAAACTTTCAAGAGCTAAAGAAGAGACTAAGTGAAGCGCCGATATTATCATTACCTGATAATAGTGATGGTCTTGTAGTTTATAATGTTGCCACACATAAAGGATTAGGTTGCATGTTGATACAACATGAAAAGGTCATTGCTTATACTTCACGGCAATTGAAAGATTATGAGATAAGGTATCCTACTCATGATCTAGAATTAGCAGCGATAGTATTTGCATTAAAAATATGGAAGCATTACTTATATGGAGAGAAGTGTGAAATTTATACCGATCATAAAAGTTTAAAGTATATTTTCACACAACGAGAGTTGAATATGAGGCAAAGACGGTGGCTGGAATTGATAAAGGATTATAACTATGAGATTCAATGTCATCCAGGGAAAGCCAATGTAATTGTAGATGCACTAAGCAAGAAGAATAAAAAAAAACTAAATGTATTAACAACTCAGGATGAGTTGATCACGGAATTTGCTAGACTCGACATTGAAGTGAAGGTTCCTTCCATCTCAATGAGAAAATTATTTATAATGAAGGATCACTCAACTGTGTTTGGAAAAATCAAGGAGATATAAGAAAAGGATGGACAGTATGAGAAAATGAAAAACTAGATAACAAAGAATGTGAACAATAGGTTTAAATTGGACAATGATGGAATCATAAGGTTTGAATCAAGGATATGGGTACCTCCAGTACAAGAGTTGAAGGAAGAGATTATGTCAAAAGTATATAGTAGTAAGTTTTCAGTCCATTCAGGTAGCACCAAAATGTATAAAGACATGAGTCGACATTTTTGGTGGCCAAACATGAAGAGGGAGGTGGATGAATTCGTTAATAGATGTTTGACATGCCAACGGGTTAAAACAAAGCATCAAAGACCAAGCAGGTTATTGCAACCGTTGGAAATTCCAGAATGAAAATGAGAACATATTACAATGAATTTTGTAGAAGGACTTCCCACCACACAAAAGGGTCATAATGCAATTTGGGAGATAATGGACCGATTGACAAAGTCAGCTCACTTTCTACAAATTAAGGTTAAGTTCACCCTAGATATATTAGCCAAATTATAAATTAAGGAAGTTATATTTAGGCATGGGGTTCCAATTTTAATTGTGTCCAATCGAGATCCAAGGTTCACATCAAACTTTTGGAAAAGTCTTCAAGAACAACTCGGGACACAGTTGAGATTAAGTATGGCTTACCATCCTCCACAAACTGATGGCCAAAGCGAAAGAAAAATCCAAACATTAGAGGATATGTTAAGGGCATGCATGATGGACTTTAAAGAAAGTTAGGAAGATTACTTACCTCTAGTGGAATTCGCATACAACAATAGTTACCACTCTAGTATAGGAATGCCACCATATGAAGATTTATACGGGAGGAAGTGTAGAACACCGTTGTCATCTAAGGAAAATTATGAGCTACTCAAGAGAGACTAAAAAGATATGTGAACCAACATAGACAGCACCGAGACTTTGAAGTCGAAAGTCATGTCTTCATAAAAGTGTCTCCCTGAAAAAGGAAGATTCGTTTTGGAAAAAAGAGAAAATTAAGTCCAACGTTTATAGGACCATTCGAGATTTTAAGGAGAATATGTGAAGTAGCTTATGAAAGAGCCTTGTCTCCAGAACTGGAATATATACATAATGTATTTCATGTTTCAGTATTGCGTCCTTATAAACCCGACTACAAACACGTTATTGATTACGAACCAATCCAGATCAAGAAGTATCTAAGTTATGAAGAGATTCCTATTCAAATTGTTAATAGGAAAGAATAAGTGTTAAGGAATAAAGTAATATCTTCAATAAAGCTAATATGGAGAAATCAATCTATGGAAGAAGCTATACAGGTGCTAGAAGACAAAATGAAGATAGATTTTCAACATTTATTTTCTTAGTTTTGTACGGTAATTTTGAGAACTAAATTCTTTTAAGAAGGGGTGATTGCAATATTCTGAACTACAAAGAATATTGTAATCTAACATTATATGAATAAATAAATATTGAATTACACTTTAAATGTGCTATAAAATTTTTACATGTGTTTATTTTTGTGTTTTGTTTCAAGAATTCAACTTAAACAATTATTAGAAAAATAAAAGTTATTTTTATTAAACCTAAAGTTAGGGTTTAGAGAAAACTTAAAAGGGTTAAAACCTTAAAGTGAAAAATAAGTTAAAACTTAAACCCTAATTTTGAAACCCTATAAAAGTACTATTCACAAATATGCGTATAAATATAAAACTTATACGTATAGAATACGAAAATAATACAAAATTTATATGGTATAAATACGAAAAGTTAACTATGAATAGTAAAATTCAACTATACAAATTAGTATACTTAATTAATATTAAGACTAAACTAAATAAGTTTGATTAGTTACGTGAATCATTAATCAACAAATCAAATGCTAGCAAAACAAAACTACCCTTGAACTAAGATTGGTAAAAGATCATCAATGCCCCTCAAATAATCGGTTTTTTAAGCAACCAAACTAGGCCTAGTACTATTTCTTTGGTAGGCTTGATCTTGGTCATCCAAAGGTGAGATGATGATGTCATTTTAGTGTGATGATTATATGAAATTAATGCCATTAAATGGCCTAAAGATCCGACCAAGTAAGGTGGAAAACTGATGATGAATTCTGATATTTTAGTAAGACTTAACCATGAAGTAAATGACTTAATGAACTTAATGCCCTAAGTTTGGTTTTCCTATAAATAGAGAGTTAGGTTCTTCGCATTTACTTGTTAAGTTCAAAGCAATAATTCTAGTGTCAAAGCTATACACACATTTAAGAGTGAGTTCTTGAGAGAAAATTGTAAAAAAAAAATAGTTAAAGCTTGCAAATTCAAAAGGTACAATCTCTAGCCGTTATAATGTTTGATTTTTCTTTTGTCTTTAATTTTTATAAAGCTCAAGAATGTGAATCATAGCCATGTACGTTTGTCATTCTCCGTGTTCTTTACGTGTTCTTGAGTATTTCTCTATTTTATAGTAGTTATAATGTTGAATTTCATTTCATAGTCTAAAGCTCAAGAACATACGTCGTAGCCATGTGCGATTGTCGTTTTCTATGTCCTTCGTATGTTCTTAAACAATAATTGTAAATTGTTATAATTAATTATACAAGCCATTACAATGACTAAATTATTTCAAATACAAGTGTCATAATCACATATGTAAGCAGTTATAATTCTCAAATTATTTCAAGTATGAAATTTAAAAGCTCAAGAACAAAAGTCGTAGCCATGTACGATTTTTTATTTTTCGTGTTCTTCGTGTGTTCTTGAGCAAAAGTCATGAATATTTCTATGAGAATGTTTATAATTTTCTTGTTTTTATGTTATAAAGTGTTATTGTTTGTTAGAACATGTTATCTTAGTAAATTAATGCTTGGGATATTGTGTTTTATCAATTATGTCAAAGAACTAAAGAAACAATTTTATGCAGTCCCTTTACTGTCAAAATCTGTGTAAATTCGTAAGAAATGTTGAACTTTGGTCTAAATATGAATTGTAGATACGGAAGTCATGAACGTGTGAAATTTTAAAAGACTCAAAAATATTTTAAAACAAAAAAGTTATGACTGTTTATCCGAGCTGGGATCTGATAGCAAACATGTTGTCCACTTTTTAAAAAGTGCTTTAAAAATGAGTTTTTGAGTTAACAAATTTTCTGAATAAAACCACCTATGGAAATAGTCTAAACAAGTTATAACAACACTTATTAAAAAATAAAATTCGATAAATTTAAATTCGAGTACGCGTAAACAATTATGTAGGCATTTAAAGTTTTATAGAAAAAACCCTAAATTGTTTCAAGGTAAGTTTTCTATCACTAACCTTTGTTTACTTATTTTTTTTATGTGATTTATACATCTTGTACAAAGAACACATTATAAATCTTGGATATGAAAGTTACTACTTCTTGTTTTGGCATAACTTGAGAAATAAAATGGTCCCTCGTGATATATTTCCAAACATGCTTTATTTTATCAAACCAAGTTGTCTTAGGACTATCTTGACATGTGAAATAAACTAAGATGAAGGAATATGTAGTAGTGTTCATGATTAATCCAGTGTAGTGTATGTTATGCATAACATAGGATGTCGTTAGATTGATCCTCTTTCTATATCCATTGTATGGTTCTAAGTCGAAAGACAAATGAATAGTTCAAGGTCTAACCACCACTCAGTTTTACTATGTTAAAATATTTGTGATATCAATTATTATGCTATGAATCTTTTCGATTCATTTCGGTGTGAGCTCACTTATATGCTATGTGTTTAAGACTTGTTGAGCATTTTTAGCTCACCCTTACAAATAAACCCCAATTTGTGGATAGACCAGAGAGCTCTGGCTCAAAGAAGAAAGGGAAGAAGAAATGTGTAGACTAGTTTACTATTTTCCTTACTTATTCTTAAATGTAGTCATAATAATATTTTGTAATAAGAATAAGTCTCACACATGTAACCGAATATTATATTAATATTATCATGTTTCATCACATTCTCTTGTTATGTCTTTACTTTTATAAGACTTAGAATTGTTAAACATTAACACAGTATTGATATGAACTACTTATCAGAATGAGGATGGTAAATAATATTGTGAGTACTGTAAGTATCCTAGATAGGACTAATCAATGTTAAATAGTTAAATTCATCGTTAGGTTCCTCGAACCTAGGTACAAGCTTATTATTACTATTCTGAATGCAAGATAAGTAGGATTATTAATATGAAAAAATATCACTATAACTAAATGTGTTTCGAGTGAGGGTTTTAACTAGTTGGGTAAGTTCTGTAGGGAAAGAGATTTTTGCACCAGACAAATATATAAACATTTGTCATGAATAAAGATGCAAATATTTATCACGGATGAAGATACAAACATTCATCGCGAGATTCTCTGTTCTCAAGAACTATCCTAATGATTTAATGACGGAAATCTTGGAATATGTAAAGTTATAGAATATCTAAATAATAAGGTTAAAACATTAGAGATGAGTATTAAGTCCCTTGCATCAATTACAAGGACTTGGTATGAAATAATGAAAGATCTTTGAGAATTAAGATGAGAACTTTGTTTATGAATAAAAAAAAATCATCTATAATCCTAGTTACTTAGCATTTATAGTGAGCACCAAATTAGTTATAGAAAGTATAGTGATTTGGGGGCGTCACAGACTTACTCCTTAATACACCCAGTCCTCTTCCCATCCTTGAGGTTAATTCCTCTGAATCAGGTGGGTTACTAAATCCCGTCTTTGTTGTTGTTGTTATTGTTGAATGTGCTGTTAAGTTTACTTTAAGCTCATTTCTAATGAACTTGGCAACTAAATGATTCCATTGATCTATTTTTCTCTTAAGCCTTCTGCATATCTCTGTTATGCTCTGGCTCTATATGGCTGAAATCATTTGATTGATCCTCTAAAGTGTAGAGTGACTTTGGGTTGATAATATATCCGTTAAGTTGATAGATCAACTCTACAGTCTTCTGTAGATCTACCTTTTTTCTCCTTGTACTCCTTTTAAGTGTATAAGTAGACCATTTTTCTCTGTTTTGACTGTTTCTCTCTTCGACCTGATCTTTCTCTGCTTGGTCGACTCTCCCTTTTCATTGTTTGGATCTTATATCTATTTATAGATCTTTTGCTAATAATTTGCCTGTTGAAAAGTGATCGTTAGTTTGTTTAATGCTCATATCTTCGAAGATCTCTAATGTTGATGTTTCAAAAATGTGTCAGCTTTCTTTCAGTCATATTGTAACATCAGTATGTTGAAGAAGGTAACTTCATGACTATAGTCACTTGTTCCAATTAGCCGTTAGATACACTATGTTCTATTCTTCATTTCAGCTTTAGGATGATCAGTATACTTCTTTGATTCTTTATTATTTATATCTTCGTATTGTCAATCCTCTAATAGAGCTTTTATATTCTATGATATGTGAGCTCTTCGTTCTGTCCTTCAGCTATACTGCTTTAGTTTTGCGATCTACTGCTCTATGACTTTAGTTTTGCAATACTCACCTCTACGGCTTTAGCTCTGCTATCTTCAGCTCTACGATAAACTTTATAAACTCTACGATTTTTTTAGTCTTCAATCATAGAGTGTATTCTTATGTTCAACTTGCCCAACGATTCTCATAATAACTCTACTTCTATGTCTGCAATCATTCTCTGATCTTGCATTCAGCTCTACAATCTGCTAGACAAACTTAGTTCATTTCCTTAGAACTAAGATTTTTCATTCTTCTTGATCAGCTCCCCCTTATTCGGATACTTGTTGTCTACAAGATTGTAGACATCACTTTATCTTTGTTTAGTGTACTCCTTTTATTGTAGTGTTCACATGTCATTTTAGTCTGATACACTAGTTATTGCTTAATCATGTTATGCTTCTTGTCTTCTTCAGTTAGTTTATCTCAAACTACTTCTTGCTAGAGAATTCTTGATAAGGACATCTCAGTCATCTGTCGTAAGTCAATGACCTTCAGTGTTGTTAGTATTATCAACTCTGTTAGGTAGCACTAATACAACTTTAATAATGATGTGGCTTTGCGTTCTAAAGTAGCTTAAAAATTTGAGTAACTCAGTTATCTGAAGATATTCAATTTAGCTACATTATACGATCTTGAGCATTTGGCTTGTTTTACACATGTGAGTTGTTCGTCTTAATTAACTCTACGACCAGAGCCTTTTATCTTTTATGTGATGTGTTGAACTACTTAACTGAACTTCACTCTATGGGATGATCTTGGCTCTTCTTCATCTTTATTCTCTTGTCTTGAAGAAAGTCTGATATGTGCTTGAGCATTCTTTTTTTATGGTTTAATGCTCTGCTAAATGATCTTCTTTTTTATACACTCGGCGATTTTGGGAGTTGGGTATCATAAATTTAAGCTTCAGGTCTCTCATTCGACGATCTTGGCTTACTCTACGATTTTGGTTATTCTGCTCTTCACTCTACGAACTCCTAGTTTTACTCTCTTGTTTGCATGTAATAACCAAGAATACTATGTCACATTGTAAATAGAATTAAGAACTATTTATCAATGAAGTGAATTTTTATGCTGATTAATTTGTGTAATTATGTGATTGAACAAATATGTGCATGTGTGTGTGTGTGTGTGTGTGTGTGTGTGTGTGTGTGTGTGTGTGTGTGTGTTTATTAATCTAGTAAATATGGCAACGTAAGAGAATGAATGAATTGACTGATTAGTAGAGAAGAGTCTCAGTAATATAACTAATTACTAGTGGACGACTAGCCCAATAAAATTAAATTCGTAGCCTAAGTCTTATTAATATAAGTCTTGTAAGTGTGGAGATTAAATGAGCCCAAGGAGTAAATTAATTAAACTAGGAGCCAGCAAGTAAACTAGCCTAAACAAGATGTTTAATTGGTAGTCCATCAAGTAAATTAATACAAGCTCAAGCTTTGAATTAATTGCTAAGACTTGTAGATAAATTAGGAGCCCATGTGAATTAATTATTGAGCCCAATCAATTGATCCATCTTGAAAATGCAAGTACAGGTCAACAAGTGGTCAATATGTGTGTGTGTGTGTGTGTGTGTGTGTGTGTGTGTGTGTGTGTATTGGAGTATATATATGTACGTATATATATGTAAGAAAAATAAATCAAAAATACTAGGAAAATAGGGGAGATGGCCAGGTATTGGGGCCCCCACATGGGGTTTCCATGTAGCTTTTATGTTGCTTTAGTTTATACAATGAACAAAGTTGTTCAACAACCCTTACCAACTCTCCACCAACCCTAGTCATTCCAAGTTGTCAATCCATCAAATAGTAAGCTAGATTATATGTAAATAAGTATGATTAGAGTATGTGTTAGTGGATTAAGGGAACTTAAGTGAGGTTACTTGAGTCCTATAAATATAACTCACCACCAAGCCCAGCAAATGTTGGTTCATTTGCTAGATACACAAATTATAAAATAGAGAGAGCTTTAGAGCTTTTAAGAGAAAGTGAGGAAAACCACTAAGTGTAGAGAACATTCTTAAGAGCATTTAAGAGTGCTTGAGAGTTATAGTATAGAGAGTGTGAAAGTTCCATTTTCGGGTGGAACCAATAACGAAGGAAATGTGGAAAGCTTTACTAAGTTTATTTCAAGGAGAAGGAGAGCCATTAGAAGGTTAAATGTGTTCTAAACCCTTAGTTTTACTTATGTTATAGTTATAGTATATTCTTTACCATGTTTGTTGTAGGAGTTTGTTGTGAAGAGAAACCATGGTAGGTTTTGAAAGAATAAGGATGGAGTTGTGATGGATTTTATGTGTGTATATGTAATCTATGTGTTTTATAGCATGTTAGATCAAGTTATGTATGGTAAGGTCTTTAGTTTTGAAAACCATTGGTGTAAACCTATTTTCTATGCTATATGACTATGTATCTAAGTTACTTGTAAAGATATAGAGTTAAAGATGTATGTTATGTGTATAATATGTCTTGGTATGTAAAAATGTAGAAGAGTATGTGTATGAGCATGATCATAGGTGAAAACATAGGTTAAAGTGTATTTTGATGACATATGGTTCTAAGTGTGTAAACCATTTTGGTGATCTATGTGTCATGTTGTAAATGGATGTGTTATGTGAATAACCTAGAAAGAACGAACTAAAAATGTAATAAAATGAAGGCATAATGTTTTTTGTAAAAAGTTATGTCAAGCTGGAAAACCTAAGGATTTGAACTCACTTTCGATCATGGTTGATATTTAAAACATATTTGAAAAACTTATGAACCCTTGTATTTTGTAAAATGATGAATTAGTAAGGCCATGATTCGATTTTGAACTCAATCCGAGATGTTTTGGATGATTTATGAACGTTTGAGTTAAATGAACCAAAGTTGAAAAATATGAAATTTAGGGTTTTAAAAAATCTGGTCATACGGCGCAGCTAGCGCCGTCCAAGAACAAAATTTGGCGCAGCCCATGCCGTTGCACGAAATTTTTTTCTAGATGGCTTGTGCGGCCTGCGCCGTGTATAATGTAAAAACAGCACGCCCAGAGCCGGTCTGCCAGAAAATATTTTTGTTTTAAATCGAGTCAGACCGAGTTGGGTTGGGTCAAAATGGATCGGGTTTTGTCAAGTTAAATATTATTTATGTAGATCCCGATTAATTATTATTAAATGCTAAATTAAAGTTAAGTATAGGAAGATTAGTAAAGTGAATTAAACCTTTATGTGAATTACAAATTTGTAGAACAAATTATTAATTATATAGGTCATTCCAAGGATGATAAATAAGAATTAGCAGTAGTCAACTGAACAAGCAAGTTTCCTAAACCTAAACTTGTTTAATTGCGCAAGTATTCTAAATGGAAATAATTATTAAGAAATATTTTCTATCGATGTTAATTTTTGTTATTCGCACTTGTATGCAATTGAAAGACTTGTTCTATTATTAAACTGTGAAGCTTTAAAGTTCTTTTATTCATGAAATTTTTAAGAAGTAAATTTTTAAGAAGTAAGTTCTTATTATTCTTGAAAGATTATCCAAACTAAATAGTTCATGCAGACACTTATAATAAGACTAAGTAGAACAACCCTTATAAAAGGGTATTTTATGTCGAAAAATTGATTTTACGTTTTAAGACCTAAATGTTATGCATATATATAGGATACAAGAGGTTGATCTTCTCAAGTATCGATTTTGAATTTTTATACTCTGAAGGTTTCAATTGAATGATTGTTATACCTTGGCAAGAGTTCATGATCCTTAGTAATCACAATTTGCAGTCTTCTTTTTTTTTTGCTCTGCTCTGATTCTACTCTACTACTTTGCTACTTCACTATTGATCTTCCTAGTCTATTACATTTGTTAAAATTAAAACTCTTGGATCAACCTAACAAATTTGATCCATATGTCCTTAATAGATTACAACAATTTTAATCATCTGATTCTTAACAAATTTGATCCCAAGGTCCTTAATAGATTACAACATTTTTAATCATCGGATTTAGATCAGACTAACCTATTAGAGTTTTGTCTTTTTAGTCTTGATCCACCTAACAAATTTGATCCCTAACTAGTCTATATGGATCAACCTAACAATTTTGATTCCTAAGTCATTTTACAATGATTATTCTTTTAAGGACTTTATAATATCAATCAAATGTTTATATTTTTACATTTGTTCTTTCATGTATCAGCAGTATTAAAAATAACAAAATGCATAAACAAATAATGATTATTTTTCTTTTGTTCTTAATATGAATATACATTAATCAGATATTACAGTTTTATTTTGTCATCATTAAATTTAAGATTATTAACACATAAATGTACTAACATATAGATACTTTAACTGAAGAAAGGCATGGCGGAACTACATTTACTTGGAGGGAAAGAACATGTATTAGTAGACAGGGTTTGAAAGAACTGAGAGAAAAAAGAAAGCAGGTTAATAAGTGGATAAATTGTGAAGTTCATTATACTGGTATATTTTGGGACTAATTTTTTAGTTGGTTGTTTATGAGTCCGCATATATTTTTGGCACAATGTCTATGTTTATATATGAGTTCACAAACATGGTTTAATTTGGATGAATGTATATTGGGGTGGATGTAAACTGTAGTCCATAAACATGGTTAAATTTGGATAAATTTATATTGTGGTTAACTTTTTGGTTGTAACACAGTGGTTGTAAAACTTGATCTCCCTTTGTGGATGAATGTAGTTTGTTATTATATTTTGGTAAATTCACTGGTTGTATTTCTTTGATAGGTACACTTAGAAAGTGGATTGAATAAGTGTGGAGAAACAATATTCAATTTTTTGTAATTTAAACAATCTATCAAGAATGCAATCTACTGTATTAACCAATTCAGCAGATTATATAGCTTTGACAGAAAACTGTTTACTGCAACGATTTTAGAAATTAATTTACTTGTACCAAAAAAAGACCTAAGTTAAAATAAATAATTTAACAAAATAATGTCAAATAATGAAAACATGCAATGAACAAATAATGTCAAACAATCAACCACATGAACACAAGGAATGTGTACGTGGTTCGGCCCCTAACATCTACTCTAGTGGTCTAATCCACGTCTAATACCAACTAGTATTAGAGACACTTTTATTAATCAACTTGGTTTATAATTAAACTCATTTTACAAAATAAATTCTCATAACCTTTGAGGACTTATTATCCTCCCCGAGCACTTTTACTCACCTTGTGCAAACCTATGCACCCCAAGCACTTATCCTTACCTTGATAACTTATCCTCCCCAACCACATATGCTCAATTGAAACTTGTTTGTAACAACTCAATAGACTACATACTTACTCTATCAAATAACCTTAGAATAATCAAATAGTGATTATAAAATAAACTATGATCAAAGCAATAATTATATCAACAATTCAAGACTCAACTAATGCAATGGTCAAAGTATTATGAAAAGATATTACCAGTTAAACTCAGATTTTCACAAAGCTGTAGATGAATTGATATTACTTAATATACAACAGTTTGATATGCTTCACAGAAAAATGATATTATTTGAAAAGAGTATGTGAAGAATAATTTTTTAGAAAACTCTTATTCAATATAGCTCTATATATATTTTTTTTCATCTACTTTAAAACCAAGGCTGATTCAATTTATATAATGATGGAGTAGTAGCCGTTAGCAATTAAAAGAGCATTAAGGCAAAAATGATTTACTAAAAATAATATTGCCGTTAATGATTTTAAGGAACCCACTCATGTCTATTTCAAAAAGATTTTCAGCCCATTAAATATAACTGTTGCAACATTTTCCTCTTTAAGTTCATAATACATGTTCCATAATTGATTTGCTAGGATTATATAGCCGCATGGAAATCAGGAAGAGAGATAAGCAAAGATTCAACCAATCGATTATTTAGCAACTTGATTTTTCTTTATGGAAGGAAGGAGTACAATCCATTTACCAATCACGTTAACATTTTCCTTTTTGGCCAACCATGATATCATGCTGCTAAAAGTAATTTCACCAATTTAAGATATAAAACAAGATTCACTTAAATGATAGACACTTTTTGATATGGAAGGAAGTGACTCAATTCCAATGAACCAATTGAATGGATAATTTATTAGTTTAGAAACAATTAAAATAGTGTTTCCTTTTTAATTATGAAAGACAATTAAATTTTCAACATTTAAAATATTCCCATATTAATTTTGAAAACCCCAAATAATTATTTTCATAATTAATTGATTACTTTCATGATTATTGAATTCCAAGATTTAAGATAACAAGATTTAATAACAAAAATAAAATAAAAGTCTTGTTTTATAATTTCAACTCCACTAATTTTAGAAATGAATAAAATCAACTTTTAAAAATAGTTTTCCCATACTTAAAAATATATTTGTTTGAATACCAAAACTAACTTGAAAAACGTTTTGCAAAAATAACTTAATTAGTTTTAATAACAGATTTGACATCATAAGAAATTTAAACTAATTGAATTAATTATGACCAAGTCAAATGTCCATGTTGGGAATAGATCAAATTAACTTTCAAAACAATTTTCCTAATATTAAAGAACTCGTATCTTTTTTAATTTATAAAGGCTTAATTAACTATTTTTATAATTAATTACTTTTATAATTATTTTCATGATAAATGCAATGCAAATTTAACATGCAAAACCTAGAGCCTAGATTGAGATATAATTAAAGTTAGGATCTTACATTGATATCCTAGAGACTCAAAACATTAGTTCTGTATTTTCAATCTAAGTAGCTTCGCGGGTTAACTTTTACTTAGTGTTGCAATGTCAATTCAATCTGATGTATCATTCTTTTTATTATGGTCAAGACACCTATTGATACAAAACTGTAAGGCTTTAGATCAATAATAAAGTAATCATCAAAGCACAAGGTTGGAATATGACCAAGCCAACATTCTCTCACTTTTTGATGAGACAACACAATAAATAACTCCCCCTAAAACCATGCATATATACAAAACATATTTCAGATCCTTCTATATCATTCTTAGCAGTAGCATAATTGATACAAAAAGCAATATAACAATCAGACAAATATATCTCTCCCCCTTTGTCATCATACAAAAAGAATTAATAACCAACTAGTGCATATAAAATCATCAAATGTCAACCTACACAGTTTAGTCTCCACCCTTTATCATAAAAAGAGAGAGTTAGAATTAAATATCAATCATGAATGAAAATTCAAGTAACTCTAATTTAATTCCAATTCTAATTTATTTATTTATTTTGTCATTGGTCAAAAGGAATAAACTACCTTGTAGCACATATATATTTTAGCATAGCAAAATATATAATTAACTCATTTAGTTCCATCAAAATATTCAATAACTATTAGCCTCAATTAGACTACGAAACATGTATTAATTTAAATTGTGCATATGATTAAATTGTGTACATGTAGATCAATTAAGAATTTAAACTACGCATATGCTTAGAAGATTAAATATGCACATACTATAAATGCACATATAAGTCAATTAATTTATACACATGTTCTTTGTGTTGAATATGATCAGAATTTAAAGGCTCGTCACCTCCTTGTACTGTTTCTTTCTTAGGTCCTTTCTGTTCTACTAATCCAGTCTATTTTTTATTTGTATCCGGTATACTATCCTGAATTGTTTAACTTACCAGAACTGCAGCAATTTTCTCTTGTAGCAATGTTCAAGCTGTTTCGTGCAACCTCGTCTTTTTCTCTTTGAGACACTCCTACAAAATATATTTTATCTTTTTGGTACCCATATCTTTTTAGATCCACTTGAGTTAGTCGCATGCAAATCACTTTTCTTAATCCATACTTTTATAATCTTCTTGTTGTAATTAACATTTAAATGCCCTTTAATTCCATAATTTTTACAAGTAGTAAAAGTAGAACAATAATTTAATTTAACATGTGATCTAGATTTTAACATTTTTACATCATTCTTTTTATGTGTTGGATTATAACCAATTCCTTATTTTTCATAGCTAGGTCTCTGTTTACCTAACATGATAGTTAAGTTTTCTTCCCCTTGAACAAATTTAGCCAATGACGATTTTAATGATTTTATCTCTTCTTGTAATTCATTAGTTGAAGTGTTTTCAATATGTGTATTATTATTAAAAATATTGATACAAATATCTCTCATTGCTATTTATTTGGTTAATTTTTCAACTTCAATATTCAAAAAATTAACGTTGTTGAAAAGAATTTTGTTTTGGTTATCTAAGAAATCATTTTTAGCAATTAAAATTTTATCTTCTTGAGATGATTTCTCTTGTTCAATTTCTATATTTTCATCTATTAATGTATCGATTTTATTCATTAATTTATTTATCAATTCTTTTAAGTATGCATTCTTTTCTCTTAATTTTTTATTTTCTTGTTTTAAAAAATTATAATCAAAAATGGTTATCTCACTTGATTCATCACTTGATTCATTGTCAATTCCCATGAAACACATTTAAGTTAGTTCATCGTTTGCAATAACTTCCATGTCGGATTCATCATCACTCCAACGGAAGTTATGCTAAGCTTTACTTCCCTAACTTTTGAAGTTCCTTCATGACTGACTTACTTTTAAGGTATCACATATCTCCTTAGCGGTGATGCATAAAGAAAATTTATCAATCTCGGATTGTACCATGCCACTAAGGAGTGTATTCATTGCCTTTGAATAATAAGAAACCATTTAAGTCTCAATTGAGTCCATCTCCATTAAGGTTTTTGGAGTATCATCCTTTTTTCTTAGAATGATTAGTTCATTCTCCACAATCCACCATTCTCAAGGGTCCTTCTTGAGATATATCCTTGTGCGAAATTTTCAAAAGTTATAATTTTCAGCTCCGAGTAGGGGTGTGCAACTGGTAAATACTACTCTGAGCCGGACCGATACTGAACCGAACCGATATTGGAAGTGGCAAAATTTTGGTACCGGTACTGGTTGGACTAGTATACCGAACCGGTTTATCGGTTTGGTACCAATTTTTACCGAATAAAAATCAAAATTATTATTATTATTATTATTATTATTATTATTAATTTTATTATTATTATTATTACTATTTTTATTATTATTATTAATTATTTAATAATAATAATAATTAATAAATTAAAAAAATAGAAATCGGTATTACCGGTCCGGTTTGGTAAATACCAAACCATAAAAATGCAGTACCGGAACCGGTACACAAAAATTGGTATATACCGATTTTTTTATACCGATACCAGACTGATTTATTTTGGTACCAAAAAATCAGTTCAGTCCAGTTCGAAAAATTGAAAAAATCGAAATGGATGCACAGGCCTAGCTCCAAGTAGTAATGGAAGGTCTAATTGTTGATTGTCCTTCTTGAATGTAGTTCCCAAAATGTGTCATAGCAAAATCTTTCCCTACAAGTCACTTTTAAGGCCAAGATAAATAGAGGCAAGCTCTAATGCCAAATTAAATTTAGATAGGCACTATGGAAGGAGGGTTGAATAAGTGTGGAGCAAACAATATCCATTTTTTTTAATTTAAACAATCTGTCATGAATGTAGTCTACTGTATTAATCAATTTAGCAGGTTATACGACTCTGACAGAAAACTGTTTACTGTAGTGATTTTAGAAATTAATTTACTTGTACCAAATAAAGACCTGGTTAAAATAAATAATTTTCTGTTTATATATATATATATATATATATATATATATATATATATATATATATATATATATCTCAAGTATTTAGATTGTGTTTTGCAATTCAAAAGTAAAACATGTAATGAACGAATAATGTAAAGCAATCAACCACATGAACACAAGAAATTTTTATGTGGTTCGGCCCCTAATCTCTACTCTAGTGGCCTAATCTAAGTCCAATACCAACTAGTATTAGAGACACTTTTATTAATCAACTTTATTTATAATTAAATCTATTTTACAAAATAAATTCTCACAACTTTTGAAGACTTATCTTCTCCGAACACCTTATGCAAACTTATGCACCTCAAGCACTTATGCTTACCTTGAGGACTTACCCTCCCCGAGCACTTATGCTCACTTGAAACTTGTTTGTAACAACTCAATAGACTACACACTTAGTCTATCAAATAACCTTGGAATAATCAAAGAGTGATTACAAAATAAACTATTGTCAAAGTAATAATTATATCAACAATTCAAGGTTTAACTAATGCAATGATCAAAGTATTATGAAAAGATATTACCAGTTAAACTCAGATTTTCACAAAGCTGTAGATGAATTGATATTACTTAATATACAACAGTTTGATATGCTTCATAGAAAAATGATATTATTTGAAAAGAGTATGTGAAGAATAATTTTTTAGAAAACTCTTATTCAATATAGCTCTATATATATATATTTTTTCATCTACTTTAAAACCAAGGCTGATTCAATTTATATAATGATGGAGTAGTAGCCGTTAGCAATTAGGAGAGCATTTAGGCAAAAATGATTTACTAAAAATAATATTGCCGTTAATGATTTTAAGGAACCCACTCATGTATATTTTAAAAAGATTTTCAGCCCATTAAATATAACCGTTGCAACATTTTCCTCTTTAAGTTCTTAATACATGTTCCATAATTGATTTGCTAGGATTATATAGCCGTATGGAAATCAAGAAGAGAGATAAGCAAAGATTCAACCAATTGATTATTTAGCAACTTGATATCTATATAATAAAACACAACCTATTTTAAATTTTTTATTTGACAAAGTACAACAATGGTTAGAATCTTTCAATTTTAATCTAATGGCACATATTTCATCTCACACACACAATTTCCTCCCAAATCAACACTCAATTTCACACCCATTCATTCAAATTTGAATTCAAAATAAAAATAACATCTCACACACACACAAATCCCGACCAAATCAACATTCCATTTCATACTCATTCATTCAAATTTGAATTCAAAATAATAATAATAATAATAATAATAATAATAATAATAATAATAATAATAATAATAATAATAATAATATCATAATAATAATGATGATGATAATAACAATATCATAATAATAATAATAATAAAAATAAAAATAATAATAATAATAATAATAATAATAATAATAATAATAATAATAATAATAATAATAATAATAATAATAATAATAATAATAATAATAATAATAATAATAATAATGAAAATAATAACAATAATAATGATGAAAATAATAATAATTATAATTATAATAATGATAATAACAATAATAATTATTATTAACATAATAATAATAATAATAATAATAATAATAATAATAATAATAATAATAATAATAATAATAATAATAATAATAATAATAATAATAATAATAATAACAATAACAATAACAATAACAATAACAATAACAATAACAATAACAATAACAATAACAATAATAACAATAACAACAACAACAACAACAACAACAACAACAAAAACAATAATAACAATAATTATTATTATTGTGGTGGTGTGGTGAATTATGATAATTGTTATTGATGACTATAAGTTTTGTAGATATGTTTAAATTTTTCTGGATATCTATTTTTAAAGAAAAATTAATTATTATGGTAGTGTGGTAAATTATGATAATTGTTATGTATGTTTGTAATTATTTTAGGTTGTAAAACGTCTTTAAGTAATGAAATATTTTTTAAATTTTAATTTAATTTTTCGTTACATCGTTTCTTTAGACACGGACAATTACTAATTTTTCTTTATGGGAGGAAGGAGTACAATCCATTTACCAATCATGTTAACGTTTACCTTTTTGGCCAACCATGATATCATGCTGCTAAAAAGTAAGCTCGCCAATTTAAGATATAAAACAAGATTCACTTAAATTATAAACACTTTTTGATATGGAAGGAAGCGACTCAATTCCAATTAACCAATCGGATGGACAACTTATTAGTTTAGAAACAATTAAAATAGTATTTCCTTTTTAATTATGAAAGACAATTAAATTTTCTACATTTAAAATATTCTCATATTAATTTTGAAAACCCCAAATAATTATTTTCATAATTAATTGATTACTTCCATGATTATTGAATTCCAAGATTTAAGATAACAAGATTTAATAACAAAAATGTAATAAAAATCTTGTTTTATAATTTTAACTCCACTAATTATGGGAATAATTATGGGAATGAATAAAATCAACTCCACTTAAAAATATATTCGTTTGAATACCAAAACCAATTTGAAAAAAAGTTTTGCAAAAATAACTCAATTTGTTTTAATAATAAATTGACAACATAAGAACTTTAAACTAATTGAATTAATTATGACCAAGTCAAATGTCCATGTTGGGAATAGATCAAATTAACTTTCAAAACAATTTTTTCAATATTAAAGAACCCATATCTTTTTTAATTTATAAAGGCTTAATTAACTATTTTCATAATTAATTACTTTTATAATTATTTTCATGATCAATGCAATGCAAATTTAACATGCAAAACCTTGAGCTGTGATTGAGATATAATTAAAACTAGAATCTTACATTGATATCCTAGAGACTCAAAACATTAGCTCCATATCTTCAATCCAAGTAGCTTCTCAGGATAATGTTTACTTAGTGTTGTAGTGTCAATTTAGTCTGATGTATCATTGTTTTTATCATGCTCAAAACACCTGTAAATACAAAACTACAAGGCTTTAGATCAATAATAAAATCATCATCAAAACACAAGATTGAAATATAACCAAGCCAACAGTATTTGACTTTGTGGATGGATTTGTTTTGGTCAATTCACTGTGTGGATAGATGCACACTTGGTTCACTTGGGTTCACCTGGTTTTCATATTTACCAAATGTGAAACATAAATTGTTTCATTCAAAATTACAGAGAGAGTGCAGATAATAAATGAATCAAACAACACGAGTAAAAGTAAAACAAAAATTCATCCATTGACCAAATTTCATCTTCAGTACATATCAGTCCTCATCAAATATCTTCATTACAAAAAAAAATGTGCAAATTACCATGCCTACAAACCACTTAAAACACGGTAAGTATAAGAATTTTTGCAAATGAACCAGTCCTAATCATTTCAGCAGAAAAATGCCTAACAATAACGCTGAGCAAATCAAATCGTGTTATTTTTTGTAACGACCCCGAAATTCGACCAACTTTCTTACCTTAATTTTCATGTTTGTCTTACATTATTTCTTTAACGTCCAAATTTTGGTCCGTTAATAAATCTTTAATCACCTTAATTAATTCATTTATTGACATTATAGTCATCAATTACCAAATTTTCAGTATAAATTTTTCTTTTTCTTTTCTCAATTCAATCATTGTATTAAAATATTGGGATATTTAAAATCTCATCGTCTCGATCCTAGTCCTTGGATCGCAACCTTTACTTTTTCTTTTCTTTCATGTATCGTAAAGCTTAATATTTAAAATTTAATATTATTTATATCCATACAACCTTCTTTGTTTCATCATTTATAATTACACATAAAATAATCTCTATCGTAACAACAACTTTGAACAATTATAGTTCATAATTTAACTCTCTTCGTCCTATCCAGATCCAATTTATATGTACATACAGTACATCAATATAAACAGAGCAAATTTACCCACATTGAATTATAATATTAGAAATATAATAATAACGTTCACAACCTTTTAGGATAATCCGTCTCTACATAATCTGATATTCTTGAAATTTATTTCTTTACCTGCAAAAATGTATATTATGCAAGTAATGAGCACAACGGGTCAGCAAGTTCAACAGTTTACACCTTCCATGCTTCAAGTAGCATATAACATAGCATACTCTGTGTGTGTCATACATCATATGTTGTGCTTCTACTCAAGCATTTTATCTCACATATATTCATATTTTTGCACAAAATACACATCGTTGTCATATTATCCACATATCACATAACACATAATTTATATGCATTTATACATGAATTAATATATCATAACAGATAAACATTTAATTTCAAAGTATTGAAGAACTTGCCTGGATTGTGAAATTAATTAATAAATATCCCTTCTATAATGCTTCTTGTACAACCTATGATCATAAAATAATCAATTAATAATTATTTATCTCTTTATGATATTAATTTAATTAATTAATATCATCTCTAATGTAATTAACCCTACCCGATGATTTATTTTAGGGTACCGGGTCCATTAATAATTAATATGGTTAATTATATCAACCTCATTCCTTAATATATTCCTTTAACTTAATATAAAACTCATTCAATGCGGACAACCTGACTCATCGGATAAAATTTAACGTATTTGGTTGTCCGAATTTTATTTAACCATTTTTAAAATTTTTAACTTACTAGATTAATATTTAAGTATTTAAATATTAATCTCCAATATTTAATATTTTTACAAAAATATTAAATTTAATGCCCAAACATCATTTTTATATATTTTTTAGAAATTTTTCTATAATTTTCTATAATTTTTAAACAATTTGGGGGCATTTTGGTAAATTTCGCGCCTTTAGGGACACAACCGGCATTAACAGAAAAGATCAGGGGCTTTTTCGTAATTTTCACGCGTCTAGGACACGCTCGGTATTAACGGAAAAGGGCAGGAGAGAAAAATAGATTAGAAATCCTGATCTTGGTGGCTAGTACCGCAGATCCCTTTTGCTGCAGATCGTGTGACGGTTCGCGAAGCGTTCGTGTGGATACTGTAGAGACGCAGTCGCTGGATTGCGTTGAAGATTCGAAGCCGTTTCAGAATTCCATCGTCTCCTGTCCATCTCGAATAATCGGTAAATAATCTAAACTTCTGAATTAATATAGTTTTGCATGGATCCTGACTTAGGGTTTCGAAAAAATTTTTAAATTTCGCTGCTTTCTCTGTGTCGAAACCCTAACAGTGGTATCAGAGCTACTTGCGAAACGATTGATTCAGATTACGTGTTTTTATTGTATTCAATATATATGATGTATGATGATGCATGTTTACCGATCTGAAATTGAATATATGATATTCTGCATGTTTGGGTATTCTGGAAATCTATAATATATATGCATGTTTACGGATCTGAAATTGAATATATGATATTCTGCATGTATGGTTATTCTGAAAATCTGTAATATATATATATATGCATGTATATGATTTCTGTTAATCGTATCTTATAAGGTGGAATAACAGTACGTCTTCTGTTCTAATTGGATTAGAAGCATGAAGATTTGATTTAATATGATTAATCGAACTTGGACATATATGATATGTTCTGGGTGTATTGTTACTATGGTGGATTGTATATGATTCTGAAATTGTTTCAGAGATTCATATACAGATTGTAGTTTTAAAAATAAAAAAAACTACATGGTGCACGATGGTCACTAACATGTTCACATTTTTGAAATATTATCCTCCATAAAAATCGTAACAATTCCATTGTACATAAATATAATTTTTAATAAATTAAAACCTTTCTTTTTCCTCATTTATTTCTCATTTCTTTATCATTTAACATACTTTTAAATATACACCATATAATAATATATTGTCCCATTTGTACAATTAAAATTCACTTCTTAATTAATATACTCCCCTTATATAAATTATATAATCATTTTTATATAATTTATATAATTATACTTTCATTAAAAAAAAATTCTTTAACTTTCTTGTATAAATTATATAATATAGTATTATATAATTTATATAATTACATTATCCTTCTTAAATAATTTCTAAAATTCTTCCATTTTACACAAAGTACAATTTATAACATTTTTCTTCCATCCTTATTAAATTCTCTTATATAAATTATATAATTATTCTTATATAATTTATATAATTATTATTTCCTTCATACCATACTTTAATTTCCTTATATAATTTATTATTATATAATTTATATAATTACTTTTCTTCTCAATTAATTTCTAAACTTTCTCCATAATTCTTGATAAAATCTAAAATCAATAATTACAACTTTACTAACTCCCTTATACCCTTTTCATTTAAAATTGGATTAATTTAATTATTAATCCATTTATTTCCATAATTAATGAAATTTATAATTATCAATTAAACATGCATATATATATATATATATATATATATATATATATACACACACACACACACACACACACACACACACACACACACATGTATATATATGCTTATCTAATTTCTATATCTCACATTACCACATAACTCTATTTAAATAACAATTTATGCACCTCTATACTAATTTAATTGTACAATTTTATTGTACTATTACATGAAATTTCTCTTATTCTTCATAAATTGTTTTTAAACAATTTATTTACTTTTTAATTATGTTAATTCAACATAATTTATCACCATCTGTGTACATATTTAATTTATCAATTAAATCCCTTCACACACTTTAAATCACTTTCATCATAAATAATTTAACCAACTTTGATAATTTTGTTAATTAAATTCTTATTTAATTTTATTACAGAAATTCCGAAAATTCGGGTTCTCACATTTTCTCTCTTAACTTGGTTTTCTTTAACTTAACCTTGACCTTTTCAACCATTGCCCTCTCTATGCACAATTCTTTATCTTTTGTCTCAAATCTCCTAATTAATCCTCGAATCACCACTCTTGCACGGTCACACAATTGGGGATCGATCCATTCAAAGAAGTTGCATTTACTCGTAATATATATTTCTTCCTACAAAATGATTTATGGTGTCAATTGCAAAACATACTTACCATTACAGACACAAATTTTAGAAGAATACCCTCCAATCAATGCAATCAAAGAATCTTCTCCCTGCATTATGGGTTTTTCAAACACATTTCATCACCAATGACTTCTTATATTAGCATATTCGACCTATTTGGGGGCATATCGATTTTTAGAGATAGAGTCGATGTAGATCAATTGATTTTTAGAGAGAGAGCCGATGCAGATCACTTTTTAGAGAGAGAGAGAGAGAAACTGTAGAGAGATTTTTAGAGAGAGCTGATGCTAATCTGTTTTTATGGCGGGGGAAGGGTGAAAATTTACTGAAATACCCTCTATTTTCACACGCTTTTTGCTTTTCGGTGAAGATTTGGTCGAAGAGCAGAGGGTGCAAATAATTTTTTGGGATTAAGTTTAGGATGCATTTAATTGAAAAAAATCTTTAGGATGCAATCGATCTTCGGGGGAAAGTTTTGGCTTCAAATTATAATTAGTCATAAAAAAATATATCAATTTTTAGAACATGAAGACCTAACCAAAAAGACTTCTTCATACACCTTTTGAGACAAGTGAAAAGACAAATTTGTCCTTAAAAAATGGGGTTGGTCAAAATTTAGACGAATTTAAGTATAATTCGGGGAAAAAAACATAATTGGCACTCATTGACAAAAAATGAACTTTAAGGATAATTTGACACTCGGTGACAATTTGGAGAGGCAAAATCCTCATTTAGCCTATTTTATTTACATCACATTATTTAAAATCTATTCAAAACTTAAAAAAAAATAAAAAGAAGACTTTTAACGTTGTTATTTAATTTAGAATTATGTACGTAAAAGTTCTTATTTAAGATTTATTTGGTTGGAAAATCATCTAAGTTGAAAAAAACACAACGGGCTGCTTGTCAGTGATTTCATAATCATAACCAGGGACGAAGTCAAAGGTCAGCTACGCAAGCTGTAGTCCGGTCCCCAAAAAAAAATTTATACTCCCTTTTAAAAAGTTATAATTTTAAATTTTAATATTATAATATTCTTAACTCGTCTTAATTAAAATTCTTGACTCCGTCACTAATCATAACACTAGTGAACACACAATAATCACAGATAACTAGTACAGAATAAGGTAAAAGCATCATTCCTTTAAGTCCTTTATTCATGTTAAGAAATTTTGTGGGATCTCAATGTTTATACCTGTTCACTTAATCTAGCTCGTATCTGTTAAAGCTCAGATTTAGACACAGAAAATTTAAATATTTTTAGTAAAGAAATTGATTTAGACACAGAAAATTTAAATATTTTTAGTAAAGAAATTAAGGAGATACTTACAAAAGATGTTGGAACCATTTGATCAGTCACAACCCTTACAAGTGAGCTTAGAGGCTAGAATTGGCTTATTATTCATTAATAAACAGTAAAAAAGATACGACAAGTAGATATATATTTTACTTTTCTGACACATTACCTTCAAGATAAGGACCGGTTAGATTTTGCGCGTTGTATCAAATTAAACCACATATTATGTCGCTTGTGTAGACCCCCACAACAATTTGAATATTTAATATTATTAAATTTGAATATTTTTTTTCATTCTATTCTTTTTCAACTGAGATTTTTGGAAATAAATAAAATGAGTAAAGTCTTTGGAACAATAATTGGTATCACATCAAAGCCCCCATGTTCAGCGAGATAAATGCATAAAAATAATTCTTTTTTTAGTCTATTTTAAAGAATTTTCTAACTCTAAGAATTAAAAATTTAATATAAAATTAATATAACATTGTGATAATTATCCAAATAAATATTGTATCCCCAAACATAGTGATATAAAACTAGGAAAATATTATAAATAACTAAATAAAATGGGAATCAAGCTTATATAAAGGGGCAAACTCATCTTCATATGGATAAATGCTCATGGAATATTAAATACTCCCTCCGTTCTGAATTATAATATCAATATTAACTTTTTAAAAATTAATTTGAGATATTTTTAAATTTAAAATTTACATAATTTATTTAAGTTTTGAATTAACAATAAATTTTATAACTAGTAGTATTTTTTAAATAATTTATTATATTCATAATTGTATTGAAGTAAATTAATTGAATTCATGTCAATTTTAAATTTAAAAATATTAAAAATTAATTTTTAAAAAATTAATATTAATTTTAGAATTTGAACGATGATAATAATATAACTATAAACCTAATAGCGACAATAAACAAAAAGGTGTACTTAGACTATCAAGGGAAAAAGAAAAAGAGCAACAAAAAAAAAACTAGTAAAGACTGTGACCCTCGCACTTGTACCTCACCCCAGTTCCGTGCCCATTAGTGCATCAAATAGCATGCACGAGGTATTTGACAAAAACTTTTAGAAAGAAATGTCCTGTCTAATGGGGCAAAAATCACCATCAAGTATGTGAATTACTGACATAACTTTCCGACCAGTGTGCGCAAGCGCAACTAACCCAACATTTAATTCTAAGTATTACATTACAAATCTAAGTAGGGAAAATATTTGAAGTACAGCATCATTATGTCTTACTATATGATTCATCTTTTGGAATTAATTCTTGGGGTGCTTTGGCACTATTGTAGAAACACATGCTTGATTGTTGACTGATATCAAACTTATTTATTTATAGTTTGTACTTTATTTTTTAAAATTGATGGCTATATTTAGTGATATTTTTTTCATGAAACTTAATATTTTAAACAATATTTATTATTCTGATCGTTTTATTTTGTTCTGTCAATATCAATTGTCTTTAAATAGGCATATAATGAACGAGCATTTCTTATAAATATCAATTGCCTTTAAATAGATATATAATGCACGAGCATTTCTTATAAGTGTCGTTAAAAATAAAAAGTATTACTAAAACAGCCATAAAAATGTCACTGAAATAGGTATATACATGTCGCTAATGCGTATTTATTCTGAGAATATAATATTAAGATCCCTTTATTACACTTATCATCTAATATTTATTAATACATGTTTAGTCACGTAAATATTACTTTTAGCGATAATATCCAATAGATAATATGCAAATTTTATTATATCGCTAATTATTTATGATAATTTTATTATATTGTTAAATGTAATATTATGTTGCTGAATATTGTTATTAGATTATCAACCACTTAAAAATAAATAATTTTGATATCTCATTGAAGATTTCATATGCATGCGCAAGGTGGATATGGTAAAATATAAAAATAATAATTTAAAAAATGTAGAATGCTTTTGGTATCTAATTGTATGTCTCATAACTGCGCGCGGAAAGGTGGAAAATAAAATAAGCTTCTCTTTGTGCGAACTACGAAGCGAATGTTGAAAATTTTGTAACCTTTCCGTTTCCAATAATAGAAAGGATGCTGCTTGTAAGGAAAAGTAGGCATAATATATAAACTACATTTTGCGTAGAGGCCATAGAGTGTCTTTTTGACCAAAATAAATTAAATACTAGAGGCGAAGTTTATAAATAACTAGCAGAGATAACACACGCGTTGTTATGTGTATAAATTATGTAAAGTAAAATAAAATTTAAATGATTAAATAAAAAATAAAAAAATTAAATTAAGAAAATAATATAATAATAATAATACTAAACTTATAATGATGAAACAGAAAAAAATAATGTGACATATTAACATCAAGCGATCCATGACCGTTTATTATATAGATACAGATGAGCCCAACGGTGAGATTTCTTATTGTTTTTCAGCACCACACTTTTGAAATATTATATTATATTCTCTATGTTCTAAAATAAATAGTTAATTTTGATTTTATCTAATTAAATCGATAGTTCTTAGAATTAATGCTAGTTACAAATTCAGACACAGACTTTAACTATAAGAAACTATGTGAACTTACTGATAAACTCACTTTTTTTAATTTAATATATATATATATATATATATATATATATATATATATATATATATATATATGCGCGCGCGTGTGTGTGTCCAAATGATTAATTATTAAGATTATTGATATTGTCAAAGCTAAAATTATGTTGGCAGTGCAAGTATACACTTAACAACGTTTTTATAATTGTTTTAAAGATACTTAATATTTTAAATGACACTTATTATTTTAACAATATAATTTTTATTTTGACAATATCAATCGTCATTAATAATGCTAACCAGTCATTTTGACAAGTAAAAAAGGCCAAAATCGCATGTTTATTTTAGGATGGAGGAAGAGAACTGAAATTTTACTTATCATTTTGTCTCGCAAAGAATAATATCATTACTAAATGATATTCAATATAATAGTTTCGTAATATAATAATTTATTATATTAATATGACATTTACTATGTTTAGTTCACCTATTATATGTATTACCCTATTACGGACGTAAGGCGGCTGATAATATTAGAAAAATAAATATACTGTTAGAACAAATATATATTGAACAATATGTTTACACTTGTTTTATCAATACCTTAAATTTAAATGTTTATTATTTTAATAGTATAATTATTGTTATAGTATTATCAATGTTCATTATTAATGCTGGTCATCTCGCACATATTGCATGTGCTAATAAAATTTATTGGGTGTCGGCTTTAAATTATTGTATTTTTGTTTGCTATTGAACAATATTTAATTATTTGTAGGTAATTGAATATACAATTATATTTTAAGTGAAATATAATCACTCTAGAACATAATAAATATACTTATTTTGACGCGGCAACGAAGTAAAAAACTTGGAGGATACATGAAATTATAAAAACCTACTTTCAAAGAATGTTTGAATATTTTAATATCATAAAAATACACAATCATTTAAATGTTCTAGTTTTAGTCATTAATATAAGAATAAATATATAAACACAATAATCGAAAATAATATTCAAATATTACACTCATCTTTATTATTAAATAATATTATATAATATTAAAATTTTTATTATATAATATTATATAATAATAAAAATAAATATAATATTTAATATTATGTCTATTATTGTGTTTATAAATTTATCCTTAATATAATTATAGAATGCACGACTTATATGGTCTTCGTGCCTCGGAATATTTAATTACTAGTAATACGGCATGTGTATTGTTTTCTTACTATATTCCTTCCAAGTGGGTATCTTGTGGGGTTTGGTGAGGCTATTTCTTTTAAGTGGACTACATTGGAAGTCGTGATAGTTTTTATAGCCTTATAAAGTTTTCATGTGGTTTTAGTAGCTTGTTTATATTGTCTCTTGTATCATTCTGTATAATTGCACATTGATTAAACAACTACAAAAGATAGAATTGGGGTTGTCGCTGATATTATTAGAAAAAAATAGTGTTATTATAGTAAATATATATTTAATAATATTTTTATAATTTTTTTAATAATACTTAACACTTTAAGTATGTGACACTCTTTTTGTCATGTCCAAAAAAATAAATATGTGACACTTAATATTTTGTTAGTATCATTTTTATTTTAGCAATATCAATCGCATTAAAGTTTCAAAAAATTATGTAAACACTTAGCGACTAAAAAATATATTCTTGCGATGATATTAGTGACAGTTTTTAGTGACAAATAAGGCATTGTGGCTAGAACTAGTATTTTCGTCACCAAATATTTTTAGTATAAAATTGTGATGAGTAGGAGTTAGATCTCAAAAATTGAGTGGTTTTCTTTTTCTTTTTAAATATTATAATCTATTACAATAATTTGTTCTAAAATGTGTTGTCTTTGTTACAGACATCTATGTTCCTCTCCATACGTTGTGTGCCTTTGTTTTTTAAATAATAACTTTTTTTTTTGCTAAATTTATTAAATAGTAACTTTTGAGATAGCATTATTCTCTTTTTTTAAGTACATTTAATTATCCCCTCGATCTCTCCCTTTTATTGTGATTAATTAATTGAAAATCATACCATGATCAACCAAATGTTTATTGGTAAGGCAGTATTACCTATCATCCTCAATAAAGGAGGGATGTCTAGCCGCAAATGGTATAAACCGTCGCAAAAACTCTCTACCTCAAAATACTAAACTGCCCTATGTTATTTTGGCGATTAACAAAATTCACTAATGATTAAACTTCTAATGTTTTTGAATTTCCCGTGGCTACAAAGCGTCGCCAAATATCATAATAATTTAATAATACCCACCATATTTAAACTCACCAGATTGGCAAATTTTAGCGTTTAAATACCCGAAAGAATAAGTTGCTCCATTAAAGGAAATAAGCTAAAAGTAGGAATGATAATGGGCGCTGGGCGCGGGGCGGGACGGAGATTATACGTCTCACCTCCATCCTTTTCTTATATTCCAATCTGCCCCATTCCTCGGCGGGGATTAAAACTTGACAACCATCTCTATCCCCACGAAAAATTTAAAACTCTAAGGGGAATTTAAATCACGACATAGATTAATAATTTGTGATTTTTTTATTTTAAAAAGAGTACTTTTAATTATATTTATATTAATACATACATGAAATTGAATCACGTGGTAACGAAAATATGATAAGATTAATAAAAATATAATAGTAATAATAATAGTATATTAAATCATATGTTGACATATATGCGTGTGTACACACACGCATAAAATAACATATATTTTAATTATGTAATATAAATATTAATTTAATTAATATATAATTATTTGAGGGCGGGCATGAGGTGGGGATTAAGGATGGGAAATAAATAACATCCCCCTTCCATTTTCATATATAATTATTCGGTAATTTCCCATTTTTGATCCTGTTTTCTTTCCTATTCAAATATGAGTTAAAACCATCGTGGAGGCGGGAATTACTATCCATGCCTAAACCTGGCAAAATAGGTCCGGGCCCGCGGGCCGGGCTGGTCCAAAAAAATTAGACTATGGGCTTTCATTTTTCAGCCCAAAAAATTGGGCATTTTGGCCCAGTTCGTGGCCCAATCTTTTTTTTCTTCTTATTTTTATTATTTGATATTGATGACAAAAAAAAAATATTAACTTAAAAAATGAATCAAATATGAAATTATGAAGAATATAAGAGTAAATTTTAACATGTGATATTGAATAATAATACAAAAAAAAATTATGAATATTATATATATATATATATATATATATATATATTACCTTTAATCTTTCTTTTACTATCTTATCTTTAATATTAATATAATATACATTTATCAATTAATTAATCACAAGATTAGTTACATTTTAATATATATAACTATAAAATTATTGATTATTTTATTTATTAATACTATTAAATGATTATGTATAAATTATGTGTTATAATTGTAAATAATTAGAGTTAATATTTATTTTAAATTATGTATTATAGTTGTAAATATATATATATATTTTTTAAAAAATTATTTTTTTATAAAAAATATTTATAAAAAAATAAAATAAAATAAAAACCCCGTAGGCCAGCCCGGCCAGACTCGGGCGGGCCACGAGCCGCAGGTTTTTAACCCGACAAATTTCTGGCCTTTTCAACTCAGCCCAAAAATAGCCCGGCCCGACGAAACCCGACCCGTTTGGATTGGTCCGACCCGTTTGCCAAGTATATCCATGCCTAAACACCGAACAAAATTATGTATTTGCTAGTACACTGTGTAAGGGCCCAATTAAAGAGGCATTACAAGTCCAAAAATATATATTGGACCAAACCCAAAACAGAAAAGATAAAGTTATCATAGATGACCAAGCCCTAAGGGTGGCAAACAAACACAAGCCTCCATGCATCACAAGACTTTTTTGTACAACATTTAGGCCTGATTATTATAGAGGATCAATTAAATTTGTCCTCCAGGAGAAAAACAAATACTCTGTTAAGAAGAATTATAGACCGGACTCGCTTAGCTGGGCCCAGTCACCCACAAAGAGGCCCAATCTATATCCTTAGAACATTCAAATAATTGCTTGTTGGTTTACTAATTAGCCCTCTCTTTGATTGATTGATTTATAAATTTTCAATATAATGAAATTTGCTAACTAATAAGAAAAATATCATATGTTCCATATATATTAAAAATAAAATGGGTTATCAAAAATTTTAAATACTAAAGTGAATTGTTTAAGACATAACCCCTCCATTCTAAAATTAGAGTTATATTTGTAAAATGACGACTTTTAATGATAATTTTATGTTTTCGAATATAGCCTTTATATTAACTAGGAATTCAACTGTGATGATTTGATATTGAAAATAATGAAAAAAAATATATTAATAAATTATAAATATTATGTCACTTTATAGTCTTAAAATAAAAATTTATCTCTAATTTTTGAATGGACTAAAAAAATGTATATCTAATTTTGGAACAGAGTGAATATTTAAATATATTTTCATCTAAAAATCAATTTTTAGTTGTAAAATTTAAGGCTTTATTTAAGGCGTATAGTACGATCATTACTTAAGTAGTTACAAAAATATAGGGCGATCCAATACATTGTTTTGTGAATATATGAATTATTTTTCAACCATTTGAGCTGTTAGAGAGCATCACATAAGTTAAACGGTAAAAATTATTTAACTCAATTTCTAAAAAATAAAAAGTTATTAGTTAATTCGCAAAATAAAAGTAAATAATGAATTATGAAAATCAATATGAGAAACATTTGCTAGATAATTATGATGGATAGAAAATACAACATATGTTTGTGTTTGTTGGTACCAGGCCATAGATACAATATCTTGTAACTCCATATATGATCTGGTCAAAGTTCAGTGTAATGCCACCTCTTTTTTTTAATTATTAAACATAATATATTATGAAGCATATGTTAATAGAAAATACACACACACACACACACACACACACATATATATATACATACTTTAAATAACATTGTCGGATGCTAATAAATTTATTGGTAAAGACTGGTCCTGTGTGGCTGCCACTAGGTTCCATTAAAGATGGTTAGGTCAGGCTATATTTCCTAATGAATCTTCCAATGGTCAAACTTTTTATGAAAGAAAAATTGCTCAAATATATAATTTTAATGTCAAGCTAAAATTTAAAGTGCATTTATCTTTTCTCATTATTATAGTATTTTTTTGTTTCAAATTATTATATTAATTTTATAAAAATAATATTTTTTTAATTCAAAATGGAGATAATTTATTAACAATCAAGATAATTTATTAATAATTACGAAACTATAAAACTTATAGTTAGTAGTATTTTTTATATAATTTTTTTAATATTCATCATCGTATTATCTAAAATTATGTGAATTTTGAATTTAAAAATATTTTAAATTAATTTTAAAAAGTTAATAATAATCAAGTATCTTAATATATATTATAATATGTATTCCTTCAAGTAGTTTATGGATTAACAAGTATCATAATTTATGTAGAAGGTTTCTTTGAAGTCCTCTTTACAAGACATGAAGCAAATTTAATGAAACTCTAGGACTTTTCCACTTTGTTAATGCCAAAATGTGAACTAAGAATTGAAGTCAATGTCTGACCTTGAGAAAATTGCCCCCCGGTGGAGTAGTGAGGGAACTGGAAAATATAATAAAGTCAACCTTAGTTAGGTTAATTAAAAGGGACCTTGTGTAAATGGATTTTAGACCATGACATATATTTATGGGCATTTCAAGGGGCTGACTTTGACTTTTTTTTTTTATCTATTTAACAGAATGGATAAGTTTGACTAACAATATCATGTTCAGTTTGACTCCCAACCCCAAGTGATCCAAAGTCCCTATAGAAACTTTTCAAAGAAGTAGCCGAATTAACTAAGCAACATTTACATTTATTAGTACCTTTTAATAAAATATTATTAAAAAAGTGCATAAATTAATTATTTATAAAATTAATGCATATATAATTTTTAATTTATAAAATAGTGTATTCTCATCCCTTTTATTTAGTTAACTGATTTAATGAGTTGTTGTTATGGCTCATGTTTATAGGTGATTGCATTTTTTGAATTGGTAACCGCCGTGCGTGTCAATATCTTTTTAAGTGAAGATTATTTAGTTGGAAACCTTTATTTTGGCATTTGGGAACCTGGAAACCCTTATTTTGCTTTTTATTGTTTTGACCTCTGCCGGAGTTGTTTCGTTATTTTTCGGAGTATTCTTCTACCTCTTTCAGACTCTCACTCTCCATCATCATCTCAACCTTCCTTATTAACGTTGTTGCTTCTCTTCCCCAACACCTCTGTCAAGCGATACGTTGTTATCTTCCTATGTACGTTGATCCGCTGCAATTGAGACGAAATTAAAAGATAATACTTATCTATTCAGTAAGTCTGTAGTATTTTTCATATACATTTGTTGCATTTTGTTTGCCTTAGTTGAGTTAGAAATTTCACCATTTGTTATTCAATTTACAGTATTTTTCTTTGGCTATATCAATTAGCTTTATGTATAATGAAGTATTTTTTTAGTGATTTCTTAGTTTTCAAATCTCAGTCTTTTCTTCTATATTTTTGTTTCTCATTTAATTTGGCGTGAACAGAACTCCATCTGACAAGGTAACTATAGTTTCTGTAAAAAAGGATTTTATCTTACAGTGTACTATTACAAATGTAAATTATGGTATTGTGCATATTACGTGTTTGATAAAATAACAATATGAAGAGAAACATGTAAACCTCCATTACATACATTCATTTGATTTGATTAATGAAAAGTAATGAATCTGACATCACAAAATGATGTCTAAGCCCTTGTGTCAATTTGGCTTGTTACTATTGTTGTTGTTGCTGCTGAATACTTGTTGTTGCCACTAGTGCTTGATTAGTTGTGATTTCTGATTTATGTGGTGCTGTTGATGTAGTGCTGATGTGGTAAATACGCGTATTGTCAACATCATTGTAAATTTTTCTATATTTGTAGATGAATATGCATTTTGCTACATTTGTTCCTGCTTACGATTTGATCTCTAGCTATGTAATCTGAGATGTTATATCATTGTTTTACCTTGGCAGATTTGGGCTTTTGGAGGGCACAGGAGAGTAATATGACTTTTCTAATAGTTAGCTTCTATAGTTCCTGACTTCCCCAAATTTTTAGGCTCTCGATTATCATTCTCTTTAAGAAATTTGTGCCTTCTTTGTGCATCCCTTTGTCTACTAGTTACGTACAGGTGTATGCATGTATTCTTACTTCCAAGTTTGAAACAAATGGCATTGCATATATACTTTGTAGTTTGCATCAAGTGATGGCATCAGAATCATTATGTGAGTAATTAATTATTTGCACAATTTCATTACTAGTAACATGATGAAGTTTGTCATACATTCTGCTTTTGACAAATATTGCATGCCTTTTTATCCTTATAAACTTGGACAACCTAAGAAGTTTGTCTCACTTGTTTTTTAAGTTGTTTTAATGTTATTGTGATTTTGTATAAGATGGTTAATACGAGGAAGAATGTTGGGGGGATTGTTGTTAAGAAAAATGATGGGAAGAGGAAAAGAAGCAGGGAGGATGATTCTAGTAGTGATGGGAAGAAAAATGTGGAGGGGGGGCGTGGTCAAGTCCCCTAACCAGGGGATAAGGTAGTTTCTAAATCGTCTTTAAAGGAAAAAAAATCGGGGAAACGTGTTTTAAAGGAGCGCAAGGAATTGCTAGATTCGGAATCTGATTTTGAAGCTCCACCACGCAAAGATGCTAATGAAGCCAAAGTAGCGGAAAAATTTCCTAGTGCGAATATTATCCCTCGGCAAAAGATTCTCAAGGTGTGTTATTTAAACTGTTTCTAAAAGCATTGAATACTTAGTTGTTTTTGTGAACTTGGGAATCTGTTTGGGGAAATGGTTATGTTATATTTGGTTACTGTTGAATGAAAATTTATTAAAATGGTTATATACTATCTAATATCAGTTTTAGTTACTGTTATATTATGATTTGGTTACTATGTTTTTTGGTTACACTTTTGGGGTTATTTAAATTGTGTTTGGATACCTGGTGATTTTGTTTTGGTTATTAAATATTATATACATGTATAATGATGTAACACTTTTTTTTTTTTTGTAATGTATTGTATATGCAATTTTGGAATCTATATTACAAGGAGCGCCAACGCAATTTCACTGCCAAAATCATTTATTGGTGTGATATGGAAGTGCCGAGTGTCATCACGAAGAAATTGAATGTAAATCAATTGGAACAGCTTGAGTTGACTTGTTTTGGGAAATTTATAAATGTTGGTGAGAGGCAAATATTTTCACAGTTAATCCATCAAGCTTTGGTTAGAGAAGTGTATCAAAGAGAGAAGGGGGAGATGTGATTTTTGTTTGGTGAGAATAGGGTAAGGTTTGGGTTGCCCGAATTTTGTTTAATTTCTGGTTTGCGTTGGCAAGGAGATGATGACATTTCTGCATTCAAGGGAATAGAAAATCAGTTAGTGGCAAAGTTTTTTGGTGACGAGGTTGTTACCCGTTCTAGTATCGGGAAGATATATCGTGGGGCTGTATTCGATAATGATGAGGAGGCTTTAAGGATGTCTGTTATATTCCTGGTATTCAATTTTATACTAGCGACTGTTTCAGAAAATCATGTGGATGAGGTATTGCTTAATTTTTTATCTTATGGCGACTTTGATCGTTATCCTTGGGGGAAATTTGCCTTCGAACAGATGAAAAGGTCGTTATCCATTGCTGTGAAGGGACAGTTAAAGAAGGTCAGGAATTGGTGTCTTATTTACAATTTTTACAAGGACAATTATTGTAGATATTATAAGTTGAATGGATTGCCCTATGTTTTTCAAGTATTCTTATTTGAAACAATTCTTACTCTTAAGGAGCAATTTTTATGCATTGATGATCTTCAGTCAAAAATTAGATTATTTAGGTGGAAAGAATTAGGGAAGACTCCTACATTTGACAAGTTGAATGATCTAGTTTTTGGCTCTGGACAGGTATGTTGGTTACCATTCATATTATATTTGGTTACCTTTATGTTTACAGTTGGTTACTAGTATAAAGTTTTTTTTTTTGCTGTACTGTTTTGTTTCTTTTTATTGTTCATTATTTTAAAGGTTTGATATTTACTGTGCAATTGCTCATTCCTACCGGTGATGAGAATGATCGGTTGGATTTGGGTGATTTTAAGTTTTCACATGAACACGATGGTGGGTCCAATGTTGATTACATAAAAGAGGATAAAAACACAACGGGTGGAGATATGGGTTTTTCATTGTCTGATGTAAAAAATATTATCGTGCACGTGTTAACCTTGTGGAGAAGAAGTTGGTTGAAGTTAAAAAAGGCATTGAGGAGTTGGGGGCTGATTTGAAGGAAGAGTTACGTGTTTTCCGTATAGAGATTTGCAGGGATATTAGTAATATGTTAAGAATGCAGTTTGGTGGACGCCCTGATGTTAGTTATGGTGGCGATGATAATGCTAAATCTGATGAGGCTGATGAAGTAGTTAATGGTTCGGACAATGCAGAACAATTTGATTTAAAAACAGGCGATGATGTTGGTGATACTGGTGGTGATAACAGTGGCGAAGAGTATGATAAGGTTAAACATATTTGGTTTTTTTATATTTTTTATACGCTTTTTTTTCATCGATTATTTATTATTTTATTTTTTTAACAGGTTGACATGAAGCATGACAATCCAAGTTCTGATATTTTAAACCCGTCTTTTGGGAAAGAGATCGTTGTTTACAACCCTATTGAGGTTTGTATTTTTTTGAAACTTAGTTACGTTTATACATTTGATTGGTTATTTTTTTATAGTATTTCCGTTAATGCTCAGTCAATTTGTAAGTTGTAGTTGAATTTTTAATTGTTTTTCTGGCCTTTTTCTAAACTTATAAAAGTGGTTAAAACTGAGGAACAAAACAGTTCGGTGCTCGATGAAATGATTTTAACTACTCAGGATATAATTCATTGTACTGGAGTGGAGAGAATTGCTTCCAAACCTTGTGCGAGACCGCATCGTGCTTCTTCGAAGAGTGTGGCTTTGAGGAGTCCATATACAACGAGGTTTGGTTCTGCTGCTTCATCTGGTTCTGATGTGGTTCCTTCCAAAATATGAACTGGTGTTTCTGCTTTCCTCGATGTTTGCATGGGTATGTCATCCCAATTTGAAGATGTATTGTTTGATCAATGATACAAGATTGGGTTAAATAACAGGAAAATGTATGTTATTTAACGTTACGCAATTATATATATGTTTATTTTTAAAAAAAATTGGTTTGTAACTTATATTATGTTATATTGAAGGACTGAAAAATTCTCTGGACGTCATGATAAGATTGAACCTGCATTCAGTTTTGGGTCTGTTATAATATCTTCTAAAATGTGGTTCTACAATTTAAAGACTCCTAGACAGTGGCTTTACCATGATGTAAGTATCTTGTTTGTGAAACTCTGTGTGTTTCATTTCATTTTGTTGTTTTTATAAACTGTCTTTCTAATGTGATATTTCATTAAATTATTTTTGGTTACCTTATATATGTCATTTGGTCACTAGGTTAGACAATATTGGTTACCTGTATCATATTTTTTTTCTTAATAGCTTTAGAATTTTTGTTTTTTTTTTGTTCCAGTATATCAACATTTCATTATACTACTTCAGAAAATTGGCTAGACAGTCTGATATTTAAATAAATTATAGTTGGTTACCTTTTTTATGTTCTTTGGTCACCAGGTTAGATAGTATTGGTTACCTGTATTTTTTTTATTTTTTTTTTATAGCTTAAGAATTTCTGTTTATTTTTTGGTCCAGTATATCAACATTTCCTTGTACTACTTCAGGAAATTGGCTACACAGTTTGATATTTCAATAAATTATAGTTGATTACCTTATGTATGTGCTTTGGTCACCAGTTTAGACAATATTGGTTACCTTTTTCAAATTTTTTTTTTATACGTTAAGAATTTTTGTTTGTTTTTTTGTCCAGTATATGAACATTTCCTTGTAGTACCTTAGGAAATTGGCTAGACAATCTGATATTTCAATAAATTATAGTTGGTTACCTTATATATGTGTTTTGGTAACTAGGTTAGACAATATTGGTTACCTGTATTAATTTTTTTTTTTTTAGCTTATGTTTTTTTGTTTATTTGTTGCATATCAAAAATATTCTTGTATTACTTCTGCAAATTGGCTAGACAGTATGATATTAAGTTAAATTATATTTTGGTCACCTGATATATATGCTTTGGTCACTAGGGTAGACAGTTTTGGTTACCTATAGCAAAAAAAATTATTTTTTAGCTGATAGATTTTTGTTTGTTTGTTGGTCCAGCATATCAACATTGTTTTATACTACTTCAGGAAATTGGCTCGACACTCTGCCAACATTAAGATCAGGGTTACTACTACAGATTGTTGGTTTCATGCCAAGTTGTCTGCTTTACATGGTCAATATTGTGTTCAAAATGCAGATACGACTCTATTGTCGGGGGATGGTGAAGTCGCTCAATACATTCGTGGATATTCGTTGGATATAAACACACCTTGGATTGATGTTGATTTTATAATGTTTTCCATTCACATGACAGCTCAAGATCATTGGTTTTTATTGATATTTGATGTGCATCGTAGAGCTCTAGTAGTTTACAATTCTCTACGACCTACCAAAACATTAATGCGAACAAACATAATGGATGTTTGTGAGGCTTACATTTTTATTTTACCTATAATATTGTCCAAGTGTGGGTTTTGGAAGGGTAGGTCAGATATTGATTTTCAAAGTCAACCATATATTCAGAAGGAGGATGATGATCTAATTGAACTTGAGTTTGCAGAAGGGGTGCCTGAACAAATTGAGGTGTAAGTTTTCCATTTTTTAATTTATTGTATTATTCAACCTAGTATGATGTTTGGTTTGATTTGTTTTATGTTTTGTTTGTTTTTGCAGTGATTGCGGGATGTTTACGATTTGTTTTGCTGAACATTTTCTTCATCAAAAGTTTGATGAAATTCCTAAACCATTTCCCATCATCCAGTACAGGAAGAAATTATGCGTTAACCTATTCATGCATGCTAGGAACAAGCAAATAGAGGGATATGATTCTGATAGAGAATATCCAGGTAGATTTTTTTCAGAATAGTGGTTTGGTTGTATATAGATTTTTTCTTTTTAAGATGGTTGTATTTGGGAATTCATAAACATTTGTTATGGTTACTGACTTGTTATTGGGTACTGAATTCTTATGTTAATGTAATTACGTATTTGTGTCTATTACCAATTGCTTCTCTCATATTGTGTTTTTTGGGCTATTTTGTTTAGAGATAACCAGAATATATGTAATTTATAACCATTATACTTTGACAATATATATATATATATATATATATATATATATGATTGGTAACCAAATATATCTAATTCGTAACCATTTAAGTAATTAACAAGTAAACAGAAGTAACCAAATAGTTATATGACAGTAACCAATATATATGCAATTGGTAACCAGTCTTGTGTAACACATTTTCTGCATTCTGCTGATAATCACATCGATACTTCTAATGTTCTGGTTGTAAATTTAATACTGAACAAGTACACCTAGGTAACCAAATAATTATATGAAGGTAACCAATTATGGAACAGTGTTATGGGATTTGATTTTATGGTGGTGTTTCAGTTAGACTATGGTAATTGTCCATCGTTGTAGGAAATGTAATTAACCAAATACTTATATTTAACTTACCAGAATATATGTAATTTGTAACCATTATAATTTGATAATATATATATATATGATTGGTAACCAAATATATCTAACGGGTAACCACTAAGGTAATTAACAAGTAAACAGAAGTAACCAAATACTTATATGGCAGTAACCAATATATATGCAATTGGTAACCAGTTTTGTGTAACACATTTTATGCATTCTACTGTTAATCACATCGATACTTCTAATGATCTGGTTGCAAATTAAATACTGAACAAGTACACCTAGGTAACCAAACAATTATATGAAGGTAACCAATTATGGAACAGTGTAATGAGATTTGATTTTATAGTGGTGTTTCAGTTAGACTATGGTAATTGTCCATCGTTTTAGGAAACATAAATAACCATATGCTTATATGTAAGTTACAGAATATATGTAATTTGTAACCAATATAATTTGACAATATATATATATATATATATATATATATATATATATATATATATATATATATATATATATATATATGATTGGTAACCAAATATATCTAATTGGTAACCATTTAAGTAATTAACAAGTAAACAGAAGTAACCAAACAGTTATATGGCAGTAACTAATATATATGCAATTGGTAACCAGTCTTGTGTAACACATTTTCTGCATTCCGCTGATAATCACATCGATATTTCTAATGCTCTGGTTGTAAATTTAATACTAAACAAGTACACCTAGGTAACCAAACAATTATATGAAGGTAACCAATTATGGAACAGTGTAATGAGATGTGATTTTATATTTATTCCAATACATATATTTATTCAATATTATGACTACTATATTCAGGAATAATATTGTAATAAGTTATTAAGTTGTGGGAATTTGAAAAAATTTCAAAAATTTTTATTCAAAATTGTGTACAGCAAATTGGTTACCTAACAACAGTTAAAAAGTTATCATATAACTGTTAATTAGGTACTAACAGTAAACAAACATTTGTTTTAACTAAAAAATTTCTTTACTCATGTACTCTATCAAACATTTTTTGATCGTAAAATTGGTGGATTTCTGCATGTTTTCTTGTTGTGTCCTTTTTCTTAGCATCTGCTGCATTTGTTTTGGATTTTGTTTTCAGATTCATGCTTGTACCTCCCTATCTTTGGTCTTACCGCTGGTCTTCTTGTATTTGGTGATTTTACGCATATGTTTCTTATTTCTTCTGACACATCCCAATTCTCTTTGTCGTCTAATGGCAGGATAGAAGCTGAATAAGTGTTTACCAATGTTGTTTTTGAGTAGTTTTTCGAGCAAAATTCATAACAGCTCAAATTCCTTTTGCTGATAACAGCTGCCGCGTGTGGACAAGGCATCTCGTGGTACTGAAATTTATGGCATGTGCATGTCCTTTGTTCTATGTCCACAATAAAGTTTTTGTTGACATCGTAAACAGTAAAAATTACTATGTTTGATGTCTCAACCTGGTACACAATTTAAGGATGTAGTTAGTATGTATAATCATATTTTTCTTTACTTCTGAATAAATGAAGTATAATTTCAAATGTTGGTTACTTTTCCAGCATCTACATGTAACAATACATTTGACTGTAGTGTTTCCCATAAAATGCAAATGCAACTTATTGCATACATGCATTTAATAATTTAAAAGGTACATTACTGACCTTAAGTTTATTTGATTCAATGATATTAGATTGCAATGTTTTCTTAACTGTTATGGAAAGGATAGTGAATGTTGATATAGCTGCTTGTTGGTTTCTGAAATACCATCTTTGAACCATACAGCGGATGCATTCAACCATTGTTGTAACTGGAAGTTCCCTAATTCCTTTGATTGCATTGTTTATAAATTCGGCTGTGTTTGAAGTCATGGTTGAGTACCTGCTTATAGTGCCATAGAGCCTTGTGCACTTCTCTAACTTAACCTCTTCCTCCAAATATGTCCTTATTCGAGCATCAATTGCATCAAGTACAGTCACGTGTCTGTCGAATTCTTCAATAGTATAAGCTCTACAAGCCCCGTTGTATGCTTTTTTGACTTCTTCTCCTTTCTTTTTGAATCTGTTTTTGATGTTTTTCAAAACATGATATGTGCATGAACCATGCATGACTTCAGGGAACACAAAGTTCAATCCCTGCACAATGGCTTCATGTCTATCTGAAAAAATACATTGTTCTTCTCTTACTCCACAAGCCTTTCTCAAATTGACGAAAAACCATCTCCAAAATAGTTCATTTTCACTATCAACCACTGCAAAAGCAATTGGAACAATGTTTCTGTTTGCATCCTGGGTGCTTGCTATTAGAAGTGTCCCCTCGTACGTTGATTGTATGAATGTGCCATCAATTACAATGATTGGGAAACAATGATGCCATGCTTCAATTGAGGCTCCTATTGCAAAGAATAGATACTTGAAACATCCATTTGTTTCTAACTCCAGGGCTGTGATTGTACCTGATATGAGATTTTAGTAATGTCAAACCTTCATACACAAGTAACCATTATTAGTAAAATGGGTTACCAATTATTTATTAGAACTTTAAGGACAATTTGCAACTGTTTCCTGGATTTGTTTTCTTCAACATGTGTAACCATGAAGGGATCAGCGAGTAATCGTGTGGATTTCCTATTACTTTTTCCAATGCTTTCTGCTTTGATCTCCATGCTTTTTGGTAAGAGATGGAAACATTATACTCTGTCATCATGTCCTCCACAATATATGTTGGTGTGTATATTTTCTTCAGATTTGTTAATCTATGCATTATGCACTCACTAACTAACTCACTATTTGCTTGTCTGTGATCTCCCAGCATTATGTCCGATGAACAAGTGTGGATATTATTGAATTCTCTCACCTTGAACATAGTGGTTTTTCGAAATTTTGACGCTCTTAACTTCCAACTGCGCTTTTCATCCTCTAAGCATACTAGCACAAAGTCTCTACCACTTGCTCTTTGAACCTTGTGTTGTCGTTGTTGCCTGATTGAATGTAGTCTTATTGCTTGTGTTAGGATTTTTTTGTCTTTGTAAGTTTGATGTACTTTTACTTCATATTCATTCAGATTTGATATGACATCATCATGTTGTCCTTCCGTGTATGCTTTGTCTTGTTGTTTGTCTTTTTCTTGTTCAATAGCTTCGATGGCAAGCTGTTCAGCATATTGTGTTCCAATGTGGTAATCTTGTGTTGCCAGTGGTATAAGATCTGAATTCCATTGCGTCGAGCTGATTGGCCTTACATTTTCTTCCACACTTTTCAAGTTTTGTATGATTGTATTGCCTTCATTGCTGTATATCTCCTCTATAATTAGTGAATACTTGCCTTGTTCATCTGATTTTCTACTCACTCCCATATAGAATCTGAAGGTTGCTTCATTTGAGATACTGATTGGGGGAATGTCGGATTTCATCTGAAATTTGAATGACAAATTTGTTGTGTTGGTGTCTACCATTATTGAACTGTATACCAAGTTCTTCATTTCTAAAAATGAGCAAGTTGATGGGACTATTAGGCTGGTAACTTTAAAATTGTTGTATTGGTTACTGTCAGACCACGTTCCGTTGAAATAAAGTACAACTGGAATCATCTCGATCGTCTGGTAACTGCGTTAATTTAAAAAACACACTAACGTTAATGGTAACCAAACCAGTAAATTATAGTAACAAAAATAAAGCTAATTGGTAACCATAAATATGAAACACACTGTTTGAATTCAGCTTATATTCAGAACAGTGTGTATAATGATATGGAGACCATTTAAATACATAACTAGTAAACATAAGTAATCAATTTTTTATACAACAGTTACCAAAATATATTTTAGGAAAAAAAATAAAAAATTAACGCATTACGAAAAAGACAATAATGTGAATGAAAACCATATCAATAGTATGTGGTAACTAAAATATAGCTACTTTGGTAACCAAAAATATGAACCAAATTGTTTGCATTCAGCTCATTATCAAATTCAATAGGTATCATGACATGTGGACCATATAAATACTAAACAAGTAAAACTAAGTAACTAAGTACTTATACGGCAGTAACCTAAATATATGTATTAAAACAAAAAAATATTTGTAGCAGAACTGAAAATACATTACTGTGGATGGTAACCATATCAACAGTATGTTGTATCTAAAATATAGATAATTGGTAACCACAAATACGAAAAATATTGTTTTCAGTAACCTTATAATAAAAGCAAATATGAAACATGAAAGATGTAGTTAGTATGTATAATCATTTTTTAAATTTTTTTTGAAGAATTGAAGTCAAATGTCAGATGTTGGTTACTTTTTAAGCATACACATGTAACAAGTAATTATTAGAGAGGTTTCCATAAAATACAAATGCAACTTATGTTATACATGCATGTAATAATTTTAAAAGGTTAACTACTGACCTTAAGCTTCTTTGACTCAATGATATTATATTGTAGTGTTTTTTCAGCTGTTGTGGAAAGTGTACTGACTGTTGATATAGCTGCTTGTTGGTTTGTGAAATACCATATTTGAACCATACAACGGAATTCAAGCAGTTACAAAAAAATCAATACTGAAAATTGTAACCAAATGAAAAGTTAGTGGTAACTAAATTACAGCTTATTGGTTAACATAAATATGAAACAAATTTTTAACATTTAGCTTATAATCAAATATGAATGGTAACCATACAAAATGTGAATGGTAACCATACTAAAGTACACAGCAACCAATATATATAAAACTGGTAACGAATAAAATGAAACTAATATGTGTTCCTCAATAATCAAATCAATGTATATCATGAACTGAGGACTATTTAAATGTTTAACAAGTAAAACTAAATAGCCTATTAATTATACGTCAGTAATCAAATAATATCCATATATAAAAATGAAAAAGTCATTCATTAGTAACAAACACATAGCTAATTGGTGACCATGTAAATACTCGATAGTAACCAATACCATTTAGTAATATTGCTAATTAGTAACCAACTCAATACTATGTAGTAACCAAAATATAGTTAACTGGTAACCAAAATATAATGTTACTGGTAACTTAATCAAATCTATATAGTAACAAACATATTTATTTTTGTTAACCATAAATATCCAAATAGTCAATTCCCGGCGTGTCATAACATGGGGAACATTAAAATATTTAATTAGTAACCTTAAGTATCCAAAAAATATATATAATTGGTAACCATTCTTATAAATTACATTTTTTGCATCCAGCTCATAACCAAATCATTGCGTTTCATGATCTGGTTACCAATTAATAACTGAACAATTAAACTTACGTAACCAAACATTCATTTTAAGGTAGCCAATTTAAAAATTTGTAATAACTTCGTATGAAAGTGAGTTAGTACTAGAAAAAAACATACCAAATTTTCATAATGCAATTATACTCTTTACTCATCTGTAATTAATTAATAAACAACTACTCAGCCTTCAAGCAACACTAAATTAAAAAAAAAAAAGAAGGTAAAAATGAAACATACAGATTCCCTAATGCAGAACTTCAATTACTTGCGTTAAGTTGGGTGAAAACTGGAGAATTCTTGTTGGAGTCGTATTACACTAGTGTATTCTGTTGGTTAACAGAGTCGTATTACACTAGCGTATTCTGTTGGTTAACAGAGTTCGAACGTTGCCAAAGAATTGAAAGATTTGTTTACCTTGATTTGAATTCGGCAATGGAGGAATCTGTATAAGTTGACTGAGATTTGTTTACCTTGATTTGTATTCGGCAATGGAGGAATCTGTATAATTTGACTGATTATCGGTAATGGAGGAATCCTGCTTATTGAGAGAGTTGTTTACGTCGATCGATTTGTTTGGGTTTGAAAAAAATGGTAACTGCCTTGTAATCGTATATATCTTTTCCTCTTTTTCAGGGCTTTGATGATGATATGTTTTGAAATTATTTTGTCCATATGACATTTTTTTTGGAATTATTTAATTTGTGCACTATTCTTGTAATTGTTTACTAAAAGTTGTATATAACTGTAAAGGACCCATTAACTAATGCCATTATTTTTTTGAAATGTTTATTTAACTTATTTTGGATCCTTTGGGTTGTTTGTTTTGGCCTCCTCATTGTTATGGGTGGTTTATATTATTTTTTAAATAAAAAAAAAATCACCAAAAATAAACGCACAAATGAAAATGTATTTTTTTGCATATTTTTTATTCATAAAACAACTTTATTATTAGTTTATTTTCTTCTTATCTACATTGGGATCTCTCTAGAAACAATAAATATAATTTCTTACCTTTTTTTTTTTGTAATATTGAGAAAATATTGTAATAATAGAGTATGCATTTGTAAATATAAACAAATAAACCTACAAAAATAAGATTAGAAATTATGAACCAACCTTTTTCTGTCCATTGGATTAAAACCTCTAAATATTCATATAACATTATACTTTGAACATAATACTCTTTATATTTGTAGGCAACCCTATCTTATTAAGAGTTTTAGATATTTATCGACTTCTATTTTTTGTTGAGAGTTTGAGATATCTTATCACTTGCCTCTCATTCTTCGTGTGTGTGTGAGAGTATATGTATAAACTAATAAGAAGATTATTATTGTAAAGTGAGAAGTGAGACCAATAATTAATTGTCCTAGGTGGCTGCTACTAACTTCCATTTGTAAACAATCATAAAGAATTTATTCTTATGACTGAAAAGTTTTCACATTCCACGGTTCTAATGGCTCGGCGACTTTAGATTCATTAATCGTGCCTTGGATTAACAGGAACTATAATTTTTCTAGAAAGCGTCCAATCATTTATCAACATTTTGTTTTTTTGTATTGTTTTGAATTGACCTAAAAATAAAAAAGTAAAAGTTTCAAATATCTTGATAATTTTATTTTTTTTTAAATTGATAATTTTAATTCATTTTAGAAACAATAACTTTTCAAACTTAACCGTTTCCATTGAAATTTTAGTCCACTTTCGATTGCGGATCCTATTAAGATTTAAATGTTTTATTCCATATTTATTAATATTGTGCAAGCGGCGATCCCACATTTTGATGGTCACTATGACCATTAGAGTATATTAATGGAGAATTTTCTGCAGTCAAAAGAATATTGGCCCATCGTTGAATATGCAATTGGAGAACCAACAAAAGATGCAGTCTTGACAGATGCCCAGAAAACAGAGTTGGAAGGGAGAAAGCTAAAAGATTTGAAGGCAAAAATTACCTTTGTCATGCAATTGATCGTCCCATCTTGGAAAAAATTCTTGGCAAAGAAACTTCTAAGGATATTTGGGATTCCATGAAGAAAAAATATCAAGGCTCTACTAGAGTGAAGCGTGCACAGTTTCAAGCCTTGAGAAGAAATTTTGAGACCCACCCCACAAATGAAGGATAGGGAATCTGTCACTAGCTGTTATGCCAGAACTATGGAGATAAACAACAAAATGCAATTTTGTGGTGAGAAAATGGAAGATGCCACCATTGTGGAGAAGATATTGCGTTCCCTGACACCAAAGTTTGATTTTGTTGTGTGCTCAATTGAAGAATTGAAAGACATAGATGCACTCTCTCTTTATGAACTGCAGAGCTCCTTACTGGTCCATAAACAAAAGATGAACCGAAGTTCAACTTAAGAGGAGGGAGATTTTAAGGCTTCTACCTTTACTCATTTCTCAAACTCTAGAGGAAGAGGTAGAGGTAGAGGAAGAAGAAAGGGAGATCGAGGCAGTAGAGATGGCAGCATGCATCTCAAAGCCAAAGATAATCAATTTTAGGGCAAATGCAGAGGACAGGTTTAATATTTGGACAAATCCAAGGTAGAGTGTTTTCGTTGTCATAAATTTGGACATTATCATTCTGAATGTGATACTAGGCTACCTAATAACAAAGAAAAGGGAGAGCAATCGAATTTTACCAAAAAGAAGGAAGTGAAAACTATGTTGATGGTTGTTCAAGCTAATCAGGAACCAGAGTCTGATGTTTGGTATGTGGATATGGGATACAGTACCACATGTGTGGAAGTAAGTCTTCTTTTTCTTATTTAAATGAAGACTTTCCTTCTACCGTATGTTTTGGTGATTGTACCACTGTGAATGTGATGGGAAAGGATGATATTGAGATAATAACCAAGAATGGTTTTGTAGAAACAATGTCTAATGTTTTTTATATTCCCGACTTAAAAAGTAATTTGTTAAGTGTTGGTTAGTTACAAGAAAAGGGCTACGTAATCACTATTTTGTGAGATTTATGATCCTACTAGAGGAGCTATTGCGGTTGTGCAAATGAGTTCAAACAGTTTGTTTCTGTTGGCTCCCAGAGAGCACAAAAGTGATCAAGAAGGGGAAGGGATTGAATAAATCATTTAATTATTCACTTCATGTGATTTCAGCATAATAGTTAATTTGATAAAAACACCCGTCCTTGATATGAAATTGTAAATTTGCAGTTCTGGTTTTAAGTTATGTTACTGAAATGTTATTACAAGATGTATAACAGTTAAAGCAGTTATAACAGTTATGATGTACACAATAAAGAAATAAGATGAGACACAAGGATTCTTAAGTGGTTCGGAGCACAAAGATCTCTTAGTCCACTCTTCTGCACTTCTGACAGAGAATCCCCTAAAGATATTCTCAATCACTACAATTAGATCACTAAGATCTGTTACATCACTGAATCATAAAGATTCCTCCATGTCATTAAGTCTCGACAAAGTTTACTAAGACCTGGCTCACTAAAAACCATTTCACTGGACACTTAGTTCATCCCACTCAGGGTCTGATTCACTTAGATCAGGCAAGCCACTAAGTCTCGTCTTTCGCTATTATTGATGAAGGTGGTTGAGGTGCTGCTAAGTTGGCATTTAAGTCCTCCTTTTTTTGATGAAACTTAGTAGTTGAGCAATTTCTCTTTAACTTTGATATCTCGAGCTATTGAATATGCCTTTTTCTCTTCTGATATGATTTTGTAAAAATCACTTTTTAATCGATCTTCCAAAGTGTATATTGACTTTGGGTTGCTGATATAACTGGTCAACAGATCGATTTTCTTCTCTTCTCTTTTGTTTCTTTTTAAACTCTACGATTTTAGCTGATTTATTTTTTATCTGTCTCAGTTCTCTCTATATCAGCATTCTCATCTCGTTCCTCATCTCCTTTTGAATTTCAAAATGAGTGTTTCTATTTATAGAGAGATGTATGTTGAAACGCCCGTTGGAAAGTAACCGTTACTTCAACTAATGCTCCGATCTTAAAAGATATCTGATGTTTACATTTATGGATAAGTGTCAGTTTGCTTTTGGCTCTGTCTTCATTTCCAGTATGCTAAAAAGTGGAAACCACATGAATGACATCATACTGTCATGATAGCTGTTAGACACATCTTCTTTTGATCTCCATCATAAGCATCCAACGGTCGGCTAATGTTTTTAAAATTTTCAACATTCTCATTTTATGTTTTTTGTCCGATCAAATATGAATTTCTTAATCGTACTGTTCCTTGGAAATTGTAGTGTTTAACTTGGATGACTTTATGAATTACAGCTCTACAATCAGCTCTACGATTTGATTACTCTATGAACTGTACTATGATCTTTCAACTCTGCGAGAGTTATTTATACTTACAAACTTAGAGCCGACTCTACAATTGTCAGCTTTACCAAAAGGGGTATCAATAATTGGAACCAAATGGGTTTTCAAGAACAAGCTTGGTAAACATAGGACTATCACTCGTAATAAAGTAAGACTTGTGACTCAAGAGTACAATCAACAAGAGGGGATAGACTATGAAGAAACATTCACTCTAGTTGCAAGGTTATAATCTATTCAAATACTTCTAGCCTTTGCTTGCCACAAACAGTTCAAGCTACACCAAATGGATGTTAAAAGCACATTCCTAAATGGGTACATAAACATAAATGAGTAAGTGTATGTAAAGCAACCTCCTAGATTCAAAATGAAAAGTATCCTCATCATGTATACAAACTCAAGAAAGTACTCTACGGACTCAAGCAAGTACCTAGGGCGTGGTATGAAAGGTTAAGTAAGTTCCTTATCTCAAATGGGTTCACAAGAGGTAAAATTGATTCTACATTATTTATTAAGTATGAAAAGCAAGATATTATTATTGTACAAATATATGTAGACGATATCATATTTTGTGCTACTAATAATATGCTTTGTGGGTGGTTTTCTAAGTGTATGCACAAAGAATTTGACATGAACTTAATGGGAGAACTTAACTACTTTTTAGGACTACAAATCAAGCAAACCAAATACATAAAGGAGCTACTTAAAAGGTTTGGATTCGACAAGTCAAATTCAAAAGCAACACCAATCAGCACCACAATCAAGCTTACTTCAGATGACAAAGGTATCGATGCAAAGGTAACAAAATATTGAGGAATGATAGGAAGTTTATTATACTTACTTAACACAAAGGTATAGCGTTTGCCTATTTGATAGATTTCAAGCAAAACTAAAAAAATCACATTTAAATATGTTGTTAAAAGAATATTTAAATACGTATGTGGTACTATGAAATTTGGTTTATATTATCCAATATGTGAAGATTTCGATCTAATGGATTACTCATATGTAGACTATGCAGGTTGTCAAATTGATAGAAAAAGTACTAGTGATGCATACACCTTTTTGGGAGGGACAAAGCATGGCATCTTGGCATAGTAAAAAGCAAACCTCCGTTGCATTATCAACATCCGAGGGTGAATATCTAGCTGTAGGAAGTTGTTGCTCCCAAATTCTTTGGATGCGTCAAACTTTAATTGATTTGATGTGACATGCAATACTGTGTCTATATACTGTGATAACACTAGTACAATTGACATATCAAAAAATCCAGTTTTGCATTCACACACAAAGCACATTGAAATTAGGCATAATTTTCTAAGAGATAATGTGTCTAAAGGATTAATTAAATTAATTTTTATTCCCTCAGAGCCTCAATTAGCTGATATTTTCACTAAACCCTTTAGTGAGGAAAGGTTTTGCACCTTAAGAAGAGAACTTGGCATGTGCATGATTTCTTAAAAAAATATAACTGCCTATATGTTCTTATATGTCAAACTAAATTGCATCATTTATACTGATCAATTTTTTTATGTGCACATACTTGTCAAAATTAATTTGCATGAATTATAGAATCAATATGTTACATGTGATGCTAAATTGATGTATATGTTTGCCTGATTTATTGAAAACAAAAGCTCAAAATTTGAAAAATATTTCATTGATTTATGGAAACAAAATCTATTAAAATTTAAATTACAAAATTGATGGCTTGATCGTTGGTAACCGTGCTCATATTCCCTCTCCTTCTTAGTCATATCAGTGTTAATCTCTCTCTCTCTTACTTTATCGAAACACTTTCTATTTTCTTCATCTTCTGAATCTAGCAAAGAAAACCATTGAATCTCAAATCGCTCCATTTGAGATGAAGACCATGCATGTTAAACGTCCATGATATGAGACTGGCTTCGAAAATGCTCAATCGATTGCATCCATGCAGTATAAACCAAATCTCACTCAAACTGCCAAACCTTGTAAGACCCCGAATTTTATGAAATATAAAATTTAATTTTCTTCATATATATTTTCATGAAACAGTAAGTGGTTAAATTGATAAAGTTAAAAGTTAAGGATGTTATGTGTAACTTATATTATGTCGGACAATATTCGTTCTGTCGGGGAATATTCGTACGACGGCGCCGTACGAACCAATCATTGGTGGACCCCACAAAGAATAATTGTCGGATATAGAAAATGACATAAACAATTTTTAAATGGTCAATGGTACTATTACTTTTAATTGTTAAAATATCCGGTGGTAAAAGAATAGTAATATACGGTATTACAAGTAACACACGGTATTGCACAGTAGCACACGGTATTGCACAGTAGCACACGGCATTGCACAGTGTTTTATATTATTAAACTGATAATTGTCACAGTAGCATATGCACAGTAATTCACATTATTGAATCAATAATTGTCATGACACAGTAACGTATTCTTTCTTTTACATACTTTCTGCATTATTGTTATCTCTATTATGGTATTATTTAAACAATTGTATTTCATTAATTAATTGACTTGATATCTAACTCAGAGAACCAACTACACTGTATTTATAACAATTAGTCATAATAATGAATAAGTGTGAATTATTGTTGAATAATTGAATTGATAAAGTTATTTATTTATAATATAAAGTTAGGTGATATAAAATGAATGATATAGATTAAAGATAATATAAAATTTGAAATGGATGGTGTAGATTAAAAGATGATCTTTAAATGAATGGTTTAGATTAAGGAAATCTTAAAAGATGAAATGAATGGTATAGATTAAAGATTATATAGAATTTGAAATAGATGGTGTAGATTAAAAGTTGATCTTTAAATGAATGGTTTAGATTAAAGAAATCTTAAAAGATGAAATGAATGGTATGGATTAAACATTATCTTGAAATGAATGGTTTGGATTAAATTAGGAAATCTTGGTTATGATAAGATTTTTGGCTATAAATAGAGGCATTAACTTAAGGATTTTTCATAAACTTCCTTACTTGTTCTTTCTTTCTCTCTCTAAATACTTCTTATGAAAGTTCTCTCTAAGTGTGCTTAAGTCATCTTGAGTATTTGCGAAGATCTATAAGTGTACGTGTACTGTTCAAGTTAATCAACCTCATTTAAATCAATATTCAGTCACGTATTAAGGTAAGGGATTATCATTATTTGATTCTAGAATATAATATCGTTTCTTTCTTACTCATAAGATGTGTCATTTATTTCCATGTATTAATTTGTGGGAATAACCTTACGGCGCGGATTACCGCCTGTTGGTGAATAACCTTTCGTATTCATTCCTTATTAATCTTTGAGAATAACCTTACTGCGCAGATTACCGCCTGTTTGGTGAATAACTCTTCGTATTAAATTTTTATTAAATTGTGGGAATAACCTTACGGCGCGGATTACCGCCTGTTGGTGAATAACCTTTCGTATTCATTCTTTATTAATCTCTGAGAATAACCTGACTACGCGGATTACCGCATGTTTGGTGAATTACTCTTTGTATTCATTTCTTATTTGTCTCTTGTGGAAATAATTTGTTTACACGAATTATCACATGACACTTTTATTGCATATTCGTTTATAATATCATTTTCTTTCATATTCGTAAGTGATATTATTTTCTTTTATACTCATAAGGGATACCATCTTTTTCATCTTTCATTATTCAAACTTACTATGGTAAGGGATATTAATTTCCTTCACCTTTTGTTAATCAAACCTGATACAGTAAGGGATATTATTTTCTTTCATACACCTACATCGAAACTTATTATGGAATTATTGCTTCTATAATTCCTGAAAATATAATATGTTCCATAATAGTTGCACTTCATCATTTCAATTGAACCATCTTATTTACGTGAACCTTTCTATTGAACTGTAACCGTTATTCTGAACTGTGGATCTTGAATATCATTTTTGAATTCCACTCCACATCATGTTGACAATTTGGACATTATTTGAATCTGTACAAAGTAAACTTATGATACTTATTGTTTATCCTGTTTCCTCTGTTCATCATTTATATCATTCTAATCATCCAAAATCAAGTTGTTGCGAATATCTGTGGTCGGGGGCACAGATGTGATATAATTGTTGAATAAATGATTGGTTAAAGGCGATATAATAGGTTAAAGGCGATACATCTGTTCGGTGTCTTCTACGGCACGTGGTGAATGTTCTCTTTGGCCCGTAATGCAAAGATGAACTGTTGTTTGGTATGATTATGACCAAAGGCTGAATCTGGTATAATCATGACCGTTGGTGTTATATTGAATGTCTTTGACCCGTAGTGCAAAGATGAACTGTTGATCTGCATGATTATGATCAGGAACTGTGAATTGTATTATCTTGACTAATGGTATTTCAGATGATAAAAGTTGATAATATTTTTCCTAAAAAGATAACCGAATGGACATTATAGTCTGCATTATTCTTCTAATAGATTGCTCATTCCGCTGCTATTATTGATCTGAACATTGTTCAAGAATTTAACTGCAGTTTTTGATTTAAACCTTGTAGTCTATTGTATTCTATCAAGAACTCAACTGTTGAAGGCTAATGATAATTTATTCGTCATTATCTTAGTCATGATATTCTTTACTGGGCTATTTGAGCTCACCCTTTCTTTTGTTCCATTGTTTTTCAACAGGAGATGAGAATGTAGCTGGGTCTAGCCGGGGAATAGAGTGAGAGTCTGAGGAATAGCTATCGTAGTCTTCACACGTTGTAAAATAGTGCGATAATAATAGTGAAGACTTAGTTGTGTATTATTATACACTGTATTATTGAACGTTGTTCTACCTTGTAATAATTTTGTTGTAGTCTTTTCACGACTCAAGTTTGGGCTGTATGGGCCCAGATTTGAGGGCGTCACAAACCTAAAAAGCAGGGCTCTTCGGGTGTCGAAAAATCTGAACTAGTAATGGCGTATGGGTTATCATCTAACTCAAAGAAGGAAAAAGGGAAGAAAAAGATAACAACCCTCAATGGACATCGTTCCAGAAGAAATTCCGGTGCCGGTAACGATTTCTTCTTCATCCTTTCAAAATTATGAAAACATCTTTAGGGGTAATAACTTCGAGGCTCGCTTTAAAAGTTTAATCAATTCAAAGTCTTTTGTCTATAAAAAAATCCATGTATTTATTTTTCTATCAACATTCTGTCTCGCAAAATCTTTTTGAATCATGTGGAATTACTTCTATGATTTTGCCTCCATCGATTGCCAATCCTCAGTTTGTCCAATAATTCTATGCAAACTTTGAGTTTAAACAACATTCTTGCACATCTCTAGTAAAGGGAACACTTTTTGAAATGACTGACAAAATCTTGGGTGATATTCTGTCAATATCATGTGTAGGTCTATGCCCTTTCACACTAAGGGGTACAATTCATGAACCTTTCTCTGCTTCGACCCAATTACAGATTGTTAAAGATGACAAAACTTTGTTTGAAGTCATTTTTCCCACCACTGTGGAAGTTTTCCCTATAGCCTCTGTGATTCACAAATTTCTTAGGTTCAATCAGTTGCCCCGTATTGGTGGTAATGCTAATTTCACTTATCAAGATCTTGTACTAACTGCTATGATTCTTGAGGGTCAATCCTTTAACTTTGCCTTAATGATGTTGATGCACATGGATAGTTGTGTAAAGCATAGTAAAAAAGTGTTTACCCTATGGTGAATTCCTCGCCAAGATCTTCCAGTTCTTTAACATTTCTCGTGCGGGTGAAGTTTTCATTCAACTTGTTGAATCCATTGACTTTGACAATTTAAAAAGTTCAAATCGGTCATTGGTTGATGGTGTCTTTATCCGAACTTCTCGTGATCATCCTGTTGCACCAACTAAATCCAATTCTCCTTCCATTCCAATATTTGAAAGTCCTGAAATCATATCCATCCTGAACCAAATTCTCTCTAATCAGAAAGATATTTAGAATGATATAGGAGATATTAAGGAAAGACTTGGTATTTTGGAAAAGGGTAAGATCATTATGACAATTTATGTTGCCTCCTCCCTATTCAGAAAAGTTGAAGCTGAGTTTATCGATCTACAAGTAGGTTTTGTTTTCCAGGCCCGAGCTATGGTGGAAGGTATGCAAAGAAAAATAAACTAAAATGCTTGTCAGCTTAGCCAGGAGTTGTAGTTTGTGAGCAATCAAATTGGTAAGCTTGGTGAGTTTGTCGCTGTGCAGACCAATGATATCCGGGATGAGTTTGGTCATCGGTAGAGATGTTTAACTGTTCCAGAATGGGTTTGATGTAACTGGCTTGCTGAATATAGAGGAAACTTCCTGGATTTACCCTTTCCTTTTTCTACTCACATCCCTCGACCCCTACTATTTGCAATATATTGTCTGAAGAAGAACTTGAACATCGTCGCCAGAATCGTCCTTATTTCACCGCTCGTGCTCAATCATCTGTCCAAATTGTGGACTTAGACTAGATCCTACTTCTCTTGTCCTAAATTTTAAGACTTATGCACTATGTTAACACTTCCCTAAGTCATTCTAAAGTGAATCACAACACTTTTGATCCTAAGGACTGTAAAGAATTTATCTTTGGATCAACTTAATAATTTTGATTCTTAAGTCCTTTTTACAATAATTATCTCAAAAGGACTGTACAATATTACTTATTTTTTTTTCTAGAACACATATACATTAATTTCATCATTTAAAGCTATCATCTTTAAATTCAACAGGGCTTAAACATAAATATGTCTAACAATATATTGTATTCACACACACACACACATATATAGATGATATTTGTATTTTAATTTAATTATATGTAATATATATACATATAAATATATAAATACATATTATACTATGTATAATATGTATTTTTATCAGTAGCGCTTAAATTATATATATATATATATATAAGCGAGGATATTTTTGTTCAATTTATTTTTATCTCACTCTATCACTCATTAAGAATGACGATTACCAAGCCCCTAAGGAATCATAATTTAAATTCATAAAAAAAATACGATTATGTTGAAATTGTCATTCCAATCAATTTTAACATTCCAAGCGGCGAAAAGGAATTATTAGTCAAAATAGTCTTTTCTTTCCAACCTCTATTCCTTCGAACCAAACAGTTCGTATGTATACTTCGATGCTAAGTACCTCTATATTGTGTTGTTTGTAAGATTATTAACATAAGCACTGGAGACGGATTCAGATAACAATTTTCTGTGCATTTGTTCTCTTGTCTTTTTCACGAAAAGTCAAATGTATGAACCATCAAGGCCTAACCTACGAACGTTACTCGATGACTGATGTAGACGAAATCATGCTTCATAAAAAGAAGAAAAACGTGACAATTTTATATCTTCGACTATAAAAAGAAGAATTTTTTTTTCACAGATTTTAAAAAATTAAGTAGTTTTCAATAAATAAAAAGAAAATCTTTAAATTAGTTATTATAATTTCAAAAATAATACTTTATTTGTTTTAAAATTAAACGACGATATATTAAACTTTAAATTGATATAAATTTATTTAATTTTAATTAATACAATTATATATTATAATTGTATAGTATATAATAAAAATTATTAATTATAAAAATTATTTTATTTTATTTTCTTATAAGTCATGTTAATTTTAAAATTTAATATGTTATTATTTAATCTCAAAAATTAAATTATATCTTTAATTTTAAAATAAATGAGATAATATTTGACCACTATCTTTATTTCTTTCTTTCCGTATTGCATTCTTACTGGAGTATTTGTAATTCAAGTATTAACAAAGGAAATTCTATTTATAAAAATCATGGAGTTGACACGACTATATTTCTTTCCACACTTTACAATTACAATTACAATGATATCGCGCTACCTAATCTCTTTGATTAAAGTAGCAGCCTCCAACCTCCTCATTATTTCTTTATCTTGTTTTCTTCGTTCCTTTTACCCTCTTTTTTCTTTCTAATTTTTTTCAAATAAATATAAATATAAATATCGTTGTCGTTGTCATTGTCATTGTCATTGTCATTATCATAAAAAATATATTATTAAAATAAATATATATTTATTAATAATTTTATAATTATTTTAAAATACTTAACATTTTAAAAAATAATTATTATTATGATAATATTATTATTTTTTTAATTAATATTTTTATAACAAAAATACAATTATTGAAAAACGTAATTAATATTTTATTAATGTAATTAAATTAGATATAATTTTTTTAAATTTATTAAAAAACAAATTACTAATATTTAATATAAGACTAGATAGAAACTACTGCTAAATCATTTATATGATAATTTAATATTATTACCATTACTAACAAGTCACATCATATGATAATTTTGAAGCTTCCACCCTCGAGCCGAAAGCCATAGTACACATCCTTTACCAGTTTTGATCTCACTACGAGTCTACACTATCATCTCACTTTCCGTTTCTCTCTCTAAACGTACACTATATTTTTTATATGGTTAATGACAAAAATATCCCATCAATTATAAATTTATATCAATTTGCTTCTTAAAGTTTTAGAATTGACAATTATTACTCCTAACTTTTTAAAAAATACAAATATGTTCTTTTTTGCCAAAAAGACCAAATAACATGCTGAAAATACAATTTGACAAACGTATATTAACCATATTTTAATTGTATAAAATTTCAAAAAATATTTTTAATTTTTACTTTCTTGCTTCCATCAATTCTCTGAAACAATTTATTCATTCCAAGTTTCAAAAAATATTTTTAATTTTTACTTTTTTGCTTCCATCAATTCTCTGAAACAATTTATTCATTCCAAGATCTCCAAAAAATAAAATGTTCAATCACAAAGATTTTCATTGGATTTCATGTATTACTCTCTATTCCTTACTTAATGACCTTTGAAGTGCAGAAAGTATACCATTCCGATGATGCTCTTCAGTTCCTGCAGAAAATTCCAAACTAAGAACACTGATAGACGCCATAAGACTTTGAAACATGAACCCAGCTACAATAACAGCTTGTACCCAAATCTATAATTTTACCATTATTAACAACTTACACCTAAATCTAGATTTCGATTTTTCATCAAATACACAAATTAAAATGATGAACTAGGGATTTGAAGAAGAAAAGAAGAATCCCATCTCTAGATCTTCAAGACCAATCCAACGGCCAAAATCAATCTCCCAATCACCATTCTCTCTCCCTGTTTACTCCCCACCGACGATGATCCCCTTCGCCACTCATCCTCATCGCATCAAAAGCCTCTCCTTCCTCACATTTCTATATAAACAATTTGAAGAAAAACAAGTAGCTTCAATATGGTTTTTTGAAGCAAAACTAGAAGCATTTTCCTTAGGGCCTGTTCGGGAATGACTTTTTTTTTTTGACTTAAAGTTAAAATTTGAGTAGATTTATAAGTTAAAATTTGAGTAGATTTATAAGTTAAATTTAATAAAAGTGTTAGGCATCATTTTTACTTATAAGTCGGGAATTATAAGTAATAATTATGGATGTGTTCGGGTAATAATGACTTATAAGTTAAGTAAAATGTAAAAATTACTAAAATGTCCTTTAGTAGGAAGAATGTTAAAAAAACAAGGAGGGACAGTTTTGTCATTTCACTGCAGTTGACCAATTTAAAAAAAATGACTTATAAGTCATTTTTTTTAAGTAACTAAAACTGGCTTATTTTTTTGAACTTTTTTTTCGACTTATAAGTCATTTTTAAGTCATTCCCGAACAATACTTTTAGCAAACCAACTTATAAGTTGGGTTGACCAACTTATAAGTTGGTCCCGAACAGGCTCTTACTATTTTCCATTAGCTTTGCTTTTTCAGCTACCTGAACCAAACACCTCAGTTAGTCTCTCAATTCACGCTCCATTTCTTCTTCGAACTATCGGAAGTCCTCTATCACGCACTCCATCACCGAATCGAGGTAGTCCTCTGCATCTCTCATGCAAATTCAGCTTCCTCCTGAACTTGCGTTTCGTGTTCGAGTTCCATGGCCGTCTAGACTTTGTAGGACTCAATCTCGAAAAGGCTCATCAGATCTTCAATGATGAACGGATCGAAATTCTTGTCATTGAGGGATTGATCGGAGAGAAGGGTGAATTGGGCAATTAGGGATTCCGTTTTTATGATTTGGGAATTTTGGAATTGTGGCTTTGGAATTTTAGAATTATAGGTTTGAATATATCAAAAGTAATTATTTATGTAAGACCCCGAATTTTATGAAATACAAAATTTAATTTTTCTTCACATATATATTTTTTTGAAACAGTAAGTGGTTAAATCGATAAAGTTAAAAGTTAAGGATGTTATGTGCAAATTTTATTTTGTCGGACAATATTCGCTTTGTCGGGGAATATTCGTTTGGTCGGGGAATATTCGTTTGGTCCGACGGCGCCGAAATAACAAATTATTGGTGGACCCCACATCGGAATATTTGTCGGATATAGAAAACGACAGAAATAACCTTTTTAAATAAAAATAGTCAACGGAACTGTTAAAATACCGGTGATAAAAGAATAGTAGCATACGATAGTTATTGGTATTTTCTGTAGCACTCGGTACTCTACAGTAACACACGGTATTGCATAGTGTCTCATATTTTTGGTCTGATAATTGACACCGTAACTGTTACGCATCATTTCATCGATAATTGTCACTGCATAATATTTTATATTATCAATTCAATAATTGTTGTTACACAGTATTTGGATTATTGATTTAATAATTGTCATTACACTGTATTTTATATCATTGAGTCAATAATTGTTGTTGCACTGTTTTTAAAATTATTGAACCTAATAATTGTCACAGTAACATATGCACAGTAATTCACATTATTGAATCAATAATTGTCATTACACAGTAACGTATGATTTATTTTACATTTTTGTTATCTCTATTATGATGTTATTTAAACAGTTGTATTTCATTAATTTATTGACTTGATATCTAAGAGCTAACTATACTGTATTTATAACAATTAGTCATAATAATTGAATTGATAAAGTTATTTGTTTATAATATAAAGTTAGGTGATTATTAGGTGATATGAAATGAATGGTGTAGATTAAAGTGTGAATTATTGTTGAATAATTAAATTGATTTGTTTATAATATAAAGTTAGGTGATTATTAGGTGATATGAAATGAATGGTGTAGATTAAAGATAATATAATATTTGAAATGGATGGTGTAGATTAAAAGATGATTTTTTAAATGAATGGTTTAGATTAAAGGAATGATAAGATTTTTGGCTATAAATAGAAGCCTTAACTTAAGGATTTTTCATAAACTTCCTTACTTATTCTTTCTTTCTTTCTCTAAATACTTCTTGTGAAAGTTCTCTCTAAGTGTGCTTAAGTCATCTTGAGTATTTGTGAAGATCTATAAGTATACGTGTACTGTTCAAGTTAATCAACCTCATTTAAATCAATATCCAGTCACGTGTTGAGGTAAGGGATACCATCTTTTTCATCTTCCATTATTCAAACATACTATGGTAAGGGATTATCATTATTTGATTCTCGATAATAATATTGTTTCTTCCTTACTCATAAGACGTGCCTTTTATTTCCATGTATTAAATTGTGGGAATAACCTTACGGAGCGGATTGCCGCCTGTTGGTGAATAACCTTTCGTATTCATTCATTATTAATCTCTGAGAATAACCTTACGGAGCGGATTGCCGCCTGTTTGGTGAATAACTCTTTGTACTCAAATTCTATTAAATTGTGGGAATAACCTTACGGAGCGGATTGCCGCCTGTTGGTGAATAACCCTTTGTATTAATTTCCTTCACCTTTTGTTAATCAAACCTGCTACGGTAAGGGATATTATTTTCTTTCATACTCCTAAATCGAAATTTATTATGGAACTATTGCTTCTATAATTCCTGAAAATATTATATGTTCCATAATAATTGAACTTCATTATTTCAACTGAACCTTCCTATTTACGTGAACCTTTCTATTGAATTGTAACCGTTATTCTGAACTGTGGATCTTGAATTTCACTCCACATCATGTTGACAATTTGGACATTATTTGAATCTGTACAAAGTAAACTTCCGATACTTATTGTTATCCTATTTCTTCTGTTCATCATTTATATCATTCTAATCATCCAAAAATCAAGCTGTTGTGAATATCTGTGGCCGGGGGCACAGATGTGATATATTTGTTGAACAGATGATTGGTTAAAGGCGATATAATAGGTTAAAGGCGATACATCTGTTCGGTGTCTTTTATGGCACGTGGTGAATGTTCTCTTTGGCCCGTAGTGCAAAGATGAACTATTGTTTGGTATGATTATGACCAAAGGCTGAATCTGGTATAATCATGACCGTTGGTGTTATATTGAATGTCTTTGGCCCGTAGTGCAAAGATGAACTGTTGTTTGGTATGATTATGACCAAAGGCTGAATCTGGTATAATCATGATCGTTGGTGCTATATTGAATATCTTTGGCCCGTAGTACAAAGATGAACTGTTGATGTGCATGATTATGATCAGGAACTGTGAATTTGTATTATCTTGACTAATGATATTTCAGATGATAAAAGTTGATGATGTTTTTCCTAAAAAGAGAACCGAGTGGACATTATAGTCTGCATTATTCTTCTAATAGATTACTCATTCCGCTGCTATTATTGATCTGAACGTTGTTTAAGAATTTAACTGCAGTTTTTGATATAAACCTTGTAGTCTATTGTATTCTATCAAGAACTCAACTGTTGAAGACTAATGATAATTTATTCGTCATTATCTTAGTCATGATATTCTTTACTGGGCTATTTGAGCTCACCCTTTCTTTTGTTCCATTGTTTTTCAACAGGAGATGAAAACATAACAGGGTCTAGCCGGGGAATGGAGTGAGGGTCCGAGGAATAGTTATCATAGTCTTCACGTTTTGTAAAATAGTGTGGCAATAATAGTGAAGACTTAGTTGTGTATTATTATACACTGTATTGTTGTACGTTGTGCTTTGTTGTAATAATTTTGTTGTAGTCTTTTGACGACGCAAGTTTGGGCTGTGTGGGCCCAGATTTGGGGGCGTCACAGTTGGCATCAGAGCTTAGGGATATGGTCTTTAATGGCGATCTGGGGTAGAATTAGGAGGGGAGAGACGAATAGAATCAGTCACTAGTGTGTCCTACCTAAAATAGATTTTATTATCTAATGAGTCGATTTGAATGTAGGAACATGAAGTGATGAGTCAGTTTATTTGAACTAACATTTATTTTGTGACCACAGTTAATTATGGCATCTGGAAATCAGGAGGTTAACTATGAAATTACCGAAACAAATGTAGCTGCAAAACAAGAGGCGACGAATAATCTTCTTACAAACTCAGAGTTGAATCATTTGCCTAAGGCAAAAATTATGCGTGTTCTATCCAGTAAAGATGAAGGTGAAAGCTCTGCTACAGTCGTTCCAGATCCATTCTTAGAAGTAATTAAAGGAAGTAACGAACTTGCGGAAATTATTGCCTTTAATTTACTCACTAATTGGGAGAGTGATATCACCTGGTTATGCTCTATAACAAAGGATCAGAATATATGGACTTTTCATATTAGTCTTTGGGATTTATGGTGTTCCAGCTATGATTTTCAAGATTATTTAAAAATGATGTTTCTATACTTTTGGGCGTTACAATTTAGAGGAATTCAGGTTAAGTTAGTCACTATCGTGGAAACTGCAGTCTATCGAAAATACTATTTTAATGGAAATCATTGGTACCTTACTACTGATGAAGTTGATGAACCCGAGAAACAGTTTGCTAGAAAATTATTCAGTGGTATTCCCATGGTTGAAATACGTGAAGATCCGAATGAAGTATTCGGGATTCGATTTGACGATAACAGTCAAGAAACCGAATGAGGTGATAACCGGTAAGCTATTCATAAATTCTCGTGAAGTCTACGCTTTGTTAGATACTGGCTCTACCCATTCTTTTATCTCACCTGCATGTGCTCAGCGTTTAAACTTAACTCCTGAAAATTTGGACTTTGACTTATCAGTTGAAACCCCATTAGGAGAAATGACCATTACATCTACTGTCTATAAATCTTGCCTAGTTCAAATCAACAACCTCACATTACCTGTTGACCTTATTTCTTTGGAGATGCGTGAATTTGATGTGATTTTAGGAATTAATTGGTTGACTACCCATCATGCTAAAATTGATTGTTTTCATAAGATTATTAGTTTTCATATTCCTAATCAACCTGTCATGCAAATTCAAACAACTAAACCATTGAAATCTATAACTGTTATTTCTAGCCATAAAGCCATTCGTTTATTGAAAAACGGATGTCAAGCCTTTTTAGCTCATGTCACTGATTTGAACAAAAATACGTCAAACTTGAATGATATTCCCATTGTTAATGAGTTTCCTGATGTTTTTCCTGAAGAACTTCCTGGCTTACCCCAAACCGTGAAATTGATTTTTATATTGATCTTGAACCCGGTACCAAGCCCATTTCCAAAGCTCCCTACCGAATGGCTCCCATTGAACTTCAAGAGTTAAAAGTCCAACTACAGGAATTGTTGGATACCGGTTTCATTCGTCCGAGTGCATCACCTTGGGGTGCTCCTGTTCTATTTGTGAAGAAGAAAGACGGGAGTATGAGATTGTGCATTGACTACCGAGAATTGAACCATGTCACCATCAAGAACAGGTACCCGTTACCTCGGATTGATGACATGTTTGATCAATTGCAAGGCGCTCAACATTTCTCAAAGATTGATCTCCGTTCTGGATATCATCAGTTAAAGGTTAAAGCTGAGGACATTCCAAAGACTGCTTTCAGAACTCGTTATGGGCATTATGAGTTCTTAGTCATGCCTTTTGGACTAACTAATGCTCCTGCAGCTTTCATGGACATGATGAACCGGATATTCAAGGAACATTTGGATCATTTTGTGGTTGTCTTTATTGATGACATCCTCATATACTCCAAGAGTCGCGAGGATCATGAACAACACCTGAGATTGATACTACAAAAGCTCCGTGAAAACAAATTATATGCCAAGTTGAAGAAATGTGAGTTCTGGCTTGAGGAGGTCGCGTTTCTTGGGCATGTGATTTCTAGTCAAGGAATATCAGTCGATCCTGCGAAGATTGAAACGGTACTAAATTGGGAACAACCCAAAACAGTAACCGAAGTCCGAAGTTTTCTGGGTCTAGCTGGTTATTATCGGAGATTCGTAGAAGGATTTTCTCGAATCGCCACTCCATTAACGCAGCTTACTCGGAAAAGCACAAAATTCATATGGAGCGAGGAATGCGAGAAAAGTTTCCAAGAACTCAAGAAGAGACTGGTTTCAGCTCCTGTTCTGACCATACCATCAGGATCAGGAGAATTTGTTATCTACAACGATGCTTCTGGCAAAGGTCTAGGCTGTGTCCTTATGCAACATGGAAAGGTTATAGCCTACGCCTCTCGACAACTCAAAGATTATGAGGAAAATTATCCTACTCATGATCTAGAGTTGGCAGCAGTCGTTTTCGCGTTGAAGATCTGGAGACACTACTTGTACGGAGAAAAAGTGGATATCTATACGGATCATAAAAGTCTCAAGTATTTCTTCACCCAGAAGGAACTCAACATGCGACAACGACGTTGGCTTGAGCTGTTAAAGGATTATGACCACACAATCCAGTATCACCCGGGAAAGGCGAACGTTGTAGCTGACGCTTTGAGCAGAAAATCTTATGCAAGTACAAGTGCACTGCTGACAACACAAAAGTGTATTTTGTACGACTTGCAAAAGATGGAGTTAGAGCTAAAGACACCAGGGACCCACTCGAAGATTGCTCATGTGCGAGTAGAACCAACTTTAATCGATAAAATTAAAGCTGCTCAAGCTACCGATCCGGAACTGATAAACATGATAAAGAAAGTACAAGAAGGTGCCATTCCCGAAGCAAGAATCGACGAGAAAGGAATACTTCGAGTCAACTCTCGACTATGTGTTCCTAACGATCCTGAATTAAAGCATAAAATCATGATGGAGGCACACAACACGCCGTTTGCAATCCACCCAGGAGGTACCAAGATGTATCGAGATCTTCAACATACATTTTGGTGGAACAATATGAAAAGAGAGATTGCGGAGTTTATCTCAAGGTGCCTAACTTGTCAACGTGTCAAGGCAGAACATCAAGTTCCTAAAGGTCCATTACAATCACTTGAAGTTCCCGAATGGAAGTGGGAACACATCAATATGGACTTCGTGACGGGTCTTCCAAAAGTTTCTCAAGGCTTAGATGCAATTTGGGTGATCGTAGATAGATTGACCAAATCTGCTCATTTATTGCTTATACGAGAAAACTTTTCACTTGAACGTCTTGCCGGTATGTACATAAATGAGATCGTGAGATTGCATGGCATGCCAGTTTCCATAGTTTCTGATCGAGATCCTAGATTCACTTCACGCTTTTGGATCAGTCTACAAAAAGCTATGGGCACTGAACTACGTTTTAGTTCTGCATACCATCCTCAAACGGACGGACAATCGGAAAGGACGATCCAGACCCTTGAAGATCTTTTGAGACTTTGTGTATTAGACTTCAAAGGAAGTTGGGATAAGTACTTGCCGTTGGTGGAATTTTCTTACAACAACAGTTACCAAGCAAGCATAGGCATGGCTCCATTCGAGGCATTGTATGGAAGGAAGTGTCGCTCTCCAATATGTTGGAATGAGGTAGGAGAAGCAAAATTGTTGGGACCCGAGTTGGTACGCTTGACGACCGAAAAGATCCAAATGATCCGACAACGAATACAGACCACACAAGAACGACAAAAGAGTTATGCTGATCTTCATCGGAGAGACGAAAGTTTCAACGTCGGAGATCATGTATTCTTACGTGTTTCTCCAAGGAAAGGGGTTACGAGATTCGGAAAGAGAGGAAAGCTCAACCCTCGATTTATTGGCCCATTTGAAATCCTCGATCGAATAGGAATCGTAGCCTACAGACTAGCCCTACCACCAAGTATGTCTCGCATCCATAACGTTTTTCACATATTTATGTTACGTAAATATGTGAAGGACCCAAACCACGTCATTGAGTTAGAACCAGACGTTATAGCAGATGATTTAACATACGAGGAGGTACCTGTTAAGATCCTGGATAAGAAGGAGCAGATCCTACGCTCAAAGGTTATACCTCAAGTTAAGGTTTTATGGAGGAACCAAGATACTGAGGAAATAACCTGGGAGCTAGAATCTGAGATGAAATCTAAGTATCCTTACCTCTTCGATATGTCAGGTACGTCAATTTCGGGGACGAAATTTCATAAGGAGGGGAGGTTGTAAGACCCCGAATTTTATGAAATACAAAATTTAATTTTTCTTCATATATATATTTTTTTGAAACAGTAAGTGGTTAAATCGATAAAGTTAAAAGTTAAGGATGTTATGTGCAAATTTTATTTTGTCGGACAATATTCGCTTTGTCGGGGAATATTCGTTTGGTCGGGGAATATTCGTTTGGTCCGACGGCGCCGAAATAACAAATTATTGGTGGACCCCACATCGGAATATTTGTCGGATATAGAAAACGATAGAAATAACCTTTTTAAATAAAAATAGTCAACGGAACTGTTAAAATACCGGTGATAAAAGAATAGTAGCATACGATAGTTATTGGTATTTTCTGTAGCACTCGGTACTCTACAGTAACACACGGTATTGCATAGTGTCTCATATTTTTGGTCTGATAATTGACACCGTAACTGTTACGCATCATTTCATCGATAATTGTCACTGCATAATATTTTATATTATCAATTCAATAATTGTTGTTACACAGTATTTTGCATTATTGATTTAATAATTGTCATTACACTGTATTTTATATCATTGAGTCAATAATTGTTGTTGCACTGTTTTTAAAATTATTGAACCTAATAATTGTCACAATAACATATGCACAGTAATTCACATTATTGAATCAATAATTGTCATTACACAGTAACGTATGATTTATTTTACATTATTGTTATCTCTATTATGATGTTATTTAAACAGTTGTATTTCATTAATTTATTGACTTGATATCTAAGAGCTAACTATACTGTATTTATAACAATTAGTCATAATAATTGAATTGATAAAGTTATTTGTTTATAATATAAAGTTAGGTGATTATTAGGTGATATGAAATGAATGGTGTAGATTAAAGTGTGAATTATTGTTGAATAATTAAATTGATTTGTTTATAATATAAAGTTAGGTGATTATTAGGTGATATGAAATGAATGGTGTAGATTAAAGATAATATAATATTTGAAATGGATGGTGTAGATTAAAAGATGATTTTTTAAATGAATGGTTTAGATTAAAGGAATGATAAGATTTTTGGCTATAAATAGAAGCCTTAACTTAAGGATTTTTCATAAACTTCCTTACTTGTTCTTTCTTTCTCTCTCTAAATACTTCTTGTGAAAGTTCTCTCTAAGTGTGCTTAAGTCATCTTGAGTATTTGTGAAGATCTATAAGTATACGTGTACTGTTCAAGTTAATCAACCTCATTTAAATCAATATCCAGTCACGTGTTGAGGTAAGGGATACCATCTTTTTCATCTTCCATTATTCAAACATACTATGGTAAGGGATTATCATTATTTGATTCTCGATAATAATATTGTTTCTTCCTTACTCATAAGACGTGCCTTTTATTTCCATGTATTAAATTGTGGGAATAACCTTACGGAGCGGATTGCCGCCTGTTGGTGAATAACCTTTCGTATTCATTCATTATTAATCTCTGAGAATAACCTTACGGAGCGGATTGCCGCCTGTTTGGTGAATAACTCTTTGTACTCAAATTCTATTAAATTGTGGGAATAACCTTACGGAGCGGATTGCCGCCTGTTGGTGAATAACCCTTTGTATTAATTTCCTTCACCTTTTGTTAATCAAACCTGCTACGGTAAGGGATATTATTTTCTTTCATACTCCTAAATCGAAATTTATTATGGAACTATTGCTTCTATAATTCCTGAAAATATTATATGTTCCATAATAATTGAACTTCATTATTTCAACTGAACCTTCCTATTTACGTGAACCTTTCTATTGAATTGTAACCGTTATTCTGAACTGTGGATCTTGAATTTCACTCCACATCATGTTGACAATTTGGACATTATTTGAATCTGTACAAAGTAAACTTCCGATACTTATTGTTATCCTATTTCTTCTGTTCATCATTTATATCATTCTAATCATCCAAAAATCAAGCTGTTGTGAATATCTGTGGCCGGGGGCACAGATGTGATATATTTGTTGAACAGATGATTGGTTAAAGGCGATATAATAGGTTAAAGGCGATACATCTGTTCGGTGTCTTTTATGGCACGTGGTGAATGTTCTCTTTGGCCCGTAGTGCAAAGATGAACTATTGTTTGGTATGATTATGACCAAAGGCTGAATCTGGTATAATCATGACCGTTGGTGTTATATTGAATGTCTTTGGCCCGTAGTGCAAAGATGAACTGTTGTTTGGTATGATTATGACCAAAGGCTGAATCTGGTATAATCATGACCGTTGGTGCTATATTGAATATCTTTGGCCCGTAGTACAAAGATGAACTGTTGATGTGCATGATTATGATCAGGAACTGTGAATTTGTATTATCTTGACTAATGATATTTCAGATGATAAAAGTTGATGATGTTTTTCCTAAAAAGAGAACCGAGTGGACATTATAGTCTGCATTATTCTTCTAATAGATTACTCATTCCGCTGCTATTATTGATCTGAACGTTGTTTAAGAATTTAACTGCAGTTTTTGATATAAACCTTGTAGTCTATTGTATTCTATCAAGAACTCAACTGTTGAAGACTAATGATAATTTATTCGTCATTATCTTAGTCATGATATTCTTTACTGGGCTATTTGAGCTCACCCTTTCTTTTGTTCCATTGTTTTTCAACAGGAGATGAAAACATAACAGGGTCTAACCGGGGAATGGAGTGAGGGTCCGAGGAATAGTTATCATAGTCTTCACGTTTTGTAAAATAGTGTGGCAATAATAGTGAAGACTTAGTTGTGTATTATTATACACTGTATTGTTGTACGTTGTGCTTTGTTGTAATAATTTTGTTGTAGTCTTTTGACGACTCAAGTTTGGGCTGTGTGGGCCCAGATTTGGGGGCGTCACAGTTTACCTTATATTTATGTATAAAATTACATATATATATATATATTGTAGACACCCAAATTTTGCACTTTCTCTACTAACCCTGGCAGGAGGGCAAAATCGTCATTTGACCTGACATGCGGAAAGAAAGGTGGACCCCAGCACAAAGCCACCCCAGCGATTTATGGTCAAAACCGCCAGGACAACGAGCATCCGGTCACTTGAGGCAAGGCGAACAGTTGATCCAGAAAGGCCTGAGCTGACCACAAAAGACGACTAATGGCCACTCCGCTTACGATGTTCGGGGGTCTCGCTCACCGGTGAGCGAGCGGCTGCCCAGCTCGCCGGTGAGCTGGCGGGGGTGGAAAGGGGGCAGCGCCCCCTGGAATCCAGGCACAATTATCAAATTCTATATCAAGTCGCAGCCCGCCGAACTAGCCTCCCAGAACAATATGGCACGTTTCCCAGGGATTTCCGGATTGCAAAAATACAGTCTTCCAAAACAATACAGCAAAAATTGGCGATTTAAGACCGCGTGGCACGGAAATCGAGAAAAAGAAGCCAGACAGCCGCAGATGCATCTGCGGCCAACGACTTTTGGGGCTTCGCGTGGCTCGAGGGCGGCACACGGCAGCCGAGGCGGCGGCTCAGACGGCCACAGCAGGCAGCCGCAGATGCATCTGCGGCTGCCTGGAGATCAGCTATACATCGCCATTTTCGTCCGAGAGGAAAAAAAAGAAGAAGTTTTGAAGGTTTTTTAGAGAGAGAAAAATGGCGGAAATAGAGAGAGAAACCTTCGGGTTTGTGAGAGAAATGTGAGGATTTGTCTCACTTTGTTCAATCTTCCCACATCATATTGTATCCTACATCCGATTTGAGGGCTAGTGTGTTATATCCATCAATATCAAGGCAACAATCTCGATCTCTCTTAGTATTGGTGCATGTTTTGTAGATTTATTAGATTTAATCTTTTATCTTGTTTTAGTGCTTTAATCTTTTGTAAATATTTGTTTATTTGTGCATTTGTTGGGTGGATCTTCTGTGGATCCGAAAATATTTGGTGCATTGCGTTTTAAATAGTTTGATTTAGTGTATTTGGAAGTTAGATCCAATGTAGTTAATATATTGTAGATCTATGGATTAGGGACGGTTAGAGAGGATTTATGGCGGATGAAATCTCCTCCTAACCTCCCGATAATATCCTTTTAGTTTATTTGTTAGCATTTACGTATGTAGCGATGGCGATGCATTTGTACGCTTAAATATGTAATTTTCGGGCCTTAAAGCGATGTCGGATCGAAAATTGGGTTTAAGGCCCCGTGATAATGAAACGTGCGATTGTGGGCGTTTGAGGTTATTTAGATGGCTCACATGCCCGTGAATAGCCTCAACGCTATTTTAAATGCTTGATTTTCCTTTTAACGCGAGAAAATGATTTTGGAATAAATAATAAAGCTTTTCATAAAATCAAGCAAATTATGATATTAGATCGTTCGTAGGCTAAATAAAATTGTAAGTGTCGGATGAGCTCTATTCCTATTTGACGAAGGGTTTGAAAATATGTTTTACAAAATATCATCGATTTTATTATCGAAACAAAAAAGCAATAAAAATGAACTTTTCGATTAAGTAAAATCCTTCGTGCATAGGGTTAACGAGATTCTGAAGCATTTTCAAAGTAAAGCATTCCAACGACATTCATTTAGGCACACGCGCGCGCGCACACACACACACACACACACATTCTTAGGATTTTAAAAGGATAGAAAAAAAACATCGAGATTGCGGTAACCGTATTTCACGGAAGTCGGGAGGTGCCTAACACCTTCCCCTCGCTTAAGCAAGCCCCCGAACTCTATGAATCTCGGTTTGCGGACCAATTAACTCGGAGTCACATATGAGCCAGCGATTACGAAAACAAAATTCGGATGAGTTGGTACATCCATTTCAAATATACCAACTGGCGGCTCTGGTCAATTAGCTCATAAAGAAATTTGACATTTCAAAACCTCGTCGACATTAAGCCGACCCTTTTCAAAAGTTACATCTCAATCCAAAGGCTAAAATTAGAAAGGGGACTTTTAATAATAAAAAAAACGAGACGACGAAAATCCCGGCGTCGACATATATGCATTTCGTATTTTTCACTTGTGTTGCTGACACATGTCTATCTCCGACATGTAATTTTGTTTTTCCTATAAACAATTAGAAATAATGATTATCAATTTTTAAACTTTAAGAGATAAATTAAAATAAGTCCATACTTGAAAGATGGTTTTGTCATTAACCCTTCTTTATATAACCATTCCCCAATTTCCTCTCACTCCATTTTCTCTCTCTAAAAAATCCACTCTTCCCCCACAAACAACCTCACCGTCGCTGGCGTTTCTTCTCAAACTAAAAAAAAACACAAGAAAACCCAAATTACTAATTTCAAATTTTTCAAGCTAAATCATGGCGGTCAACGAGAATAAAAATCTAAACCGTCCGATCACCGCCACCACTAGCTATCATGCAATTCTTATTCTCTCTCTCCTCTTTCTCTCTCCTACTCTCCCCGCCGTCAACGGCCAACAAGCACCGCCGGGCAGCCCGGACCCCTACCCGTATGCAAAGTTCAGCCCGTCCGTGGCCATCATAATAGGCGTCCTAGTCACCACCCTCTTCTGCATGGGCTTCTTCTCCATCTACATCCGCAGCTGCTCCCAGTCCAGCTCCGGCGGCGGGAGCGTCCGCCACACTCTCTCCTTGCGCTCCAGACGCGCCGCAGCGGCGCGTGGTCTTGACGCCTCCGTCATCGAGACGTTCCCCACGCTCGCCTATTCAGAAGTCAAGGATCTGAAAATCGGAAAAGGCGCCCTCGAATGTGCGGTTTGCCTGAACGAATTCGAAGGTGACGAAACGCTCCGGCTGCTGCCCAAATGCGACCACGTTTTTCATCCTGAGTGCATCGATTTGTGGCTCGCGTCCCACGTCACCTGCCCGGTTTGCCGCGCCGATCTAGTGCCCAAACCTAGTGAATCCACGGATTTACGCGACGGATTATCGACCCCGGAATCAGAAACTAGTGAGAGTAATAATAATATAATTGAAGTACACACACAAGGTGAATTTCATGTTACAGTTATTCCAGATGAAGATCAGGTATTAGATTCTAACAATTTGCAAGAGCCGCCGAGATCGAGGATAATGAAGCGAAACGGGAGTTTACGGTCGAACCGGCCGCCGAGATCTGGGTCAGTTCGGTCCAAGCTGTTTGGGAATAAGTTCTCGCGATCACATTCGACCGGGCATTCGTTGGTCCAGCTGGGTGAAACCTATGACCGGTTTACGTTACGTTTGCCGGCGGAGGTGAGGAAGGAAGTGATCAAGAGGGCTTTATTGAACCCGACCGGGAGCTGTGCTGCTGCGGGTTTGGCGTGTGAACAGAGCGGAAGAAAAGGGTACCGAACCGGAAATGGAACCGGGGAGGGTTCGAGTAGGGGGAGATCGTATAGGCGGCTGGGTAGTTTGGAAGGCGTGGTGAAGTCGGACAGGTGGGTTTTCTCTAGGATGCCGTCGTTCTTGACGAGAGCTTTGTCGGTAAGTTCGCCGAAGGTGGTGGTTGACGGCGAAGCATCAACGTCGGCAAAGACAGGTGGTAACCCGTTGGTGAAAATTGATGAGGCCGGTCTAGTAGCTAATGACTCGGCTAAGTTGCCGGTTTAAGCAAAACGGTCAGTTTTGATGGTTTGATTTATTGTTTAATTGGGAGATATAGAATTTGGATTGGCCTGGCAAAAGGGCCACGGCTTCCCGCGTTTGGAAATCTTTGCCGTGATTGGCTAAAAAGGGTCCACATTAGCAAAAACAACTTGTGCAGTTGTTCCACTTGAGGAATTTCCTTTTTGCCCCTTAATCTTTTTCAATTTTTTTTATTTTTCAGATATAATATATATTTTTGTGCAGATTTGTTGATTTTTTGATTTGGTGTGGACTAATTATTGTTTTCCTCTTTACATAATTTTTTAAATAATTTTATTTTTTAGGCTCCGTTTAGAACTTAAAATCATAATTTTTTAAATAATTATATTTTTTAGGCTCCGTTTAGAACTTAAAATGTGGAGGAAAAGAAAAAAAAATGAAACCACGAATAAATGCAAAACAGAAAAAAATTCTAATTATTTATACTTTTAAGTAGTTGTGAATAATTGACTTTAGCTAGCCATAATAATAATAATAATAATAATAATAATAATAAATATAAAAAAATTTATAAAATCTATCTCAATGACTAAATCTAATTGTCTAAACTTTTTTTTTTTAAAAAAATAATTAATATTAAGATCAATTCTAAAACATATTATAAAAATGCTTCAATAATTTTTTTTAAAAAATTCCCTTCTATTTTCCCTTGAATTTCCGTTGAAATATATGAGTGTATTTTAAAGTCCAAATACACTAGTAATTCTCGTTTATCTAATAACAAATTATTTAAACACAATTTATTTTATTTTTAAACACAAAGTTTGAGATTCAAACATACTTCACAAAAATTAAAATAATGTATTTAAATTTTCAACACACGGAAGTCTACTCGCACTGTGATTTTTTATTATTAAAAAAAACGTTATTCACCACCAATACTTCACAAAAATTAAAATAACAAATGGACGAATAACCAAAATACCTTTGATTTGGATACGTTATTTGAACCATCTGTCATTGTTAGAAACGGGTGTTAACTAGTACCCTTCTGAACCCCTATTTAAAACTTATCAAATGACAATTTTGATTAAATTAAAAAAAGTAGTTACATCACGAATTATCGAATACGAACTAGAGTTGAATACAATTAACCTTAGATTTAATAAGTTGATTTGACTTTTATATATATAGGAGTCGCATTTATAATAATACGAACTAGAGTTGAATACAATTAAAAGCATTTTTTTTGTGAAAATTTCTGCCACTTGAAGTTATAGTGGCACGGAAAAAAAAATTCAAAGCTGCCGTTAGAGTTTTTATCGACAGTTTTGAAAAAAAAATTATTTTATAACTAGAGCTTTTAACGACAGAAAATTTTTTAAAACTAATTTTGAGTCGTCGAGAACAGTAATTTAATAATTAATTGTTATAAATTAATTTATATATATATAGGAGGGTTCCGGGGCATACCTATTTAAGTCCCTTTTTTAATTTTGCGTTCCTCCAGTTTCTCCTATTTTCTGAAGAACCTGCGGCCGAAGTAATTATGTCCCTTTTTTAATTTCTCTCTCCTCCAGTTTCTCCCATTTTCTGAAGAACCTGCGGCCAAAGTAAGTATGTCCCTTTTTTAATTTCTCTCTCCTTCAGTTCCTCCCATTTTCTGAAGAACCTGCAACGTCCCATTTTTAATTTCTCTCTCCTTCCGTTCCTCCCATTTTTTGAAGAATTTGCAGCCAAAGCAAACGAAATAGCCTCTTGCCAAAACAAAACGGATCTGGAAACAAAAGAGAGGGACACAGATCTGCAGAAGAGACTACTCTCGCCTCAGACTTCGCAGAGAGGGAAAACGGATCTGCAGGAGAGACTTCGAACCATTGACGCTTCAGATCCGTGCTTCGATTCGGTAAACACAGTGATGTGTTATTTTGATTTCAGTTTTTCTTACTAATTTTTCTTTTCTTTTGATTCGGTAAGTCTTAACTATTTGGGATTTTGTAAACCCTAACTAGTTATACATTTCGATTTGGGAATGCTTTGGAATAAAGTTTATAGTTTTGGAATAAAGTTTATAGCTTTGGAATAAACTTCATTTAACTTCATTACAGTAATTCACAAAGTTTATAGTTTTTTAAGATTTTCTGCCTGAGAAAAATTAAAGCTGAATTAACTTCTACAGTCTCTACTTAGATTTCCTCTGTTTTCTATATGGTATAGAGTCGTATATGTGTTGTACCCTTTGTATGACAGAGCATGTTTGGAGGGTTGGAACCACTTCAGTAATATAATCTATAAGTTGTTGGGATTGCCTTTTGGGTGGCACATAGTATATTTCCTATTTAAGCTAGTATCCATTTAATCTGTCTGGTCATTAGACCGATTGATTTTTGAAGCTGTTGATGGATTTGTTTTGGAATATTATGCCATGTACATTATACTTTAGAAAGAAAGCAGCTTTTATTTAGAATGAATGTTTTACCCATTAATGATGTGCATTGCATATTTTGCGTGTACTGACCTTTGCCCTATTTTGTCGCTTATACTAGATTTATTTACTTATTAAAAAATCTATTTGCACAGAGTAGTGTTGTTAGCCAATATCAAAAATTTTTTTTTTTTTTTGAAAATGTATTATATAAAGATGCAAGATAATGTTGGTGTGACGGTCAACAAATAGAAAATAAGTGGCTAAATGTAGTTTTTTAAATAATTTATAATGTATTTCATGGGAACTTTCTGTTTAGACATATGTTCTGAACCTTAATTAGGATTTTGTGTTATCATTAGTAATAAATTGCATTACTATCTCTTTTGTGTTTCTGAATTACATCATTTGCAGCTATTTTTCACTCCATGACATTTCATTTATCAGTAGTATTATATACAAAAATATCGTCTGATCATTTTGTCTTTCTCAAGCTGTCATGAGCACAAAATCTTCAGGGAGCTCATCCCGCAATTGTAAATGTGAAGTTCCTTTACCTGTGAAGGTTTTATGGACCAAAACAAATCTCGGGTGACGATTTGTTGGTTGCACAAATTATAAAACAAAATCATGTGACTCATTTGAATGAATTGATTTAGCAATGTCACCCCGTTCAATAATTGCTCAATATTATCACGAAAATAATGAATTGAAGTCTGAAGTAGAAGTTTTGAAAAAGAGGGTTAATGAGCAACATACATCAATGACTTGACTATTGTTATTGTGAATATCAAAAATCGCAAAACTATTGTAGAAAATAAAAATCAAGAGTTAGTGGTAAAAATTGAAAAGATGAAATTGAACAATGAAAGAGTGAAAAAAATATTTATGTACTGGATGTTTGTTTTTTCTTTCATGTTGTGCTTTTTGTTGTTTGTAATGAAGTTGTAATTGCATTATAAGAAAATTATTAAATGTAAAGGAGGTGGTTTTCATCTTGTTTATATTTTTAGAATTCTAGTTTATTTTTGACATCTTATGAAGAAAATAAAATCCCACACAAATGGTAAAACACCATAAAAGGAGATTAAAATACTAGCAAAAAGCCAAGGAGCACAATATATATATATGTACTCAACTATTTCTATTATATATTTTCCCATTTCTCATTGATTCCCAACATTTACTCCCTTTTGGAGTAGGCAGCTCCAGGTCATTTCTTTGTACTTAGCTATTGCACAAACATAAGCCACTGTTTTACGGAAGACACATACAATTCAACTAGGTTTATTGAACTAGCAAATGTAAGAATTCTGCTAGGAAATCAGCTCAATATCAAAATTAAATTAAACAAATATTGGCAAGGTGAAAATAACATTGGCCAAGTACTAAACCAAATGAAAACTAGATAGCATGTGTTAAGCAAAACCACTTGAGATGTAATAATCAGAAAACCAATATAACAGCTAACAAAATATCCAAAACTGAAACAGCTGAGGCCACAAAACTATCAAAGATTGATTGAAAATATAATATCCTTTCAACTCGACCTAATTTGACTCTAATAAAAAATTACTACAAAGAAGTTGATTTGGTAATTGCTCAACCAGATATGCTTTCTAGTTACGCCCAATACCCCAAACCATGAAAACACCATCCGTGTATTCGCTGAACAACGTGCTTCCATCAGAACTCCAACTGAAGCTTATGTATTATATAACCTGCATTAAAGGTTACAACATGTAAGAACAATTGTATAAATGGAAAGCGAAACAAACACAATGATTTAATCTTGTAAAAAAATGGATAATGTCAGCAGATATACAATTCATGCCTGAATAGAGACAAATGCCTACTATAAGCATCCCAAGTCATTTTCATGACTACTGCAATTCTGAAGCCCATTATGAAAAAAAAAGACATTAATACAAATCTAAAGAATTATAAATGTTGTTATAACAATTCAATGTTGCACCTATGGGTGAATCACTATCATCATCTGAACTTGGATACTGAGTAATATCATCATTTGATATTCCAGTTCTACATTTATAAAAATAGCAAAGTTAATTTAATAAAAATATCAAAGTTAATTTTAAACAAATAACAAAGTCAAAATAAATGAATTTGCTTACTGATTATTAAGCACCAAGCAGTTTCTTTTATCGTACGTCACACTAACTTTGCCACATTCATGACAACGTTTACCCTTGGGATTTTTTATTTTCCCCAAACCCCTTTCTTTGCCACTCTTGAGCCTTTTACCACACCCTTTTGATCGCACTTGGTTCAGCTCAATATAACTATGTTCATAAGAACAAGTCATAGTAACCGACTTGGATACACTATTTCCACCACAATCCACTTCATTGTTTCTTTTGGAACCATTCTTCCCAATAATTTGATTGATCTTTTCATTCACATTATCTAAAGATTCTTTTAAAACATTTGTGACTTCTTCATTTGTAAGAGCCCTATCAATCAAATCTAAAGAATGTTGAATCAATTGATTTCGTAAGAGTACGTAAAATATGGCTTGTCATCTTTTATCGTCACACCATTATCATCAATTACACTACTTGATTTTGTCGTCTTTGTCCACCTCTTCAAAATGTATTTCGTAGGCAATTTGTCAATATCATGATACTTGTTTAAGTAAGTTATCATGTGACGCCCTCAAAATCTCTATACCTCTTGTAGCAGATTAGGTGCTCACACTAACTGACACTACAAGAAAAAGCTTCAATTCCGACGGAATTGATTTCGTCGAAAATAATATAATTACGACGGAATATTCCGTCGTATTTAATTCCGTCGATAAAGAGTTATAATCGACGGAATTCCGTCGATATAGTAGAGTCTTGTTGGCGCCAAAATTCCCTCGTCCAGAGGATATAATTTCGACGGAATATAACATATAATCGACGGAATTTCTGTCGACATTATATTATTTTCGACGGATCTAATATCGACGGAATATTCCGTCGAAAATAAGTTAAAACCCTTTTCATCGTCTTTTTCCCCCAGCCGCTTCAGTTTTTTTTTTAACTCTCTCTCTCTCTCCTCGCGAAATAGTTCTCCCGTCTCTCTCAACTTTTCGGCCCTCCGATCGACCAACGACCCACCTCCGGCCCACCCCTCCGACCGACGACGTCCGTGCGTCCGTAGCATCTAAGGTATGTGTATATATATATATATATAGCAAGTGTGCCGGCCGGTTGGAATTTTGTGCCGGCCGATTGAGTTTTTTTTTTCCGGTAGCACTAATGTGATATATATATATATATTCTGAAATTTCATGGAAATTATATGGAAATTAATTGTGGCAGTATATGGACTATATATAATTTCTTGTGTATGTTAATTTATGGCAGTATGTGGCATTTCTTATTATTTTGTGTATTTTCGACGGAATTTCCGTCGAAGATATAATTCGAATTCCAACGGAATTATTTATTTTCGACGGAATTATTCTGTCGGGTATATAATAATTATGACGAAGATTCCGACGACATAAATACGTCGGGGATTATTTATTTTCGACTGAATTTTCGATGAAATTAATTCCGACACGGTTATTTTCGTCCGAATTGTCGACCGAATTTTCCGTCGGGAATATTATAATTCCGACGGAATAGGTTTATTTCCGACGGAAAGTTCCGTCGAAATTATGCCTTTTTCTTGTTGTGTGATTTACTATAAATATTCCATAATACATAACTTCTATAAATCTCAGGTTCACAGTATCCCATAACATATAGTAGTTCTCGTCAGAATAATTACTATGTTTGAATACCCTCACTTGGATGTATAGATTCATGTCTCATGGATATCTCTTTCATATCAATAATTTCTATCTATTTGACATTCACAGTACTAAGTGATAAGTTTGTTCTTCGAACAGAAGAGCAACTCTCGGTTCTTACAGAACTCCTTCAATCATTTAATACCCTTATTCAGATGTATAGTTCATATAGATACTGTACTAAATCAGCACAACATTCTAAATAATCTAAAAATGTAAGTACAAAGCAATAGTATCAAAAGATTATAATATATTTCATAACTTTGATTTCGGTTACATAAATTTCCAAACAATATATTGTTAATATATCAAAGTCTTAAAAGACTTAAATATACAAGTAAAAGTAATAAACATAATCTAACAAGATCTCTTTCCATCGGGCTTCATAATCGAATGAGCTGGATTATCTTTCAATGATGCAAATGAAATTATATTTGCAAGGATGAGCTACAAAAGCTCAGCAAGTTTCAAATAAAATGAATAAACTACCCACATTGTGTTTGAATTCGAAAGAACATTTATTTCAATAATTTTCCATTATTATACTAAGGTTTGTCCGTCAACCAGTTGAATCCAGATTTTTGTCAATCATCAAGACTTAAAAATCATAAGTTAATTTATTTAACCAAACATTGTAATTATTCCTAGAGGTCACGTAGACTTAGAAATCATTAGTTCGGATATTTAACAGGAGATCAACCTGTTTATATCCTAGGAGTATGTGTGACGCCCCCAAATTCGGGCTCCTTGAACCTTGAATTTGGTGCTCACTGTTTATACATTCTACTTTCATTTACCACTACTGAATATTTCTAATAATATATATTGCATCCATTAATATTCAAGTTAATACAAAATATACCTACCAAATTCTCAAGGTCATCAACCTTTACATACATACAGCGTTACTAGGATAAGTATTCCATATCTACAGCCACAAAATGGATTTAAAACTACCAGCATGGGACAATTCATCATTTCTTCATTCCGACATCTTTCCTTTGCCTTTGTCTTTCTTATTTATACTCTCAGATTTAACATCTTTGTTTGCGTCACATTAATCAGGCAAGGATGAGTAACCGAAGTGCTCAGCAAATATAATGAATTGAATAACAATGCACCATGAGAAAAATAATTTATAACAATAACGTAACATGATCTCATTTCAAATGGAAGAAAATAACTGAGGAAATTATCCTTTGAAACATGATAAATAAGAATTATACTGAGGGTCACAAGACCATTGAACATAGGTTAATCAATGGTAACACTGATAACCTGTAGGTGTCATAAAGACCATAAAACCTTAAACCCGTACTCGAGGTGATCGGTCTCTCGTACCTATGATTGTGCACATCATATTACCGCATATCGCGGAGTATTGAAATTTAAAGCATCTGACAAGCTATATCCCCTGAAACAGAGTTGTTCATCTCAGTTTCTAAGAGTCCGCACCAAAACAATTTGGTTTGGCTCAGCACTTAACAATAAAGAGTAATTTGAAATTCAATTGTATCAAAAGTCTAGCCAGACAAATGGCATAAACTCATAATCATCAACTCACTAATCAACAATTATGATTCGTTAAAATTTTCATCTAAGAGTGAATGTGAGTAACAACAGAGATTTTTAATTTTAATTGAACAATTTACAATATCAATTGAAATCAATATTCAAGAGAGTAGAATAATGATAAAAATTGGGAAATAGAACTCAATTGAGATTTTAATATCTAGCATATGATAAATGGTTCAAGATTAGGGTTTAGGAACTTGTCTTGACGTCCGATTATTAAATTAACGGCTAATTATCCTTTCTTGGACAACCTATAATAATAACATAATCAAATATTAATAATTTAGTAACCCACGATATTAATTTATATAATTAATATCACTCACAACATAATTATTCTACCCATCGAATTTATTTTGTTGTTTACAATTAATTATAACCTAATTTGGTTATTTAATTTAACCGTGCCCTTTTTTATATCCTCATATAAAGAACTTAAATACTAATTGAAATTATTCTTCAAAATTGGAAAAATGTTAAATTTAATTTATAAATCATTTTTATGTAAGACCCCGAATTTTATGAAATACAAAATTTAATTTTTCTTCATATATATTTTTCCTGAAACAGTAAGTGATTAAATTGACAAAGTTAAAAGTTAACGATGTTATGTGCAAATTATATTTTGTCGGACAATATTCATTTGGTACGGGAATATTCGTTCTGTCGGAAAATATTCGTACGACGGCGCTGTACATTGGTGGACCCCACAACGAATAATTGTCGGATATAGAAAATGATATAAATAATTTTTAAATGGTCAATTGTACTATCACTTTTAATTGTTAAAATATCCAGTGATAAAAGAATAGTAATATACGGTATTACAAGTAACATACGGTATTACACAGTAGCACACGATATTGCACAGTAGCACACAGTATTGCAGAGTGTTTCGTATTATTAAACTGATAAAGTGGTTATCGTACAATATTTGACTTTATTGTCACATGCACAATAATTCATATTATTAAACTGATAATTGTCACAGTAGTATATGCACAGTAATTCACATTATTGAATCAATAATTGTCATGACACAGTAACGTATTCTTTCTTTTACATACTTTCTGCATTATTGTTATCTCTATTATGATATTATTTAAACAGTTGTATTCCATTAATTAATTGACTTGATATCTAACTCAGAGAGCCAACTACACTGTATTTATAACAATTAGTCATAATAATGAATAAGTGTGAATTATTGTTGAATAATTGAAATGATAAAATTATTTGTTTATTATAATAAATAATATAAAGTTAGGTGATATAAAATGAATGGTATATATTAAAGATAATGTAATAATTATAAAGTTTTAAATGAACGGTGTAGATTGAAGATGATATTTAAATGAATGGATTAGATTAAAAAATTCTTAAAAGATGAAATGAATGGTATAGATTAAAGATAATATAGAATTTAAAATGGATGGTGTAGATTAAAGATGATCTTTAAATGAATGGTTTAAATTAAAGAAATCTTAAAAGATGAAATGAGTGGTAAGGATTAAACATTATTTTGAAATGATCGGTTTGGATTAAATTAGAAAATCTTGGTTATGATAAGATTTTTGGCTATAAATAGAGGCCTTAACTTAAGGATTTTTCATAAATTTTCTTTCCCATTCTTTCTTTCACTCTCTAAATACTTCTTTGTGTAAGTTCTTTCTAAGTGTGCTTAAGTCATCTTGAGTATTTGTGAAGATCTATAAGTATACGAGTACTGTTCAAGTTAATCAACCTCTTATAAATCAATATCCAGTCACGTGTTAAGGTAAGAGATTCCATCTTTTTCATCTTCCACTTTTCAAACTTAATACCGTAAGGAATTATCATTCTTTGATTCTCGAAAATAATATTGTTTCTCTTTTACTCATAAGATATGTCATTTATTTCAATGTATTAAATTGTGGGAATAACCTTACGGCGCGGATTACCGCCTGTTGGTGAATAATCTTTCGTATTCATTCCTTATTAATCTCTGAGAATAACCTGACTACGCGGATTATCGCATATTTGGTGAATTACTCTTTGTATTCATTTCCTATTTTTCTAAACATTTCTATTGAACTGTAACCATTATTCTGAACTGTGGATCTTGAATATCATTTTTGAATTTTACTCCACATCATGTTGACAATTTGGACATTATTTAAATCTGCACAAAGTAAACTTCCGATACTTATTGTTTATCCTGTTTCTTCTGTGCATCATTTGTATCACTGTTATTTGTACTAATCATCAAAAATCAAGCTGTTGTGAATATCTGTGGCCGGGGGCACAAATGCGATATAATTGTTGAACATATGATAGGTTAAAGGCGATATAATAGGTTAAAGGCGATACAGCTGTTCAGTGTCTTTTAAGACACTTGGTGAAAGTTCTCTTTGACCCGTATTGCAAAGAAGAACTGTTGTTTGGTATGATTATGACCAAAGACTGAATACTGGTATAATCATGACTGTTGGTGTTATATTAAATATCTTTGGTCTGTAGTGCAAAGATGAACTGTTGATTTGCATGATTATGACCAGGAACTGTGAATTTGTATTATCATGACTAATGGTATTTCAGATGATAAAAGTTAATGATGTTTTTCCTAAAAAGAGAAGCGAGTGGACACTATAGTCTGCATTATTCTTCTAATAGATTGCTCATTCCGCTGCTATTATTGATCTGAACGTTGTTCAAGAATTTAACTGCAATTTTTGATATAAACCTTGTAGTCTATTGTATTCTATCAAGAACTCAACTGTTGAAGGCTAATGATAATTTATTCGTCATTATCTTAGTCATGATATTCTTTACTGGGCTATTTGAGCTCACCCTTTCTTTTTGTTCCATTGTTTTTCAACAGGAGATGAGAACGTAGCTAGGGTCTAGCCGGGGGATGGAGTGAGAGTCTGAGGGATAGCTATCGTAATCTTCACGTGTTGTAAAATAATGTGACAAGTCTGAGGGATAGTTCTGTATTATTATACACTGTATTGTTGTACGTTGCACTACTTATAATAATTTTGTTGTAGTATTTTGACAACTCATGTTTGGGCTGTGTGGGCCCAGATTTGGGGGTGTCACAACACCAAAATTTCCTCCTCTCCTAGTAGTGGTGGTGCTCGGTGGCGATGATGGTGGTGGGAAGGAAAGAAAAGAAATGAAATGAGATGATTTGTGTTTTTGTTGGTTTGGTTAATATTTGCTCTTATTATTATTAAGTTTTAAGTGTGAGTTGTGTTTAAATTTTACTCTAAGTCCACCGACTTAGGCGTAAATTGGTAAAAAAAATCATGCACACAACTTAATTTAATACATTACGTAGTTATTTCGTGTAATAAATATTTTATTTAATGTATATAAAATATTTATTTTAATTTATCAAAATTCATAAAATGATTTATAAATAATATTTATATATTTTTAAGGTACTTTACTTGATAAATTTTGTACACGCATAATGACATGCATGTAATTATATGAAGTACTTTATACTCCCAAAATTAATAAAATAACACACATAACTTAATAAAATTAAAAAAATTCACGTTTCAACTTTGCTACATATACATTACGTAAACATCCATGTATTTTCTATTACTACATAATATATACATATATCAATTATTATATATATATATATATATATATATATATATATATATATATATATGTATTATAATAATTTCTTTCACATACTTAAATCACAAAAATATTAAATCTCATAAAAATATAAATAATTCTATTTTACATAAACACAATTTATCTTATTAAAAATAAGAATTATTCATATTTATTTATTATTCTTTTTCACTATTTCATTTATTTTATATAAACTATATCATACAATATTGTATAATTTATGTAATTATTACTTTTTCCTTAACAAATTTATTTTCTTGTATAAATTATATATTTACGCTCATATAATTTATATAATCATAAATTCCTTTATATTTAATTATATTTTCTTATATAAAATATATAATTTATTACTATATATTTTATATAATTAGTTACTCTTCTTAATAATTCCCAAAATTCCCCATAATAATTAATTAATCTATAATCAATAATTTTGACCTTGTTAATTCTTTCGTTAACTTTTAATTTAATTTAGGATTAATTTCCAATATTAATCCCCATTTTATTGACACAATTCATTAATTTAGTAACCGTAACAATAAAGTATATATATACATAATTAATTTACACAATTCACATTACCTACTTAGTTTAAATAATTAAAATACACATATTTTCTTTATTTAAACTTTTTACACGTCATAATATCCTGGATATTACAGTATGCAGATCATCATACCAGTGTTTTAGACACACTAAGGCCAATACATTGACTGCCTAAATTAAACCATGGTCAGCACTATAGAAGCCAGGTCAGCACTCTTATATAAAGAGGTATCATATCAGTATAAATGACGTACCAACAATTGGTTTCCACTAAACACTTTATACTTTGATAATTTATCAAATTAAATTCATGCGAATAATCGTTCATTTCTTTAAGTTATGCTTGAACAAGAAGCAATAACTTCCAAATAACATATAACACAAACATGATATTTAAATGAGTTCGTACAAGAACTACAATACTTGTTTAAAAATAAACAAGATCAAAAAGAATTATCACAATAAATATTTCACACAATTAAGAATTTCATGAATTTCAACAATTTTAATTATGTTGATACACGGAGTGCAAGAGAAAAGGAAACTTGCTCAATATCCAAGATGAACTTAATAATGCCAATGAAATTTAATAATTAAAATCACTTTGTTTCACGAAGTGCAAGAGAAAAGGAAACTTGCTCAATAATCAAGAAGAATTTCATAATGCAAATGAAATTCAATAATTAAAATCATTTTGTTGCACGAAGTGTAAGAAAAAAGGAAACTTGCTCAATAAACACGAGTATTGATGAAAGACTTGCACAATAAAATAGGTTCAAGAAAACTTGTTCAATGAAAATAAGCTTAAGATAGAAAATTTGCAAATATCTAGCCAAAACAATTGACTCAGACTACTTCTAAAATAGTTCATGAATAAGAGAGCTTCAAATGATTCATAGTTCAATGATAGATCAAGAATGCAATGTACAATATGCGAATGTCGAGAAAAATTATCGATGTGGAATAATTTACAATAATTAAACTACTTGGCATATACTTGAAATATAACTCGAGTTAAAGTTAGAAAACTTGTATGGTAATCGTGCGTGGTATTTAGACTGATATTTATTGCTTAAATATATTTCATTTATAACAATAATAATTGTTAGAATATATACAAATATATATTCATCTTAATTAACTAATTACGATAATTATTTGGCATTAATTCATCATTTTAATTGATGTATTAGATGTTATATCAATAGTACGTTGAGGATTCTATCAATAGTAATTTTGACGTCATTTTTGTGGTGCAAATTACTTTATGATATCATGATACCGTACCTTCACAGAAAATGCGTTGAGGATTCAGTCATTGTCATATCCACACCACATGGTGTGTTGACGCTTTTAGAAATATATTTTGATCTTTTCAAATCATTATGGTCTAGCCGAAACAAGTAGCATAGACTCTTCTTTAAACGTTTCAAAATTATTTGAAAATCATTTTAGGTTTTATCATACTACCACAGGTAACAATAAATTGTTTCCACAACTCGAGTTACTACGATTTATTGATAAAACTCAAAAATTTAAAAGTCCTTTCTAACGGCACACAAGTGCGAATTTGACACGATTTTAAGAATTCAAGGTCTAGCATAGGTAGAAGATTTGGAATATCCTAAAATCTCAAATAATCACCAATTTTACTCCTTATCTCTTCTTTTTTTTTAGCTTAATAACTATATCTATTATAGCTTTAATCTTGCTACTTAACTCTACCCACACTTACTGTTCATCAAACTTACCACGTAATTGGGCTCAGGAACTTACCACAATCATATGGTTTAAGGAGCTTGTCATAATCAGGCCAAAGTCGCTCATTCGCTGAGGGGCTCCACCACATGACTATGAGTCACGAACTTGCCATACGTGTCGGTTATCAGAACACGAACTTATCTTAACATACTCTACCTATCCGTTATACACATGAGAAAAGAATCACATTCTCAATATACATATAGCGAATAGCGCGACACTAGGTTTCAATTGTTCATCACTATAGGAAGCCGAATGGTCGTCAAACCAAACACAATCTCCTACCCATACAAGAATTTGGTCAACTCAACCACTATATAAGAAGTTAAGCGGTCGTTAAACCAATAACAAATCTCATTCCCATACAAAGGACTATTCAACTCAACCACTATATCAATATAGGAAGCTAAGCGGTTCTAAAACTAAGCACAAATTCCCCACCCATACAAGGAATTGTACAACTCAGCCACTAACATGAGTCCTCAATTAAAAACCCATAAACCTCTAACTTCTCTTAACTTGATATGAATTTTCTCAATCCATACCTTATCACACTCAATGCTTCAAGAGTTCACTTCTAACTATTTCACAGTATCTTCATTATTATAGCACCATGCTATCAACATAATCTCTTAATCATTTAACAGACTATCTGCATTTCATGATTTTACTCTGATTACTATGATCTTATTTTGCAATTGATTTCACTTTACAATTTTCTCATTTATTCTAGGATCGCTTAATTCTAAAATATCATCACTCGTCTTTGTTCATTTTACTGTACTATCCTTCTTTTTAAAGAATCTTTTTAAATTCTTGAATCAAGCTTTTTATGATTCTTTTCCATTCATTTTGAATTCAACCTTAAAGATCTTTCTTTGAATCTCCTCAAATATACACTTATTTTCTCCTTTATGAATTCCATATATTCAACTCTTAATTGCTTAAACTCCATATGAGTTTATCCTTTCATTGTCTTCAATATATTATCACGATTATAGCCTAAGGTACTGCTACCTAAGAACTATAATCTATCAGCTCTGATACCAACTTGTGACGCCCCCAAATCCGAGTACTTTGAACCCTAGACTTGGTACGTCACGATACAACATCTTCAAACATGATCTATAACTAATGCGGAAATATATAAACATAAATTGTTTATTTAAGAGTATTCTACAACATTTTCCAAGGTTTCTAACCTTAACTTACACATATACCTCTAGATTCATAAAAAAGTTTACACAATTAACTTACATCGAATAACTAATTAGTTATCATGCATGACACAATAATATTGTCCTCCGCTTTTGTCTCCTTCTTTCCTCGAACATTCGTATTATTCTGAAATTTGTTATCATGATATAGCAAGAGTGAGCAACGACTTTGCTCAGCAAGTTTAAATACAATAACGATATATCATGATTGAAAGAAAGAATAAGCTTTTGGATTTTCAACAATATAATAATTGTGAAAGAGTACGAATCATAATTTCAATAATTGAATGACTGAATCAATTAATGTTGAGTGTCAATAATGATCATGAATAAATTTTACTGAACCTTAGGGTAATGAAGGTAATTAGCCTTTCATACCTGATGAACACATGCAACATACACTATGTGCGAATCAACATTTTAAAGAGGATGAATAATTATACAGAATTAAACCACTAACATGTTTGAACATAATAATCTTGAGTTTGAGTTAGGAAACTTGCTCAATAAAATAATATATACTGCTCGAATATAAATTGAGTAGGGTTTAGGGAACTTGCCTGATAGTCGATCTACACCTAACTAGCTTTAAATAACTCTCTTTGAATGACCTAATATTAACAACATTAGTCTATCAATTAGCACTACGTAAAATTGTACAATTATGCGCTCAAATATGCTATTTATCTAGCAAATAAAAGTGACATAATAAATAATTTAATATACTATCATTAACCTATAAAATAATTAATCAATCTTAGGTTAATAATTTAATTAATTTATATCAATTTTCTCAAGTGTTAAACACTTATTAAACTATTAAACAATTTATTTTAATTGTTTAAACAAATGAGTTAAAAGATATTTTCTTTATTTCATATAATCTAATTTCATTTAATTACTATTTAACATTAATTAAATAGTAAGAAATTAACTGCCTTTAGTTATTATTTAATAATAAATAATAACTTACTAGATTTATTTATTATTTAAAGTTAATCAAATAATAAATAATTATATTATATTATAAATAATCAAATACCCTTAGTTATTATTTAATAATAAATAATAACTAACTAACTAGATTCATTTATTATTTAAAGTTAATTAAATAATAAATAATCAAATTATATAGTAAATAATCAAATATCATTAGTTATTATTTAATAATACATAATAACTAACTGGATTTATTTATTATTTAAAGTTAATCAAATAATAAATAATTAAATAATCAATCCTAGTTGTCTTTAATTATTATTTAAAAGTAATTAAATAATAATTAATTAATTTATCATCCTTGTTTATTATTTAATATTAATTAAATAATAAATAATTAATTTAATCATAAATTTGGAAAATATAATATTAAACTAACTAGATTAATATTTAAAATATTTAAATATTAATCCTAAATACTTATTATATCCTCCAAACGCTATCAATATTTATTTTATATTAATATAAGATTTTCCACCAATTTTCATAATTTTCTAACATTTATAGAATTTTCTATGAATTTCCACTATTTTTAAATAACCATAAAAATACAATAAATATCTAAGCTCTTCAATAATTCACCAAAATTTTTCAGTAATTCAGAAATAATATCATAACACTACTGTAAAGTAATTTTCAGAAAAAAATAATTTTTCTGTAATTAAATTATAATTTTAAATGTGCTGAAAATTCCGAAAATCATAATAATTAGCCCATTTATCCGAAAATTACGAATCTTATGTCCATTTCACATGAAATTTAATTCTCTACAACTTTCTAGTACAAAGTTTATTCTAATTCTACCTCTAACATAGAGAAACGGGCTTACCAGAAAGTTGGCCGGAAAATATTTTTCGGTCATCTTCTCCGGTGGAATAGCAGATTTTTTGACGAGTTTTCCGGGATTTTCTTGCCCAGATCTGCTCTCTTATATCTCACGGTGTCATACGTATGATTAAAATTTATAATGGAACCCATCATTATCATGTTCTTAAAGCACATACATAAACCACATAATCATATAATCTCCTTCATGATTTCTAGCCTTATTCCTCCAGACCCTTCATGGTATTCACAGCAATAAATCAACACCCACAGCAACACAAGCATATGAAACAACTATGATATTAACTAGGAGTTTTAAGGTTAGTAAACATTTTACCTCTTTTAAAATATTAGAGCTCTTGCTTGCTATGGAACTTGATTAAAGTTGATTGAAACTCCTTCTAGGCTGCTGTAACCCACCAGATTCGTCTCTCTATAACCCTCTAATAAGTTTGCTTAGTTGCTTGATATTATTCTTGGATGTTATTCTCCTTCTCTCTGTCGTCTATTTCCTTCTCTATGTTCCGCTCACTTGTTTAGGAAATGAAATAGGAGGCACAAATTGGCTGCTTAAGGCTGAGTAATTCCTTCCCTTTCCGAATACACCCTCCTTTCCACAGCTATAACCCCTGATATTTGGCCTCTATGGAAGAAGCTTTGCGCAGCCCCTACAAGGCCCCTAATGTTAGTCTACAATATCACATTACGAGCTACAACCCTGAACAGCTACACTACCCTCTTAGTGCTGTCAATTCCGTCCCTTTCTTGTCCCCTTGGTGTCCCAAATTAATAGCCCCAAGCTGAACAATTCGCCTAACATAAAACCCCAAAGTTTGGGCTGATTTATTTGGGTTATACATAGACAATGGGCTGCTTTAGTTTGGCTGAAACAACCCACATTTAACCCCAAGGGCTGCCGAATTGGGGTTAGGAGTATAAGGCTGGATCATTAAATACACCCTTGATCAAAACAATGATACTTGGGCTGCTAAAATATTTACCCAAACATAATAAACTCTTGGGCCTTTATAAATCTCATGGTTATAATTATAATCAATTTGGGTATACAGCCAATCAGAGCTACCAAATGAACTGACACATAATTCATACTAATTTGATAATTAATAATTTGGATACAAATATCATTATCCAGCATTATTCCAAAATATATAAATTAAACTTAGTGTTTAATTAATTATCACCTTAACTTAGCCTTTTAAAGGCTCATTTTTAGGACATCAATTAAATAATCTAAATTTACCTAATACCCATGAAATTAATCAATTAATTCACATGGTTCTAAATTTTAAAACAGTGAGTTTCATTATTTAATTAGCACACTTCATCTCCTTGGGCTAATTTAATTTATTTCCATAAAATATAATCCGATAAATCCCAATTAGATCCCTTGGGCTTATTATGGAATAACTTCATCATAGTAATTAAAGCTTTGTAATTAGTTAATTATCACTAATAAAATACCTTAATTAAATATATCATTTAATTAAGTATTTTGTTATACCCACCTATGAGATCATCAATTTAAGTTATTTAATAAATAACTCAAATTGATTAGCTACTTATGCAATTAAATGATTTAATTACCTATCAAAATCAATTACCAAATTGAACATACAATTATATTATTGTATATTCTCATCTTATTCCATAATTAAATTACATACATAATAATTTAAATTTTTCCCACTGATTGCACAGTAATTATTTAAGTAACATAATTATGACTATTGTTAATTAAAATTAGAATTTAGCTAGGCTGGGTTTATAAGTTCAAACCCCATAATTCATAACCCACAAGGTAAATTAATAACTTGTGTTTCAAAATAATTATCTCGCATTGTTCCAATATAGCATAATTAATTTTTGGGCTTAATTAATTACGTCCCAAACTTGGCCTTTAAGGGCCCACAACTAAATTATTAATTTAAATAGCCTACATTTAGATCATAACTCATGAATTAAGTTAGATAAATTAATTCATGAAACCTTCTCTTTCGTTCCCTAATTAATTCAATTATTTGGATTAACTAGGTACACATCTCCTTCTGTTCTTGATCACACGTAAGTTTCACTATTTAAGCCATGTTGGCTTTCCTTTTTAAATTTTATTTAAATATACATTTATAAAAATGTATACCTTCATCTTCTCACATCACTAAAATAAATATTTAGTTCATATACCTCATTTAATTTAAATTAAATATTACACAAATTTTTCTGGTCATTACAAATGCTAGGATTCAAGTTAGTTATATATATAACTTAACTTTTATGTAGCATCTAAGGATTTAAATTATTAAATCACTTGACTTCCTTCCTCATTCCTTAATTAATTCATTTAACTGGATTAATTAGGCAACTCTTCACATCTTTCATAATTCATTTAATCACCTCTATACCTTTTCTATACTCTAAACTTAGGTGTTTAATTTTAAGCCTTTATTTTCTTTTAAAATTTTATTTAAAAGAAGTATTGTAAATATTCGAGTTATCACAACATCTCTAATTACAAGCCCAGAGCAAATAGGAAAAATTATCCAGAATTGATTTTTTAGATAAGTCAGTTAACAGAAAAATTAAATCGAGATCAGTATGTTTATCGAATTTAAGTTTGTTGTGACGCCCCCAAATTTGGGTATTAATACCTCGAACTCAATGTTCACGATCTAATACAACTATATCATACACACATCCTAAAAATAACACATAATATCTATTGCAAAAAAATAAACATATGTTGTTTTTACAAAAGGGTTAACTACTAGTCCCAAGGTACAAAACCTTATCAACATACATCACAATTAATATATACAATAGGATTCGTGTTACATGTACTTAGTCTTAAACAAAATATACCAGTAAACAATTAATAATCCATCACGTCTATGATTTTATTTTCCCCAAACCTTTATTTTTATTTGAACATTCAGGTTTAGTTGCAAAAATTTCGTGACATAGCAACTTAGCAAGGGTGTTCAACTAGCTTGCTCAGCAAGTTTTGAATAAATAATATGAGATATGTCATGATTGAATAAGAATTGAATGATTCAATGAATTCAGGAATAAATATCTAAACAATATGATCAATGCGCGAATACTGAATAACAATTGACTATTTAAATACTGAGTTGTCAAATAGACTGTGAACGTCTACTGAGGAATCAGTCTCTTGATTGACCATCTTAGGTTACATTTTCAGGCATGTACTTGAGGGGATCAACATCTCATACTCTATGTATATGCATAACATTTATTCTGTCTGTATCGTCTACATGATACTTAGGTTATTCTCCATTATGGGTTGTTATTCTCAGTCTAAGAATTCGTACCACTATGGTTTGGATAGTCTTTAAAATAAATTACCATATATCTGGTCGAACGAGTGGCTTAGACTTCTTTTTTAACTTGTTCATGAATGTAAGAACTTTAAACGATTCATAGTTCAAGAGTGAAATATGAATTCAATTGCACTACATGTGAATAACAATAACATTGATGTGGAATAATTTGCAATACAAAATAAGTCAGGGTTTAGGAACTTGCTCAATATAAATTTGAGTAAGGTTAGAAAAGCTTGTCTGTCGACTTACTGATAATTCTCTTAACCTTAATTTTCTTTGAAAGACCTAACATAAATAATGTCGGTTTATCAATTAGTACATCACATAATCGTTCATTTGACCATTTATTTACTCTATTTATCTAGCATTTATATCAATTAGGATAATCATACAGTACACACAATTCAATTTTATATCATTTATCCCTATAGAAACATTTAATTGTATAGGGAAATGCTTTAATTCCCTAATATCACTCCTCCTTAAGTAATATTAATTTATTAAACTTAAAACATCCATCCTCCATTCATTTAAACCCTTAAACAATTAATTATAATTGTTTAAGTAATTACGTTATTACTTACCATCACTTAATTGATAAATAATTACCCATGTTACATTTATTTATTATTTAATGTTAATTAACTAATAATTAATTAACCTTATTTATTAATTAATGTTAATTACAAAATAAATAATTAGTTTAATCATTTAAGTATTCTTTAATTAATCATCCTTATTTAATAATAAATAATTATTGTGTCAACTCTATCTTCCTTTAATTATTATTATTTAATATTAATAATAATTAATTAATTACCTTTACTTATTCTTTAATATTAATTAAATAATAAATAATTAATTCATTAACTTTATTATTCTTTAATTTTTATTTAATGTTGATTAAATAATTATTAATCAATTAATTAACCTTACGTATTATTTAATGTTAATTAAATAATAAATAATTAGTTTAATTATTTAACTATTATTTAATGTTAATTAATTAATTAATCATCCTTATTTATTATTTAATACTAACTAAATAATAAATAATAAATTTAATAACTTAATTACCCTTAAATTATTAGTTGATGTTAATTAAATAATAAATAATAAATAATTATCCTTACCTATTATTTAATAATAAGTAATTAGTTAACAACTTTAAAAAACCGGCAGTATTTTTTCCATATTTGACCTCCTTTGTTCCAACTATAAAATAAAATTTACATGTTTGATTGACCTTAAATTGGTCTGTTAGATTTGTATCTTTCCGAACTACAAGATTCTATCATCAAAATATAAATTTGGACACGTTTTGGTTGCTGAAAATGATCGAAAAGTAGACTATTGTGCACATAATTTTAATAGTGAGGTGTTTTTGATCAAAAATTCATATCTTGCTCATTTTAAATCATTTTTACATAATAACAAAGAGGTTTTCATTATAACTTACGTATCTAGCATATGAAGAACAAAAATCACCTAAATAATTTGTAACTTTCAAAATGAAGAGCTTAGGAATACATGATCGATTTAGGGTCTTTTGGTAAAACTTATTTCCAAGCTTTTTGACAAACTTTTTTTCCATAATCTCATATAAATAAGCATGTTAATCACATAAAACTCTAGGTCTATCATTTTAGTATAGATCTAGACCTTTAGAGTTTGAAAGAAGAGATTTCCCCATAAAAATCACATTTTACACATAAATAGATTAATGAACTAAGGTTTTATATCTCTTAGATTTTAATGCCCTCTTTCTTAGCTTCCCAAAATAGACTATGGAACTTGATGACATCCAAGAACACCTTCTCTTGGTTAAGAATAGCTTGACTCACTTTGACTCGGTTTAACTCGGTATAGAACTCACTAACTCACTTAAGAAAAATCACTAACTCACCAAGTCACTCACTTTAACTCACTAATCTAGCAATGGAAGAACTCCTGCAATATTTTTTGTAACCCTTCACCCAAATGTCAAGCACTCTATTTATAAGAGAGCAAATCTATAGATATAAGAATTGTAAGTATGCATTTGTCAAACTTGGTCCATGAATCCAGGGATTGCTTTGAAATTTTCTTGCCAACAAAATCACTACTTGAGCCCCTCCCAATTCCAATCGGCTGCTCCCCCTTTTTCATACCATTTTTGATTTATTTTTATGTTAAAATTTGCGTAATTAACCTTCTAGAAGATGGGTCATGAATTGGGCTTTGAAATTAATTTTCTTTGGGCTCCATAACATAATTTATAGGACCAAATAAATACCACTAGTCACACACCACAATTGGGCTAGTTTAAATAAAATACATAGTCACATTGCATAGTCTACAACTCCATTACTCAATTAACTCACATTGGGCTTGTTTAAATTAATTATTGGACCATTTTAATAATCCAATTAAATTAGTCCAATTATTCTTGCTATATTCAAAGTGGTTGAATATTTAATTAGGATTTACTCCTTATAAAATCCTTGATATTAAATCTTTGAATTAGTCCACTAGCTTAATTATTCTATTAATAGGACCCTTTTTAATTTAATTTAGCATTTTGTCACTGTTCATACCAACATATGCACTTTAAATAATTCACGCCATAATTGGAAATTAAATTCCTAATTTGATATTAAAAAAATTGAAAAATTCGCGGTCATTACATCTGTCTTGCTTGGTTCGAAGTATTTCTTCAGATCCGTGTTGCCACTGACCTGCTGCTATGTTTTCTCAGATCTAGGTTTGGTGAGAGTAGTCTCTTCTGCATATCCATGTTCCCTCTCTTGTGTTTCTAGATCTGTTTTGTTTTGGCAAGAAGCTATTTCATTTGCTTTGGCTACAGGTTCTTCAAAAAATGGGAGGAACGGGAGGAGAGAGAAATTAAAAAGGGACACTGCAGGTTTTCAAAAAAATGGGAAGAACTGAAGGAAAGAGAAATTAAAAAAGGAACTTAATTGCTTTGGCTGCAGGTTCTTCAGAATTGGAGGAACAAGAGGAGTGAGAAATTAAAAAAGGGACTTAAATAGGTATGTCCCTTAAGGGGGTATGCCCTGGAACCCTCCTACGCACACACACACACACACAATATGTGATTTAATCTTTTTTATGCATTTTTCCTATACCTTATTTTTCATTTAAATAGAATTGCCACACATTTTGATGAATATGATATAATCTCATAATCAAGTATATTCAATCTCATAGAAGAAAAAGAAATAAACCTGACATAAAGAGAAAACAAACTTCCACAAAGAAAAAAATTAAACCTGAAAAATAAAAATCACAACATCTTAGTATTAATCATTAGGCCAATAATCACGATTGACTAAACTAAATTAAGGTAAATACATTCAAGCACATGCTAGTGTTAAAGTCTAATTTAAATATTAATATTAGTTGAAAAATAAGACCTAATTTAAATAAAATTTTACTATACACTCTTAATTTAATTCAACCCCGATTTTACCCTTGTTCTCCAAGGCTTGGGATAAAGATAAAAGACGTTCTCGATTATATTTTTCATTTAATTTATGTTAATATATATTTAGTGATATAAATAATATTTTTAAGGATGATAGCAATAACACACTTATATGCTGCAGGGAATATTATTACGTTGTTGAATACAAATTTTTGCCAATAAATACATATTAAATTTATTTGGATAAAAGCTATAATATAGAAGATCCTTATACAAAAGTATAACTTTTTGCATATAATAAAAGTTGAAAAAACCCTCTCTCACGCACTAATCCAAGACCCAATTACAACTTATCCCAATTCTCTAGGATATTACTACCTCTTGATTGTATATTCTATCCCTAAACACAAGACTCTATTTATAGAGTACTTATAACTCCATTTTCCTAATTAAATTAGGATATTCTCATATAATAAATATATCTACTACAAATAAGATTACTACTAAAATAAATTTCTACCATAAATAAAATTCTCTCATAATAGGATTCGAGAAATTACCTAACAAATGACACACAGTCTTTTCCATTTGGTATTTTTACCTTAACAAGACAGAATGATAGTAATAGACATCACACCACAAAAGAAAGGGACAACTTATTTTGCTATTGTCGCTACAAGCTGTAGAGACAATGACTAATCTCATGTAGAGGGTATACTAGTAATTTCGCAGGGTATAATAGTAATTTTTCCTACTGCTAGACCCTTTAGCGAAAAATATGTCACTGCCACTATAGACTCTAGTGGCAGGGTCCTCATGTTAGTTAATTTAAACATTTAGATATTATGATGAACGGTCTAAGATATGGTTACTGGAATAATACTTCCAACAACCGGTTATTATGGATAGGTTTCCATATATCTGTGTATGTGGTATTAAAGATCAACACATTTAAATACATGAGGGAAAAAATAGAAAAAAAGGAGACCCACATTATTATTTTATTTTATCATTAAATTAGTTGACATGTAAATTATTTTTCAAAAAAAAAAAATATGATTCTTGCATAATTTACTTTTAGATAAAATTAGAAAAAGGACTTGATTATAACACTTTTCACTAGTAAACAAATTATAATTTCAAATTTATTAAAAATAAAGACAATTAATATTACCAGCATAAAAATAATATTGTCAAAATAATAAAATATTATTTAAAATATAGTTAAAATAAGATTGAAATGCAAAATTGTCCTTTCGGTTTATAAATTTATTAAAAATAAAGACAATTAATATTACCAACGTAAAAATAATATTGTCAAAATAATAAAATATTATTTAAAATATAGTTAAAATAAGATTGAAATGCAAAACTGTCCTTTCAGTTTATATCATTTTTGCAAAACTTTCGCTCGAACTTTTTTTTTGACAAAACTCTCCTTTCAGTTTGTATTATTTTTGCAAAACTCTCCCTCAAACTTCTTTTTAGGCAAAACTCTCCCTCCAAGATGTATTAGTTACGTAAAAAGGACTCTTATATATTTGTTTCATTTATTTTTTTATGTGAAGTTTATTTTCTATTTTGTAATTAAATAAATGATATGTAATTAAATAAATGACTAATTAAATATGTGAACTAATTAAATGAATAATTAATTAACATTAAATAATTAATTAATTAATTAAATGACTAATTATGTGGTTCTTAATAATATTATATTAGTTAAAAGAAAAGAGTTTTAATTCTCAAAAAATTAGGGATCTATTCCATTTTTCTCTTTTATTGACAATAATATTTTTTGCTTTTCTATGAACGATTTTTTGAGAATTAACTCTTTTTTCTTTTAACTAATCTAATATTATTAGAAACCACATAATTAGTCATTTATTTAATTATATATTTAATTAATCAGTTAACATATTTAATTTTAATTAGTCATTTTATTTTAATTATTTAATTAATTTTAATTAATTAATCTTTTAATTAGTTCACATATTTAATTAGTTATTTATTTAATTATATATCATTTATTTAATTACATATTTAATTACAAAATAGTAAATAAACTTCACATAAAAAAAATAAATGAAATAAAGATATAAGGGTCCCTTTTGTCTAACTAATACATATTAGAGGGAGAATTTTGCACAAGAAAAAGTTTGAAGGGGAGTTTTGTAAAAATAATATAAACTAGAGGGAGAGTTTTGCCAAAAATTAAGTTCAAAAGAGAATTTTACAAAAATAATATAAATTAAAAAAATAATTTTGCGTTTTAGTTGTTAAAATAATTGTAAAAATATTATAAAGTATATATTTATTTAGACAGTAACATTTTTTCCCTCACAATATGTCAATGATAAGAAAGATAAAAAATCCTAATGTCCACAATTTAATGAGTACCTTGAAACATCATGGAACAATTAATTTCTCAGTTTCTTCTGGATGGACTCTGTCCTGGTCCTTATCAAAACATGAATTGAAAACTTCCCTCGTTCTCCACATTTCTTGTTCAGAAGGGTAGACGTTTCACATCATCCTTGTTCGGTTGTTTGTGTGTAAATTAGGGGTGAGCAAGAAACCGAATTGCCTCCGAAACCGCACCAAAAACCGCACAAACCGCACCAATTAAAACCGCACCAACGGTTTCGGCGTATGTGGCGGTTTTAGGTGGTTGAAAAATCGCAAATGCGGTTTGGGTTTGGTTTCTGAGCAAAACCGCATCTAAAAAACCGCACCGCACTATGCACTATTAAATGAAGCATATCAAGAATTACAAATAATTAGAATTATCCCAAATTGTAATTATCTCTATTTAGAATTTTCATATATAAGAATAAATCATTATTCATGTTTTTAGGTTCTATTTTGCTTTTGTTTAGACAAAACATTATAAGTAAAATTGTGTATTATCAAAGTAGTATTTAATATTGTGTGATGTTAAATTGTTAATTTAAATTGCATAAAATTTAATTATTTCAATTGGTTTTGGAACCGAAACTGAAACCGCACCAAACGAAACCGCACCAAATGATTCAAAACCGCACCGCACCAATCATAAGCGGTTTCATGTGCGGTTTTGAATTTGTCAAATCGCACCTAAGCGGTTTCATGTGCGGTTTGAGCTTCAAACCGCACTAAACCGCACCATGCTCACCCCTAGTGTAAATCAATTACTTTTTGGTTTTCTTGATTCTCTCCCTCTAACTTAAAATATATTTTCCATATTATAATTTTTTGAATTTATAAATATACTTAAGTTTAACTTTTTAAATATAATTTAAAATACTTTTAAATTTAATAGTATTTTTAAGTAAATTATAATTTTTATAATTATATTGTTTAAAATTAAAATAATTTATATTAATTTTAATAATATTTTAATTTAATTTTAAAAGATCAATATTAATTTTATATTTTGAAATAGAGTATCTATAATATAACCTGTCAATCATCACGACTCACCTTAATAATTAAATAAATTAAAATCCATATAGTTTATTTTTTTTTTGTTAATTTAAATTAAAATTTAAGCACACTTACGTATCTTTCTTTGACATGACAAAATTCGATCCTCCAATTTTATAATTATCATGAGTTGAATAATACATTGGACCAAAACCTTCTGTGCTAGTTCTTTTTAATTATGCTGACAAGACTTTTTATGAATCAGTACATTTAAAGTGATGATGAGTTTTCGCAGAAAGTAATGACGTTTTTAATTTAGACAAGTAATAATCTACATTGATCATAACTCGTGTGTGTGTGTGTATATATATATATATATAAGTTTAGATACTCTATCAAAAAAATAAAAAAATTTAAATGATTGACTTAATGTTGATTCAATTTTAACTTAATATTAACTCATGATCAAATAAAATAAATCGATAAAATTATAAAATTATTAGATAAAATATCTTATTATCTTATTATATATAGTTATTGATTATTAAAATATAGTTGCTACAAATTCTTTGGTTGTCAAAAGAAAGGTGAGTATAGAAGGAGAAGTTATTCAGTGGTCTTGGAATACCGTCACGTGATGTCCTAGACTACTAATATGCTGCTATTTCAACATATACAATAGGCCTTTTTACTGTATATACTGAAATTGCAGTATGTGAGTGATCACAGGATATTCCGTGACCATGCCCCAGGACCATATAATAATTTTTCATATAAAAGACTTGATTGAGGCTTCTCTCTACAATTTATTTATTATTTTTTTTACAACTACTTTTTAACATTTTCTTAATTTACTTGCTTGAGTGATTGTTTATTGGAAAACTTTAATACAGTTTGTGGATATAGGGTCTTTTTATTTGGTTGTATTTGATTAAATCAAAATTGTTGGGATGTGATTCATTGGGCTTTACATTTCTAACTATGGGCAGGGTCGTTTCTATCTCTCCTAACATGCCTGGTGACAAAGTAGGCAGTCTACTCTTTTCACTCATGAAGGGCTAATGGGAAGGGTTGATAGGGCGTCTGGGCCTTTTTATCAACTTATACAGACTGCGAGTCAGATGGTAGCCCATGCTAATATCTCTTCTTATTGGACCGATTGGAGTAAGTGGAAGGGAACGTCAGGTATCCACTCATAAAGGGATGATGGGATGTTTGATGATGCATGGATGAGTATAAACAAGCTATCTCTCAGAAAAATAGAGGTAAGAGTTTTTTCTGAAAATATACACAGAAGTTATCAAATATCTTTCAAGTTCTAGCATATATTAGGTCCTTCATTGTGACGTTAATCGTCTGAACTTACCCTCACACTGGAGTATCCCCAGATGGCCCAAGCCGCGATCGTTCTGTGGGGTGATAACGGTTTGTTACGTGTACCGATATATTGCTAATAGGTGATCTCAACAGGAACAAGAATTGGACGTCAACAAAAACCAAACTTAATAACTCTAATAAAGGTTGCTGATGATAGAGTTGATGCTAGGGTATTATTTATTGAATATGAATCTGTCTTACAAGAAAAATGTCGCTAAATATATATTTGCTCAAACAAAATCGATAACACAATAATTTGGCATTATTAATAGCCCTAATAAATTTTGGTGAATCAACAAAGTAATTTTTGTAAAAGTTTCAAATATCCCAAATTACTTTTTTCCCTCTCTCTAATGAACAAAGTAAAGAACGTAAATCTTACAATTTTTAAAACGTGGCATTAATATATGAAAATTATTATAGTTAACATTTCTTTTAAATTCTACATTTGATGATTGTTGACAAAATTTTAAAATATATTCTGCCATTTAAAATTGTTATCCACTTGTTAGCTAAATACACTTTTCTCGAGGAAAAAAATAATTTTTTGGGCTTTTGGTAATAGACTAGTAGTAGGTTATATTCCATGACACTGCGTTTTAATATTTGCAGTAATAGACTTTAAAAAACAAAAATCTACAGTAATAGATAATAAGAATTTTTTTAATAAAGAAATGTTATGATAGTAAGAAATGGAAAAAAAAAATAGAGGACCGGATCAAGTGATGGAAAAGTATTTACTTTGCTATAAAACATATAGATTTTTATTGTAAGTAAATATCTTAGTTAATTATTCATGTATTTATCTTAACTAGCTCGGTCGTTCGTGCCCGTGGCAAGCACGGATTTTGAAATCTATATTGATTTTTTTTAATAAAAATTATATGATTGTATTATATAGACTATAAATTGTGTTATATTATATATAGTATAATAATGCCTTTTAAAAGTTTAATTTAGGTTAATAATGAAATTTCATGGGATGCTTTATATATATGTATATATATAAAGGAATATTTGGGATGCATGGTATTTACGGTGTGATTTTGTAGAAATAAGCACGTTCTGGGTCATACACAATATAGAGCCTGTAGAGATTCTTTCATCAAGAATAACACAAAGGCACAATAATTAATTAGTAAATAATATCTTACCAAAAGGTACTTTATTTTGGATAATGTAAATAATGCTATAATAAAAGTAAGGAATTGATATTTTTATAAATTATTTTGATAATTTTATAAGTGAGTCCTATTTAATCTTGTAAAATTATTAAAATAGTTTATGAAAATATCAATTTTATACGGGAATTGATATTTCCACAAGTTATTTTTGATAATTTCACAAGATTAAGTAGGATCAAATGGGAACCACTTGATCTTGTGAAATTATAAAAAAAACTTATAAAAATATCAATTCTCTAAAAGTGTCAACCAATTAGAACCGACCAATATTCAATTTTACGAGCTAATTGGAGACAAATCAAAAAAATTCAAGTTAACTCGTATAATCGTTGGTAATAAAGTTAGAAGAAATGCATAGGATTGTTAGGACTAGGAGGGAGTGGATGAATAATTATAAAGTACTTAAATTAAGAATGAGATTTTACGGATGCTTGTTATATGTAAGAAAAGAATGGGATTTTATAATATGCATTCCATAATTAAGGATTGTGATTTTATAGTTTTTTTTATAATTATAATGAAAATAATCTATGTATCATAATTTATCAAACATTTAAAAAGATAAAGAAAAATAAATAGAAGTGATAAAGGAATCCAAAGAGATAAATGGATTTGGTAGAAGATTTAAAAATGGGTTTGTATTGGAGGAGTGATTTTCACGTAAATTTATAATATTAGAATTAGAACCATCATTATAAGAAAATACTATGATAAGTATGATTAGTTAGTTGGATTCCATCGAGAGTCATAGTTTAGTAGAGCAGCAATAATATATATCTATATATATATAATATAAAATAGAACGGTTCAAATCCCAAAATTTTAACATTCAATGGTCTCAAATCAATTTAGGTTTTAACATCCAACAGTCTAAAATCATTTGGGGCTTCAACATTTAATGTTCACTAATCTATCTCTCATTTTTTCCCTTAATTCAACATCTTTTTTTTAAAAATATATCCACTCACATTTTTCGCCTAAATCAAATTCGTCATTACACTATAATAATAATAATTATTATATTAATTATTATTATTATTATTATTATTATTATAGTAATAATATATTAATAATAATAATAATAACAATAATAATTATAATAATAGAAATAATAATAATAATAATAATAATAACAATAATAATTTTAATAATATTAATAATAATAATAGTAATAATAGCTGTAATATCCTAGATATTTTACAAGATTTGTAATTAAGATTTTAAATAATCAATTAAAGGTTATGGTTTAAAACCTAGAGTTTGAGAAGTGAGATGTGTAGAATTTGGGTGAACATTTTTTTTTTTAACATAATTTATTTGTTAGAAATTAAATGTGAGAATATTGTAATGATGCATATAGAGAATTTATTAAAGAAATAAATTCAATTGAGAAGTGAAGACGGTTATAAGGATATATATACATAGTTATATATTCCTAGAGTTATGCTTGTTAGCCAAATACGAAGAGGAGTAAATTTAATACTCAATTAAACTAATAAATTAATTAGTTTAAATATAAAATCATGAAATATAATTAATTAGGTTAATTATATTGGTTATGAGTTAAAGTTATATAAAAACTAGAATGTTTGTCTAGAATGACAATAATTAAGAAGTTAATTAATTAAGTAATTAACTTAATTATTAAATTGTGGTATAGAGCCCAATATTGATTTAACTGACTAGCTCAATGAAATGGTGTAGCAAGCCCAACAGAGATGTAGAGAAGCCCAATGGTGAGATTTAATTTCCAAGTCAATGATCAAATTAAATTGTGTCAAACCTTAGCTCAATGAATTAATTACGGTAGCCCAACTTAGAGTTTAATTATTTTAATTGTTGGGAGCCCTAAAGGAATTAATCTAGTAGATTAAATTTAAGAAAATTAAAGTGTGAATTGGATTATATAATTTGTCCGAGGAAGGTATTGAATTAGGTTTAATAAAGGAAGTCCGATTAATGAATTTATTAAATTAACGGACTAACCTAAGATTTTTGGGAGGAACCCTAATTAAATATTTAATTAATATTGAATATGGCAAGTCCAATTTGATTACATAAATTAAATTTAATTTGATTATTAAATTGTTTCTTAATTATTTAAACAAGTCATTTACTTAAATTAAGTGATGGACTTGTAGAAATTTTTGTATGATTGAGTATTTTATTAGTCTAGCCCAATGTTTTAATTAATTGGGAGCCTAGCAAAATAATTTAGTAGCCTAACATTTTTTTATGGATCAAATGAGTATAGTTGGCCCAAATGATTAAATTCCAAAGCCCAAATATTGACCCATTGATAAATTAGCTTCTAGAAGGTTATTTTCTCCAATTAGGCAATAAAAATAAAGGAAAATTTGGTCATTTTAAGGAGTATGGCTGGTGGAAATGATGGAGTGTGGACTCCAAAAATTTATTCATTTTGATTGCTTGAACTAAAGTATGGAACACTCAACACTTTTGGCTAGCATTTTTGAAAATATGTTGAAGTCCATTGTGTAGATATATAGGTTGTATGTATATACTTCTTCCACTATAAATACAAGACTTGGGTGATGTGTTTGAGGGTTCCAAAAATATTGCTAGAGAGTCTTTTATTACGTGTTAGTAAATTCTAGTGAGTTAACTCGGTGAGTTAAAGAAAGAGGGTAGTGAGTTAGTGAGTTCTTTAGTGAGTTACTACCGAGTCAAGTAAGCCAAGTCTATTTCTTCAAGAGGAGTGTTCTTGGATGTCATCTAACTCCATCATCTATCTTTGGAAGGAGAGAAAAAGTAGCTCACAAGTCTAAAAGGTATAACACTAACCCTAAACCCTAGTTTTGAAGTTCATTATGTTTTATATTGAATATTTATGGTAGAAAAGTTATTCTCAAGCTCTAAAGGTTTAGATCCATGCTAGATTGGTAGATCTAGGGTTACATGGGTGTAACATGAATATTTATGGGTGTTGATGTTGAAAAGTTTAGCAAAATGTATGAAAACGATTTTTACCGACGGAACCTTAAACGAACGTGTGATTCGGAGCTTTATATTTTGAAACCTAAAAGTTAGGTATGAGATTTTCTTCTTTGATATGGTAAATATATAAGTTAAGAACAAAACCTAGTTGGTATAATGTTCATGTGAGTTGTTATGGTTAAGATATGATTTTTAAAACCAAGGATTGTGAAATTAGTTTTCACTTTTCCCTTGTGAGCGATTTTAAGCATAGATCCATTTGGAATTTGGATTTGTGATATAAATAGAAGTTGTAGAGGGGGAAATTCTAATGAGAATGGACTCAAGAATCACCCCAAAATATTTTAAAATGAAGAAGTTATGCAAGTTTTAATCAAATGAGCAAAAGTTGAAAAATCAGAAAATGGCAATTTTGCAGATTCTGCAAGAGGAGGGCCGGGGCCCTTGTTTCCTTCGTAAAAGGAGGGCCGGGGCCCTTGGTCACTGTTCACGGCCAGTGAGTTTTCCGTTCCGGGTCGGGTCGGGTCGGGCCATTCGGGTCGGGTCGGTTTGGGTCTTTTAAGTCCAAAATTGATAAAATTGCTTAAAAATTAATATAATTAATTTGGGACCCAACTTTAATAATTATTTATTATTTATAATAAATAATAAATAAAGTAAATAAAAGCTATTATTATAATTAATTATTATTTAAAGGATATTAAATGGTAATTAAAGAAAGATGAAGTTAATAAGGTAATTATTTATTATTTTAATAAATAAGGATAATTAGTTAATTATTATTTAAATGATATTAAATAATAATTAAAGGGAGATAAAGTGAATAAAATGATCATTTGTTATTTAATGAATATTAAATAATAAATGAGATTAATTAACTAAGAGATTATTATTTAAATAATCATTAAAGGATTTGAGGATTGTTAAAATATTATTAAATGGTTAATAATATTAATAAGTGATTAAAATATTATTAAATAGTTAATAATATTAATAAGTGATTAAAATATTATTAAATGATTAATAATATTAATAAGTTGTTAAAATATTATTAAATGGTTAATAATATTAATAAGTGATTAAAATATTATTAAATGGTTAATAATATTAATAAGTGATTAAAATATTATTAAATGGTTAATAATATTAATAAGTGATTAAAATATTATTAAAAGGTTAATAATATTAATAAGTGATTAAAATATTATTAAATGATTAATAATATTAATAAGTGGTTAAAATATTATTAAATAGTTAATAATATTAATAAGTGATTAAAATATTATTAAATGGTTAATAATATTTGATTGTAGTTATATATTATCAAAGGTAAATAATATTTTGAGATATTTGGTACATTATTAAATGTCCAAATCATTAAGTTACGTAAAGAAGAAAGTTTAATTGAATTAAACCAAGGTAAGAGTCCATTAGTGATTAAATATTAGACAACTTATAAAATATAGGTTGTATGAAGAACGCAAGGTATTGGTGAAAGATGGTTAAGCGTACCCGATATGTCCAACTAGGTTTGGGCTAGGGGTTTTGTCCGGAACTTAAGGGTTCGTTTGTCGGACATCTTAAGAGTTAATAATTTAAAGTTAGAGTCTTATATAAAGGCTAAGTAATAGTCATTATATCTAATGATTATTTCAATTTCCTATATAAATTGTAGGTTGAACGCAAGACGCAAATAAACGTAACTGGTAGAAGCGAACCAGGCAAGTTTTTCAGATATTGTTGCTATGTGTATAACTGTTGTGTGTGCACTTGAAGCCTGTGAGAATTTGAATTAAATATGTTTATGTAAAATCATATGATGTGTGTTGATTCTATATGTTAGAAAGCCTGAATTAATTGAATAAATTGAACGGTATGCCATGTACTCATTCCAATGCATAATCAGTATGTTGCGCAAAGCATGAGAAGCATGATGCATTCATATAATGTAATGCATGAAGTATGAGAAGAATGTATAAACATAAACTATGTGTTATGTGATATCTGTTAGACTTGTTGAGCCGTCGTGCTCACTCTTGCCTAAACCAACATTTTCAGATAAGGCTAGTTACCTGAAGTTCTCGATAAAGAACAAGGAACAGGAAAATATATTACTTCCATTGAAGATCTAAATATCTATTATAGATATCAGTCCGAATTGGACAGGTAAATGATTGCGTAGCATAAGATTTAGTTGGTACGTTATATGAGTGTTAAATACTCAAGTTGATTGTAATAGAATGTCGTATCATGTATGATATTAAGACATACTAGGAATGTATAAAGATTTCGATTCTGGAATAGAAAGAGATGTTGTAAAATTGTAAATAAATGGTTATTTACCAATTATAATATTGTTGTAATTCTTAAACAATAAGGAAAAGGTTGTACTCGTGTTGAACCGGATCCGAGGTTCAAGGAACCCGGATTTGGGGTCGTCACAATAGCAGTAATAATAATAATAATAATAATAATAATAATAATAATAATACAATTATTATTATTATTATTATTATTATTATTATTATTATTATTATTATTATAGTAATAATATATTAATAATAATAATAATAACAATAATAATAATAATAATAATAATAATAACAATAATAATTTTAATAATAGTAATAATAATAATAGTAATAATAGCAGTAGTAGTAGTAGTAGTAGTAGTAGTAGTAGTAGTAGTAGTAGTAGTAGTAGTAGTAGTAGTAGTAATAATAATAATAATAATAATAATAATAATAATAATAACAATAATAATTTTAATAATAATAATAGTAATAATAGCAGTAGTAGTAGTAGTAGTAGTAGTAGTAGTAATAATAATAATAATAATAATAATAATAATAATAATAATAATAGTATTATTATTATTATTAGTAGTAGTAGTAGTATTATAATAATAATTATAATTATTATTATTATTATTACAATTACTATTAATAATAATAGTAATTGTAATAATAATAATAATAGTAATTGTAATAATAATAATAATAATAATAATAATAATAATAATAATAATAATAATAATAATAACAGTAATAATATATTAATAATAATAATAATAACAATAATAATTATACTAGTAATTATTATTATTATTATTATTATTATTATTATTATTATTATTATTATTATTATTATTGTTATTATTATTATTATTATTATTATTATTATTATTATTATTATTATTATTATTATTATTACTGTAATAATAATAATAATAATAATAATAATAATAATAATAATAATAATAATAATAATAAAAATTACACGTAAATAACATGGGTCACCATTTTAGCATTAACGCACTTTTCCTGTTTTTCGGGTATTGCAGTTGTTATGTTTCCACATGCAAATTGATTTGGGTGGAAAATCACATTGACGGTTCAGATTCATTCTAATTGATTTGTAAGTTATTTTAGGTTGCAAAAACTATTTAGGTAATAGAGTATTTTTAAAATTTTAATCTACGTCGTGTCTTCAGGCACGGGCAATTATGTGTCATCTCTTTGGTGTTTTTTTGAGCTATATCGAGAGCAACTATTGTAGTTGGCTCTAACTCATGGTATGAAAATCTTTTGTCCAATTTCAGAAAAAATATAGAGGAAAAATGTTATGCTGATGCGATTTAGTTGGTGTTATAACAATACTTTTTTGTTTGGACTTAGATAACTCATTTTATACTTTTGGGTATATATGCAAAAGTTTTTCTTTTGGATTTTTACATCTTCTTTTTTTCCTCATTGGATCTCACTAAATGGCTTGTAGTACTACCATTTTTTCCACTGAAAAATATTGTTCATGGATCATATTAATCGATAGTTAGAGATACTGCAGACAAATAAAGGTTGTCAAACTTCTCATTCCGTTTTGTCATTAAAGGAAAGTTGTGTGAGATACCCGAAAATACTATATTATACAAATTTGAACCCATTATTGTCAATCAATCAATTGTTCAAACTTGCCAAGAACTAATTTTCAGTTAGGATGAGTAGCACACTAATGTTTGCCTAAAAAAAAAAAATTATGACTGGATTCAGTATCAATCTTTTTGTATTAATGGTTAGACTTTTAGTTCTATTATGGAATTGAGAGTCCACAACAATTTTAAAATTTTCAGTCTAGAAATATTGGATACAATACTTAAATGTTATATTAGTTACGCCGTACCTGAAGGCACGAGTTATCCCTAGTATATATATATATATATATATATATATATATATATATATATATATATCTCTTACGAGTCAAGTCAACTAAATCTAAGATCAACCTAAAAATAGAACCAAAATAAAAATAAAATAAAAAGCAAGCCTTTCCCTCGTGGGGAATAATCCGAATGAAAATAGACGGGGAAGTGAATTCTTATCAGGTTATGTCACGTAATTGTGAAAGGATAAAATTGAAAAAAAAATAATCTCTATGTTTTAAAAATAAATAAGAATTTAAAAAGATTATAAATAGATAGAATTGATGGATACTACAATTTTTGATATATATATATATATATATTATGAGAAAAATGGAGGTGCACAGCCGTACAAATTCCAAATGTGCACAGCCTACGATTGTAGATACACCTCCGTATTCCCTATATATTATATATATAGAAAAAAATAGAAGTGCACAGTTGTGCAACTTTTTAATTTATACAGTCTGCGAAAATTACGTTTTTTTGGTAGATTATTTTTAATTTAATTTAATAGTACTAATGGTCTCCTATCTATGCCAAAACGACATAATTTTGACAAACTGTGTAAATTAAAAAGTTACACAACTATGCACCTCCATATTCTCTATATATATATCAACCAATGATATCTATGAGTCAACTCAGTTCAAAACCAAACACAACTTTTCAATTGACTCATATAATTGTTGTTTGTGTTATTATCTATACTTATTATAATAACACAAATTACGTTTTATTATATGTGTTAACTGAAATGTTTTAGTTGGTCTTAAACTGGGTTGACTTATAAATTTGATTGATTGATATTTTTATTTTTATTTGTTTGTGTTTATTTTGTATATATATATTAGCTTATTCATGAGATATATATCAAAAATTATAATATCCATCAATTCTATTCATTTAGAATATATTTTTAATTCTTCTTCTTCTTCTTCTTCTTCTCACGATCCCTAAAACTACTTATAATCCTTTTATATTTGAGAGGAATAAATCTCTTTATAATTACACATCTGCAAACTGGAGCATGACAAAATTGAAATGTTTCACAGTACAAAACAGTGAACCGGCTGGTTACATCTGGACGAACATGAACGCCAACACGAGATACATGTTCTCCTTCCTTTCTTACAAACACATCATCAAAATCAGGTTTAGACACATTACTTGGTTCTCTGTCTAGAACTACGTAAATACATCCAATGCCAATTCCTTTAGGTTCAGAACCCTCAGACATTCCGACATCTGCATTTTGGGATAAAGATTGGGTACTTCCGTTATCTCCTTCAAATTTAATAACGCCGTCTAGATTTATCGAATATAATTTTATACGCCGACCATGTCTTTGTGATGCTAATGACTTGTGGAAGTATGCATTGGCATTAAAAGAATGCTAAGAAGAAGTGTACCGCTCGATGAATGATTTAAGAGGTGCAGAGAAGAATGAGAAAATCTCAACTGATCTAAAGTTGGGAACTAGTGAAAAATATGATTTGTGAAACTAGTGTTTTCTTTGTACTTTGATTTGCACAGTATTTGTTTATGTAATTTGCAATAATATTATTAATAATTAATATTTTCATTCATCATCGTAAAATGAAATACATTTCCATTCCACACTATGATTAAAACATAATTTTCAATCAGCACAACTTAAGTTACAAGCTAAGTAAACAGAATCAGGACTAATTATTCCTAACTTATGAATCATCAAATAAATTCGGGCTTTGATACGCATGGTAAAGTAATCCCCTGTCACAGAACTGGAAAAAATGGAGGTCATCCAGGTCGTGATAGTCAGTATCCCCGTCTTGATCTTTAATGTCTTTCGAATATTGTAATTGAAACGTATTGTAGTTATGAATTGATTGTCGTTTATTATTGTCTTAGACCGGAAGTGGAGGGTTTTTTTTTGTCTGATAAGACCCTTGTTTGCATGAGATGGTAGTAGTTGATGGTCGGCGCTGCAACCATTGACATGAAGGAGAAGACAGCCGCAGTTGAATTTAATTTGCTTCCGCCTCGTGCTCTTCTTCGCTGTCGCGTGTTGGGGTTTGATTTTGGGAGGAGTTGGAGAAGAACGATTGGGAGACGAAGAAGAATTCAGTATTTGACAGTGTCCATTCTTTAAGGGTGACATTCTCAATTCTATTTAGGAATTCTTTATACGAGCTTTCTGACCCAATATTGCATAAAAAAATGGTCGGTACACCCCCTTTTATCATAATAGGTTTGGCGTACTTATAATTTGATCTCCAGTTGTGCTGGCTTCCAAAGAACTCTCTCCAATGTTTGACGTACTTTGGAGGTACGTTATCAATGACGTTATAATAAATATCATTGTTATGTTTAGCCATATCTAAGTGTCCAGAATAATAATTATGCGGCCTAAGGACCGAGCTCACAATCTACTAAAGTGTTTGGAATCACATTTCAAACCACCATAAATTTTTACTTGGGAAATAATAAATTCAAAAACTGAAACTTTGTTTTTTTTTTTTTAATTTGATTATCCGAATAAACTCATGAAGATCATAAAACGCTAAGGCTACGTTTGTTTATAAAAAAATATATTTAGGATTTAACTATTTGTATTAATTTAACATTACTTCGAACTATTTTATCCCATTATTGGGGATTAATAGTTCTATGTGTTAGGGTTTCGACACAGTGAAAGCAGCGGAATTTAAAATTTTTCCGAAACCCTAAGACATGATTCAAGCGAAAACAGATTAATTAAGAGGTTTAGATTATTTTACCAATTATCCGAGATGGACAGGAGATGATGGAATTATGGAACGAATTCAAATCTTCAACGCAATCCAGCGACTGCGTCTCTACGGTATCTACACGAACGCTCCGCGAACCGTCACACGATCTGCAGCGAAAGGGATCTGCAGCACTAGCCACCAAGATCAGAATTTCTGAACTATTTTTCTCTCTAGCCTCTTTCTGAAAGCGGCTAAGGTTTTTAGTTTTTTCTTACGTAATTTTTAGACTATTGATATATCATATATATAGTAGTTAATAAGAATTAACCAAAACCTAATTTAATTAGAAAAATAAAATTCGAATTCATATATATTATATTTTAATTAAGTCTTACTTAATCAATATACATATATGCAAATTATCCTATTAATTTAAATTCGTAATTTTAAATACTATCAATCATATTGACATATTTAAAATACTTACAATTTAAATTAATTCCCTTTTAAATGCGTTCTAATTGTGTGACCCAATAGGTTATTATTATATCGACAATAATTTTAAAATCATATTATAAAATTATAAACAGCGAGCGACATCTAGTAATGCATCACTGTTACTCAAATAATAATAAGATCGGTGATTCGATACAACCTTTTCGTGACCAATGTTTCAAAGTAATTTAATCCTTTTAACCTTATATCCTAGATTAAACTCGAGGCATGAAATGTGTCATACTCTTCATAATTTAATCTGAGTTTTCTTGATCAATGAGTAGACTATATGAAACAAATCAATATTTGAGCATGGCCATGCATTTCATAGTCCTACTCAATCAAGAGGCCTATGGATATCACCCCTAATATATAAGAGGGTTAAATTCCATCTAGATCATTCATATTCCTCACACGATTCATGATGTACCCAATAATCACCTTTATTGTCCACCCTATTAAAGGTGACATTTGATGATATCAAAGTACACAAATTCTCGTGTAATAATATAGTGACTTCAGGTCGGAGGATCATTACATTATTGTCACTATGAGAATTTCTTATGACACTTTGTATAATGCTCCATGTAGAATTCTCATGGTGGGTCTGTCCAGTATATTGTTCTCTAACATGTACCTATGCATTGACTCAAATATCTCATATATATGACCAATGAGATTTGGCTATCAGTCAATCCACATACTAGTCTCAATGCATCATTATTGTCTCATTAACAATGATACTCGACTAGGGACATTTAAGAGCAATGATACTAATTGTAATTATATAATCTCATGTTTAAGTCACATACTTGAAGCTATATAATTCGTATCACTATTCTAAGGACTTTTATTATGCTAACATTTATATAACGCAGTAAATGAAATCATAATAAAATAATCCATTTATGCGATCAAATATAATATTAAAAAATGTTAAGCAATTACATCAAATAATTAGCCTCTAGGGCATCAACTCTAACACTATGGACTATTTTTTTTTTATATTATTCCTAAGGCTATTTATGTCGGATTACATAATCTCATGAAAATTTTGAGATTAATAGTCTCCCTTATTTTAAGTTATTAAATGACTTTATGAGACTAATAGTCCAACATTAAAGGATTATTAATCTTCCATTATGGGATAAAATAGTTTGAAATAGTGTTAAATTAATACAAATAATCCAATTTTAAGTATATTTTTTGCAAACAAACATAGCCTAAAAGACTAATTAATCTTATTCCTTTATTTCTATTTTTATTTTTTTTATCTTGATGAGTTAAGGTATTTTATTAAACACTAAAAACGAATATGAATACCATTATTGAGAGCTATGGACGGATGCTTGCCTGTTAAGGTTAATTTAATGGCGCGCCGAATAATTTCAGAATCAACTTGCTCACTGTGTAACCAGGTGAAAGAGACGATCGATCATGCGCTTATAGGCTGCCCTGTTGCTCAATTAGTTTGGGCTAAAGCCCAGATTAATGCATTGCCCCGCATAACAGAAACGCTAATCAAATGGTGGAATATGAGCATATTTGTGCAGGTGCGGTCAGTAATGGAGAGGTGTGCTTGTCTATTGTGGAGAATTTGGGGAAACCGGAATCATGCACATTGGAAAGGACAAGTAAAACAACCGAGTTTCGTCATTAATCAAGCATCATTATGCCAAGTAGAATGGCAATTTGCACATACATCAGAGGCGGTGCTAAAAGGGGTGAATCAGGAAAAATGGCTGAAGCCGCAAGCTGGGAGATGGAAATGCAATGTAGATGCAGCGCTGTTTATTAGAGAAAAGAAGATGGGTTTTGGGTGCATTATACGGGACTCAACTGGTTCTTTTGTAGCCGCTATGCAAGGGTCCAAGCCGGGTAGTTTTTCTCCAAGTTTAGCGAAGGCGATTGGCCTAAGGGAAGCATTATCTTGGCTAAAGGATGCATCGTATCACTCTATTATTGTGGAAACTGATTCCCAAATAGTTTCAAATGCAGTTAATGGTGATGATATTTTTTATTCAAGCTTGAGAATTATTATTGATGATTGTAGAGCTATTTGTAAGACGATAAATCAGTGTTGTGTAACGTTTATTAGACGATCAGCGAATGTGGTAGCCCACAGTTTAGATAGAGCCGCACATTCTGTGTCTGGTTAGAGGGTCTTTGAAAATGTTTGTCCCTCTTTTATTTCGGATGTAATTGCTGCAGATTTGAATGAATAAATTCTTTACTGTTTGTGTCAAAAAAAAAAAAAAAAAAAAAAGAAGAATTCAACTGACTGAACTGTTGGGCCTAGGTCTCGGTTGAGCCTTTTATCTGCAACATGTAATTTGTTTCTTGCACTGTAAAATTGCATTGGAAAATCATGGGAAATTTTGAAACAGAGGAGAGAGAATAACAATGGAGAACGAAGAGCATCAAAATCAACAACAGAATCAGAAGAATAGCGATAATACTGGTTCATTCATGATACCGTCGTACCAAGAAGTAATCGAGAGCAGTACTTTTCAATCCTAAACGACGCCGTCGCTCTTCAACCCTTCACCTTCCTTCTCTGAAGCCTTCAATTTCATAAAAAACTCCGAGTTCTACTCTCCCCCTCCCGTGACACCGCCGCCTTCGGCCTCTTCACAGCCACCCAACTCCAGTCCTGGTTCTTCAAGGTCATCTCTCTATTTAAATGTATGTATAATGTATATATGCAATGTATTTGTGTGTTACAAATTTGGTAAATTAGGGTTTATTTGTTTTTGGAATCAGTTATTCGGAGGCTCCAACTTCTTCGTCGTCGTCATCATTTTCAGCTTCAGCCTCTTCGTCGTTTAAGCGAAATGTTGCCACTCGCAATGCAATTCTTGTAAGCCATAGACAGGTGAGTCGTTTTAATATGAGGTATAATCTGTACTAATTGCAGTATATGAAGAATGTGCAACTTCATTTGATATTTTATAGTGAAAATCAAATGATTGTGTAGTTGTGTAGATTGAATTTTCAGTTAATAATTAAATTTTGAAACTTTGTTAGTTTGTGATTATAGAATTTTAGGTTTTGGCAGTCATACCCATCAACATATTTAAGGGTTAGAGAGCATAATATGCTTTAATCTGCTTTAAATTCTATCTAATGTGGCAATCTATACATAATCTGCTTTAAATTCTATAGTAAACAAAGGCCTATGCGCTCATATATTGATATTTGATATTTGCTAGTAGTAGTAGCCTATGGGTGAGATACCTCATTCTCTTTTTGGAGCAAGGGCCTCTGTGTGCATGCACTGCAATTGTGTGGGCTTGTGCATGTGCCATCATATAACACGATAAATAAAATTATATTTCGTATGTTTGGTTCGTTTGGAAGTCTGGAAGACTGAGGGAAAAGGAAAAGAAAATGTCATGTAAAAAAGAAAACAAAAAATCTTCGTCAGCCGGCCATTATACTTTGTAAAAGTATATGCAAATGTCCTTGTATAACTATGTTCGTTAAGAGAGTTTTTTCTGTTCGTTTGCTTTTTAACTAACTTTTCCATTTCTTTCCCCGATCATTTTTGAGTTCGAAACATAGCCGTAGACTCGTAGGAAATTGGGTGTTGTAGGAAAGGGCAAACTGAGAAGGAGGGAATAATTAGTATATTCTAGAGTTGGTATATTTTGGATGCACATGTAAGCACAGGGACAATTAGTTATCATGTGAGTGAAGGTCAAGAGAGACATTTTTAGCATGTGATATCTACGTATAATGGGAAGAGTATTTTCCAAATATGAAATTTATGCATTATGAAATGAATTGAGTAATGAAGCTCTCAACTAACTTCTCCTCCCTTTCTATCTATATTTCTCTTTGTATCTCACGAACTCAGTGAGTAATTCATTGAGTTCCTCTCCTTCCTCCCTTTTTCTTAGGTTTCTCTCTATTTCTATAGTTCTATCTCTGTGTTTCTCTTATTCTCTTATTTCTATAGTTCTATCTTAAGTTAATTTTAATATTGTATCTTACATTTATCCAAACAAAACAATAATATAAAGTAAGACAATCTATAGTAAAGATAATAAAGGCATTTGTTTAAAGTTCAAACACATATCCATATTGTCAATGTTAAAGTTCAAATACAAACATGCAATTGTTTAAATTTCAAACACAAACAAATAATAAAAAATACAAATTAATAGTCTTCATCTCCATATCTCTCTATATCTCTAACTCTTTTTCTCCATATCCCTCTAAGATAATGTCTCCATCAGACTCAGACTTATACTCCTCATCTTTCTCTTTCTTCGTGTCATCACCAGACTAAAAATATTCTTCATGGAGTTCTCTGACTCCAATATTTTTACTACTTCTCCTAGGCTCTAGCACGCTATCTACTTCGGATGCTTCACCAACTGCCTCCCAAGTAAAGCCCGAACATCCCTCAACTTCATCATCCACTCCCACGGCTTCGTTTTATAGCTTAGTTATTAAAATAAAATAAAAACAATTGCAACCCTAATTTTTCCATCTAGGCCCGTCTAATTTTATGGAGGTTTTTTTTTCTTCGTCTTGAGCCTAGGTGAGGCACCGGGGGAGGGGGGGGGGGGGGCTAGCGCCTAGGCGTGGTGGCAGGGGGGGCCTAACACCTAGGCAGAGACTAATCGGAACTAGGTGGAGATTTTTAGAATACTAGTGATTAGTCACTTGTTTTAGGTATTAGACTCTTCTAACTCACTCGTTCCAATCATCAATAGATACCCCAAGCTATATTTCTCATAAACAACACCCAAGCATAATTGATTCCACAAATGTATATTTCTTCTCGGTCGGCAATTTTTTTTGGAAACACTGAGATAATTTTTTTTGATCTGCTTTTGTTTGTGTTTAAGTGACTTAAATTACCTGATTTAATATATCTAGTATTAGTTTAAACATTTAAAAACCCGAAAACATCAAAATCAAATTTCAATTGTTTTAAAATTCTAAAAACTAAACAGTTTCTGCTTATTTGCTAATACTAGTATTCGTTATTACTTTGGTAACTAATGTTAATATTAGTTGTGATCCTTTGGTGCTATAGCTGTTTTCTGTGCTCGTGTATTCTTTAAAATTCAACTAGTTTGTAGCTAGTTGAATTTAAAACTTGTTCTACCTCGGATACTTATTCTATTATTTCGCTGAGGATATCCATTTCTTACTTAAAAATCACTCAAGTTCATTTACTCTCACTCAATTAGTATTGCTGCTACTTGAAATTAATTTTTAAACTCAGGATCACAATTGTCTTGTGATTCACTTCATTTCTATTAATTGTAAACATGGTTAGTAGCTCCCAAATGTTGCAGCAGGATTTTTCTAGCTATAAGGAATATACAAATGAGAGGTTACAGTTCATTGATGAAAAAATGGACCAATTCTTGGAAGGAATGAATGAACTATTAAGGCAAAGGAGTCTAAGCATGATGATAGGTTTGAAAATCCTTTTGGAGACCATGGAAGAGGCAAGTGGCCTATCCATATGGGATAAAGAAGGGATAGGGGTTTCTTTAGAGACCCTAGGTATGATGGGCAAGAAAGAGTTAGGAGAAATGAAGAAGATGATGCTTAATGGAGGAAAAAGAATCAAAATGATGAAGTTGATGAAGTGAGAGAATTAAAGCATCTTAAGTTGGTTTTTTCATCAATTTACTGAGGGTGATTTGCAAAAAAGAGTTGGATACAGGTTGTGAGGAATACTTTGGCATATATGGAATCAACTCCCAGAGGTGAATTTCCATAGTTGGAATGCATTTACATGGCTCTCCAAAGTACCGGTACAAGTCCTATGTTAATAGCAAGGATGGACTCACTTGTAGGGAATTTGCAGAGGACTTCATTGTGAGATTTACTGAGGTTGGAGTGGAAAATATATATGAGCAATTCAAGCTGTTGAAGCAATTAAACATTGTCAATGCATACTATGATGAGTTTGAGAGGCACAAAGGGAGATTGTTGGAGAAATTGCCTCACTTCAGTAGGGAATTCTTTGTGGGAAATTCATTGGAGGACTTAAGGATGAAACTAATAAGAAGATTGTGAAGTTGCTTGACCCAGAGACTTTCCCAAGTCGTCTTCAAGCATGCCAACTTTTATGAAAGCCTTACTCCTAAACCTACCGACAACTATCCTAAAGCCCAAATTACTAACACCAACATCCAGCCCAGCTCTAAAAGAGAACTCCTTGCACCTCCTACAACCAAAACTCCTATGCTCGCCTATCTTGTAAAAGACTTCAACAAACCTAAACCCATCACAACAACTCAAAGAGATGAGAGGAAGGCTAATGGCTTTTGTTTTTACTGTGATGAGAAGTACACCATGCGTCACCAATGTAAGACTCCCCAAAATTTTATGATTACCTGTGATGAGACATTAGATTGTGAAGAATACACTGGTCCTCCTGTGTTTGATGAGGAACCAGAACATGCTAGGGAAGGGAGTCATGAAAATCTAAGGGAAATAGTTGCACTGTGTATCCTGCAACTTAAAGAAGAAGCCAATGGGGAACAATCTCTAATTCTCCAAGGAAAAAGTGAAGGAAAAAAATTAATGATGTTAGGGGACAGTGGGAGTACCTTAAATTTTCTAAGTGAAGAAGCTGTAGGGGTCCTAAACTGTTCTCTACACCCTATTGACCCTATTGTCATTACCCTTCCTAATGGCGAGGAAATCCAAAGCAACACATGGTGCCCTGAGTTTACATGGACCATTGACAATCATAGTTTCGGCACACCCATGTGGATTATTAATTTACAGCAACATGATGCTATTTTGGGAACTACTTGGATGAAGCAACTGGGGGTAGTTCATTTCAACTATAACAAAATTCTCATGAAATTTCTGCACAATGGGAAAGAGATACAATTGCAAGGAATAAGGAACCCACAACCCGCAAAAGTTATAAATCTGCCAGCTTAGCTTGCAACTACTTAACAATAGCTCAACCAACTTGGATGTCCCAAATAGTTGAAAGTTGTTAAGGTGATACTAATATTTCCCAAGTTCTAGGCGAGTTAGCAACTACAAAAATGAGACCTAATGAGTTTGAGTTAATCCATGGATTGTTCAAGTACAAAGGTAAGTGGGTGATAGGATTCCAAGGAGAGCTGAGGAAGCAACTTTTTTAAAAACTCCATGAAAAAGGAGTTAGGGCCACTCAAGACTAGGGCTACTCTTAAATGGATAGAATAGTACTTTTACTTGATAGGGATGAAGAATGATATAACTAAATGGATAGCTGAATGACCTGTTTGTCAATTCTCCAAGCATGAAACAGTGAAAAGTCCTGGGCTTCTACAGCTCTGCCTATCCCTAAGCAACCATGTAGAGATATAGCTATGGATTTCATTAATGAGCTCCTTAACTCCAAGGGGTATGAAGTGATTTAGGTAATGATTGATAGGTATCGCAGGAGCTCTCATTTTTTACCTCTCAGTCATCCTTATCAGCCTTAAATTTTCCAAGTGAAGAAGTTGCAGGGGTCCTAAACTGTTCTCTACACCCTATTGACCCTATTATCATTACCCTTCCTACTGGTGAGGAAATCCAAAGTAACACATGGTGTCCTGAGTTTACATGGACCATTGACAATCACAGTTTCAGCATACCCATGTGGATCATTAATTTACAGCAACATGATGCTATTTTCGAAAATACCTGGATGAAGCAACTGGGGGCAGTTCATTTCAACTATAACAAACTTCTCATGAAATCTCTGCACAATGGGAAAGAGATATAGCTAACTACAAGGAATAAGGAACCCATAACCCACAAAAGTTATAAATTTCCCAGTTTGCAACTACTTAACAATAGCTCAACCAGCTTGGATGTCCCAAATAGTTGAGAGTTGTGAAGGTGATACTAATATTTCCCAAGTTATAGTTGAGTTAGCAGCTATAAAAATGGGACGCAATAAGTTTGATTTAATCCATGGATCGGTCAAGTACAAAGGTAAGTAGGTGATTGGATTCCAAGGAGAGTTGAGGAAGCAACTATTTTAAGAACTCCATGAAAAAGGAGATGGGGACCACTCAGGTACTAGGGCTAGTCTAAAAAGGATAGAACATTATTTTTACTGGATAGGAATGAAGAATGATATAACCAAACGGATAGCTGAATGTCCTGTTTGTCAATTCTCCAAGCGTGAAACAGTGAAAAGTCTTGGGCTTCTACAAATTTTCCTATCCCTGAGCAACCATGGAGAGATATAGTTATGGATTTCATTAATGGGCTCCCCAACTCCTAGGGGTACGAAGTGATTTAGGTAGTGACTGATAAGTATAGCAGGAGCTATCATTTTTTACCTCTCTGTCATCCTATATCAGCCAAAACATTATCCCAGTTATTTTTTGAGAATCTCTTTAAGCTTTATGGCCTTCTCAGCTCAATGGTGAGTGATAGGGACCCTATATTTTTGAGTGATTTCTAGAAAACCCTATTTAAACTTGCAGGAACAAGGCTCCACATCAGTAATTCCTATCATCCTCAAAGTGATGGAAGCACTGAAAGGATAAATCAATGTTTGGAGCAATACTTGAGAAGCATGTGCAGCCATTCCCCAAAACAATTGAGCTCTTGGCTACCTATGGCAGAGTGGTGGTTTAATACCATTTTCCGCACTTCTCTGCAAACCACACCCTACAAGATTCTCTATGGTCATGACCCTATACACCTGAACATTTCCACAAAATTTGGTACCAACATTGCAACAGTAGGGGATATTCTTGTAGAAAAGCAACAACAAATGGAAATTCTCAAGGAGAACTTAGCTAAGGCACAACAAAGAATCAAAAGCCATGCTGATAAAGGAAGAACTGAAAGGGTTTTTGAGGTTGGTAATTGGGCATACTTGAAGCTACAATCTTAGGCACAGTTCAGTTTCAATGAGAAAAAAATATGAAACTAGCCCCAATATTTTATGGGCCTTTTAAAATTCTGAAAAAATATGGGGTTGTTGCATACAAACTGGAGCTTCTAAGCACTTCAAGGATACATCCCACCTTTCATGCCTCACAACTCAAAAGGCATTTGGGAACAGCTCAACTAAACACACAGCTTCCTAAGGTCAATCAAGAAGGGCAATTTGATGTGGGACCACTCAGAACATTAAAACAAAGGACGATTTATAAAGAGAGCAGGGTCATATACCAATATTTGGTACAATGGAAATATTGCAGCATAGAAGAGGTCTCATGGGAGAATGAAGAACTTATTAAACTCAACTGTCCAGACTTGATACTTCATTCATGAGGACATGAAATCTCTTAAGGGGGAGGGAATGCCAGGAAAGGGCAAACTGGGAAGGAGAGAATAATTAGTATATTCTAGAGTTGATATATTTCGGATGCACATGTGAGTGAAGGATAGGGATAGGGTAGGATAGGATAGTGGTGTAAGTTAGGAGAGACATTGTAATGGGAAGAGTATTCCCCAAGTATGAAATTTATGCATTGTGAAATGAATTGAGGAATGAAACTTTCAACTAACTTCTCCCTTTCTATCTATTTCTCTCTCTGTATCTCACAATCTCTCCTTCCTCCCTTTCTCTTTGGTTTCTCTCTATTTCTATATTCCTAAATCTGTTTCTCTTATTCACTGGTTAGGTACCAACAGGCCTGACAGTATGATGGAAGGAACCATATACTGTTTTAAAGATTTTGAATACTATACTGCTCCACGCATCACAGGGGCTGATATAGTAGTCATACAATTGCTATCAAGGTAGTGCAGGACTTGCATATAATACCTACTACTCATTTTTAGGCATGTACCAAACCAGGAAGACACTTATAGTTTGTGTGAACTTATCTAAATTGGTAGTTTTTTTGGCTGCTAGTTGAATACTTTGAATTTAGGAAAGTTCACACGGTTACCTAAATAAGTGATAGGCAAGAAAATTTCAGGGGACATCCTCATCATAATTACATGTGGTATGTTGACCTGGCAATGTAGACATTCGAAAATTTAACAACAGAATGAGTATCCCTTCTTTTCAAGATTTTTATATCAAATGATTTAAGTTTATACTAATATATTAAAAGTACAAGGGTTGGGTAAACCCTTTACCATATTATAATTTGTAAAGTAAACTTAATTTTGTTAAGCAAATTTCTGGAATAAACGAATACAACTGCTGTGAACCAGCATTATACTAATACTTCTCTTCTATTGCTTGTGCAGAAGGGAAATCCTTTGCTAAAACATATAAGAAATGTGAGCTGGGAATTTTCAGAAATTGTTTGTGATTACTTGTTGGGGCAGAATGCCTGTGCTCTTTATCTGAGGTTCGTACTTCAACACCTTCTTTGTCATTTTTCATTTTATTATGCTATTGAATTTTGTCGTAGGAGTTTCACTATTCCATTAGGTTTCAATTTATGATTGAAAATTTTCTCTGTGCCTGATACATTTCTGTGAGGGTTTTGGATTCTGTAAAATAGGCACCTCATTAGTTTAGCATGTTTCATGGTCTTTTAGGTTGCTTATTTGACTGTATCTCCAAGAAGGTTAATCTGAGAGAAGCTGTTTAATTTGCAGTTGACTTGTATTTTGGACCTCGAGGATTAATGGTGCTGACTGAAAAGTTAGTTGGGTTGGGCCTATTATTCTTACAGTGTCTTGCTTGGCACTTTGTTTAAGAAATTTGATATTGTTATCTGTTATATCTTTCTTCTTTTGTCACACATTAAGGGCTCAGCAAGGAGTTTCAAGTATTTATGGTATTTGTGCTGTCCACATAGCTGGTACCTTTAAATTTGCAATCAGTGTAGAAAACATAAATCTGGGTCTAGCTTGAAGAACTTTTGTAGGCTCTGAAGTCCAAATAATTAAACTAACTTGATCTTTAGTCATCACAAAATCTACGGAAATTTGGTATCAAATTTATATCTCCCTCCCTTGTATACTAATCTAGTTACAGCAACCATTTGATGCAGTCTTTCGCTATCATCTGCTTCATCCAGACTACCTGCATTTTCGAATAAGGGAATTGCAAAAGAACTTCAAACTTTGTGTTGTTTTGTGTCATGTTGATGTTGTAAGCGCCCTGACTAAAGAATCAGGGTTTGCTGGTTCCAATTACATATTTTTGACAGAGTGTTTTTCTTGGCATACTATGACGGTTACTATTACAGTTTAACATTTCATATGTTGCTTGGTTATGATTTATCTATTGTCATTTTTTTTCCAGGACGATGTGGCTAAACCTTTACTTGAAGTCACCAAGATCGCTCTGCTTCACGACTGCACCCTTTTGTGTGCTTGGAGGTAATTACTCTAGTGCAAATTGATTGATTCTAAATTTGCTATTTGTGATGTAATTGATATTTTGAACATTTAAGTTCTATTATATATTTTAGCAGTATGATGTATTTGTTGTGGTCCTTATTCTGCGAAGATTTTTGAAACTTATCATTGCAATCATATCATGGCTTTTATGTACATATCACAAAACTATCTAGAATATTGCAGCTAGCACTGAACAATGTAAAGAAACTTAGTTTCTGTATTACTCTGTTGTAGCTTAGACGAATGTGGCCGGTACTTGGAGACTATAAAAATCTATGAAAACAAGCCAGCAGATATCATCCAAGGTCAAATGGACACAGATTATTTATCACGGGTATCTATATCTTTCAAGTCTTTGGGGTGCTGATAAAGTTTTCTGTTAATATATGGGTTAACTATAGCTGTTAAATCGTGAATCGTATCATGTATTGAAAATTTTTGAATTGTGTATCGAATCGTGAATCGTATCGTAAAATACGGAAATACATGTAAGACGCAATACTTATATATTTAAACATATAGTGAACCCATTTTAATTGACAATAAAGTATATTAGCTTAAGTGTAGTGTTAAAGTATTGAAATGAGCCTATAAACAAATTTTAGAAATTAAAATTATAGTTTGAAGGGTTTAAACCAGAGGCTTAATCAATAATTAATATTGCTCAAGTAATATTTATTAAGGAACAAGAGAACAAAATAGTTTATTTAACTTACATGTCTAAACAAAATGAGAAATAAGCCCCAATTTAGTGTAGAGAAAAATACAACTCCAATACTATGCATTTATGCCTCTATATAAGTATGAGACATGTAAAAGAGAAAGTGGAAACAAAAAGATTAGAAATTTTAGAAAGCATTTTAAGCACTATTGTATGAATCAATTGACCTCTTTCAATGAAAAACAATATGCTTTAATGTGTTTTTTTAACTCTTATCAGGTTCACCCTTAACTTTGAAAATCGTATCCATGTATTGTAGGATACATGCAACGTATCGTAAGATACAGCTAACCACTTTGTGATACACTAGTGATTCTGTATCGAAATGCTCCTGTACTATATCTTATATCGTAAGATTCTGACAACTATGAGGCTAACTAGGGACTTAAGTTTTTTAGGAGATCCTATATAAATGTAGTAGCACGAATTCTTTACATTGATTACTCTTTAATAACATCTTTTCATTGTAGTTGACTCATGCTCTCACAACTGTCCAACATGTCAACAAGACAGATGTGGTTACTCTTGGTTCAACATTTGGGGTAACCCATGAAATTTGAATGAGCAATTTATGGCCGTTGGATCTTGTAAATTTTCTCTAAGATTGATTGCCTTCTTGTTGCAGTCTCTTTCTCATATCATGGATGCATCCATGGAAGATTTAGCTCGATGTCCTGGAATGGGGGAACGTAAGGTACCTTTCAGTGCTCTCATTTGTTCAAATAGACTAAATGCGTTTGTACAATTCAAATTTATGAACATAACTTGCATTATAGATGGTGGCACTTTTATAAATGTAAATTTTGGATGTACAATTTTGGGATGAGTTCTGATGGCTATCAGTTTTGGTTTTTGATTGATCCATGAATGTAAATAAAAGAACATAGTGCCAAAGATGTTTCAAGTGAGATGTGTAAAAAGAAATTTGTCTCATTTGTTTTCTAGTTGCATGCAGTGTGATTTATTTCAGGTCAAAAGTCTTTAATCCCAAGTAAAAAGGATTTTCTCAAGTCTCTGTAAAGATTACTTCATCTTCTTCCTTAATAATGGTACTGATCATTTTCTTCGTACATCAGGTAAAACGCTTGTACGAGACTTTTCATGAACCATTCAAGCGTGTAGTTTCCAATCGGATTGCTGTTCCAGAAACTCCTGTCCAACCTTGCCCCATGAGTGATGGAAAGGAAGATGAAAAGGAAGTGGAGGATGATAGCAAGCATTGGAAGATAGGACCGGAAGTGACAGTTAATCAGCCCTGACAGAAACTTGCTAATTATTCTGGGAAAGTTGGTGCAAAGAACAATAAATTACAGCAGGAGAAGAGTGAAGATTTGAAGCAATAGCCAAAGATAGTAATTCTAGTGAAGAGAGGCCATCAGTTGTTACGATCCACTAAAACAATACTATCTTTTTATTAAGATTTAGACGTGATGGAAATATTTGAGCAACTAAAATATTTATACTTTTGATCTTTTATGTAAGCACATTGTTTGATCTCTTCAATGTTTTATTTCCTTTTCTTTTATTTATTTATTTTTTAAAATTTGGTTAGGTAGGATCGAAGTTTTGCTCACTATGAAGTACTTTTGTGGACGAGGTAACATGCCGTGTAATGTGTCCAATTTATTTGTAAATATGGTTACGTGAAATTAAGATTATTTGTAAATATGGTTACTTGAAATTATGATTATTTTGGTAGCTTCATCTGCACTATTTTGTACTTGTTCAGATTTTTTTTCGCTCTTTGAACTTTGTAGGAAACACAAAGCTACTCTAGAAAGGGACTGCAAGAGAGACTCTATGCAAATGACCTATGTTTGATAATGTTGGTTTTTCTGCAAATTCAGTTACAAAATGGAGCTACTGCTTTTTCATTTCTCTTTTCCTGCTGAGGTAAAAAGGAGGGTAGGTGACAATAAGATCATAGCGATACCTACTTGGGTGAACATTGAATAACAAATTCAGTTAACATAACCGAAATTTGGAGAAAAATCGCAATTCATACATAGACGTTCAAAAGAAAATTACCGAGGGCAATAACTTGAGGGTTTAGGCGACGACAGTAATACTAATATTTTGCAACAAGTACTTCTGAGTATACACAACTGCACATTTGCACTTTCGTATATTTTTTACTATTATGTACAAAGCATAAGTCAGGTGATTTTTTTATTTTTTTTTACGATTATGCATGAAGTACAGGACGCTGTATATTTAGGCATAAACTAGTGCAAAGTACAAGACTACATAGTTTTTTCTCGTAAAATTATAGCAATTCCTTTTCAGGCAAACATAAAAAAATAAAATTGAGTTCCTGGACCGAATAAACTTTCCAGAACATAAATCATAATATAGTCATACATACTGTACACATAAACAGAGCCAGAAACTTGGGGTAGAGCATATTTTTTTACGGTTCTTTAGAAATATTTCTTTGCATAATTATTAGGTTTACATGAAACTCAATTGTATACTTCATAAACTTCCTATATTTCTCTAGTAAAGAGATGCAACCTTTTATACGTGAGGGAAATGGCTATATTGGCAACACGCCAACACTTCAATTGTTGTTGCTGCAGTTGCTGCTTTTACTTGATATATTTGGCAAACCAGGTCAACATGTCTTTGTGAGCCTCTTCTGCACTTTTGACAGCATTTTCATCTTCTTCGTCGTATCTCACTGTCCATCCATGTACAGTTCCAGGAAAGTTATTCACAAACCTTGTAACCTGACACAATGTAAAGTAAATGAGCCAAACTAGTTAGTTTATCATTGTTAAAAGTTACCCTCTGAAGAATGGAGAATTTCTTAAAATTTGAGTTTAAACAAGGTTCTCATTAGTAAATTCGGATAACTTGATTATGAGAAGCTCAAATCCCATAATTTGTTCCCACCGGGAGGGTTGGGTTTGGTAAAAACTACAGTTCTTGAATGGTCAATTACTTTATTACATTTAGCACAAACAATATCTTAACGTAATTTTATGTGCTAAAACGGCTTTAAATGTTACACGCGCTCAAATGGAGTGTCCCGTTGAACACTATAGTATGAAGAAGTCAACAATGGGTACTCCTCAATTTTTTCAATTTGTTTACAATAAAATGAAGCACCCATACTCTTGTCTAGGTGTCGGACAGAGACGGTGAATAATCCGTGTAATATAAGCTAAACCATAATTTATTCAACCAGAGTAAAACAAATGAATTTCAACATGTAATAAAACTATCACCATTTGAAAATCAATCAACGATACAAAAAACCACTAAATTCAACCATTTATCTCAGCCAAAATAAAAATAAAAATAAAAATAAAAATAAAAGAACAGAAAAATAAAAGGACGGGTGGATGCTTACGAAATGGTATTCAACATCTATATGGGACACTAATGCCTATTTAAATAGAACCAATAAGCAGGAAAGTTCTTATGGAAACCTCAAGAAAGAGAAAATCTTGATTTACTAAAAGCAGTACAAGCAAATATGCTCAAATATTTCCGTTCTCTACATAAGGGGTTTCATCTGCCATTCCTCTAAAGGAAGGAACAGCATTACTAAATTTGTTTGGTACGAGGAAGGGTAGAGGGAGGAAAAGGGTACCCCTAAGGGAAATAATCCTTATTTTTACAATTTGTTATTTGGTATAGTTAAAGGGAAGGGAAGAGAACAACTATTTTGTAATTTTACTATATAACAAGCATTTTACAAATGAGTGATAAATTACTAATGATCCTTGATCATTTCTACCTCCTGTTTAGTTGATAATATATCTTCAAATTGCTTCAAAACTTCCGGTGGACAGTACTTGTCAACTTCAGCTCCTAGAATAGCAATGGGAACCTGGACCTCTGCATGAGCGACATACATAAATCCAACAATGCTAACACATTAAACTCATTGAGGCTAGGTAGAGAGGAAGAGAGTTAAAATGGTAAACCATGACCTGAGTTGCTTCATTATTCCAAAGTTTGTTCGGTTACTAGCGTTCGTAGAATTTGCGGTGGTAGCGTTTGGTGTGTTTGGACCTTAAAACGCATTGCACTATTTTTGATGTGTTGCGTTTGAGCCCCAAACTCACTGCACCATTTTTGATGCATTGCGTTTGAGTGAGTTTGAGCCCCAAATGGTGCGTTTGTGAGTTAACTAAGCTGCGTTTGAAATAAGAGGCTTCTAAACAAGCAAAATTCAAACACACTAAACACTCCAAACACTGTGTAACCAAACACACTAAGTACCTTTCATTTCATCCATGGTAACAAATGAAGGATGTAACATAACTGCAGCTTGAATGTGGTTGGATTTTGCAAGTTGAACTACCACCTTTGCTGATGAAAATTATTTAAGATAAGAAAAGAAGCTGCATTAAAGGTGTCAACAATAAACATGAGCTTGTGGCATATCACTCATTTAACATAATTTTAGTTATATTAATCATGCCAATAATAGTTCTAAGATATCTGAACATTATATCTCACCGCCCCAGCAGAAACCTGCAGCCACGACTGCAGACATGCCTTCACTCTTTAGAGCTGCAATCACAAGTTTTGCATCTTCAAATTCTTTTTCCTAATATCATAAGAAAATGGTTCAGATGTTAGTATTTAAGATTTACAAATAATGAAGCATTAGATGTATATTTAAGCTAGAATACATACACAATTAAAGTCATGTTAGATAAGTAACAGAGAAAATGCAAAGTCTATTAGAATAAATTACAGTTTAAATAGAGTGAGACTGAAAACTCAAGAAAGTATAAAAATAAATTTTGAATTTGATAAAAACATTTTCAAGGGTCTCATTCAAACAAAAGATAACATCCAAGTTATAGAATTTTTAGTAAAATTAAAATATTTATGTTTGTCGTCTCTTAAAGTATTATATGTTTTAGAAGATATTTTAATTAGTACTGATTTTGGCTATACTAAAGTTACTATTAATGTTTAGTTTTCATGAGTAATAAGAAAAACGAACCCCTCCATGGAACTTTCTCCAAATTGGCAGCGGCTTCGCTGCGTAATCATATGAAAAGGGGTCTCCATAGAAGAAGTCCGGAACCAATACATAGAAGCCAGTTCCTGCAACCTTGTCTGCAAGCTTCCTTTTGAACAGAAACAGAAACAAGTTAATTTTTTTTAATGTAAAGAACCAAAAGGAGATAGATTTAATACATTGAGCTTGACAGATGATTATTGAACCAGTTTCATTGCCATAGTTTTGTTGCTTTTTAATGACTTAAACAGGGGGAAAAAACAAAAAAAAACAGGGAATACAAGTTTAGCAGTGGAGTTAGATGTCTGAGTAAATACCCCTTCCTATGCAGACTATCGCGTTCAGCATTTAAAAATGTGTAGGACTCAAAAACTGACATATATTATAGAAAGAAGTAGGATTAGCAGCACAGGGAATTGGAGCATATTGCATTATATACTAACAAATATATGTTTAATTGTCTAAGATTACACTCTGTTATCTAATAATATATCAGTTTGGCAGCATGGTGAATTTGTAGGCTATCAGCTGATCAAGTTTTTCAGGAGGGAGCAAGCCATGATAAAGCATTCTTTAGTTCTCACTCTGACAAGGTTCCCCCATGACTACAGCAACAAAGACTCCCTCCATCCCTTCCTAAATGCCAAATTGTCAATGTTGTTTCTCAACGATCTGTATCCAAAAGGCTCCTCAGCTCTGCAGCAATGAAGTTTCCCTCGCCTCCCACTTCCAACCCAAGTCACTTTAATCATGCAACATTTTCACCTCTGAAATGCTCAAAGATTACACCCAAACAAGAATAAATGTGAAAAAGGATATAAGATTATGATCCAGGGCAAAAAATCATATAAATAGGGAAAATAACTTATGTAATCCAAGTCACGCAGCCTTTTTAACTAGATAACAGTCTCCTTTGCTATTAACTACACATAGGTTGTACCAGTGTTACCTAGATCAAGGTTTTGCAGATAAAACAAAAAAGATCGCGGTTTGTAAAATATGCACGGAACGAAAACGAGACTGATACGAAGTACGGTAAGAGAAGGTTTCTTTGTATTGCTTAGTTATTACGTTATACGTTTATCTGAAATGTGGGACACTATGATAACTTTTGTAAAAACTATAATCAAGTTTGGTTGAGTTTGTACTACAAAGTGTGCATATTTAAGAAAGTTATATCATTTTAGCACTTACAGGACACCTACAAGGTGCTCATTTGGTGACACTAGTTGAAATTTTTTAAAATTTTCTTAAACATATTAGGGTTAGTAATATCGTTTTAGATTAATATATGTGATAATTATACTTTTAAATATCCTATATATTTTGAATGAATTTTTCTAGATTGTTGATCTTAGCTCTCAATTAGATTTGATCTTAGCCACTAGTTGTATAATTCGATGCCTATATAAGATGCCACTCATTTGCAAAATCCTCAAAAGAAAAAAAAAACTATAATCATTCTTATACAATAAAAATTTACATTCTCTCTTGTTGCTATATAGAAAAAAGGTTTCAGATCACTATATTTCGTTTTTTGGAACGAAAGTGTACCGTATTTTAGAACGTCCGTACCAAAACTCAATTTGCTACTATGTTACTATTTTCAGTAACATTAGATTGTGTACCCCAAAAATTTGAGTGAATAATATCTAGTCCAACTCTACAGCAGCTAGTTGCTCGGCCTTAGTCTGCCTTTCTCGATCTTTTGTACATCAGCAACATACACGAATGTTATTCATTTGAATCACGTTACACAGAAAACCTGATAGATTATACTTTTTAGGTTTTTCAACACAAGTCGTCTATAAGAAACTTGCTAGCACATTATTAGATAATGCAATGTGCATCCGTACAGATGAGAGCCAAAAATTGCATTTTCCTAGTTCCTTTCACCTCCTATTTCTTCCTAACTTTTATGGGCTAGGGTCAGAGAGAGCTCAGGCTACCCTAAATTTTTTGCAATTTTTTTTAAGCCCCCTCTAAGATTTATGAAAAGAATATAAGAAAGTACTTCCATTATCCAAGTATAAAAGTTGTTTTAATTTTTTTAAAGTCAAATTGAAATATGGACAAATTCATACATATATCACTCTTTCCATTTTTTGGGTATCATAATACGAATATCAAATTTTATGATCTCCCTTTGCTCCATTTTGTGTACGATAAAGGGTTCACCGTTCATCTATAATGCAATAAAAAAAATTCTGACTTCGTCTTTGGTACGGGGTGATGGTTTTGTAAACTTACATTATTTCCTTTATGCAATTCACCTTCAAACATACCAGCAGCAAGGATGATTATAGTTCACATTTCATGGTCAGTTTTCATTTACAGGCTACATCACGCAGAATTTTGTTGGTTAGATTCAATTTTAGTGTCCTTCGTTAAACTCTCAGCTCAATGAAAATTTCATATAAGAAATTATTGAACCCCGTTGAAAGCAGCGGATGGGGTTGTAAGGTTAGAAATATGGCAATGTCCATCACTGCCATTCTTGTCATTGCTTGAAGCAAATCAAACTCACTATATGAATTATGTATCGACTCTCATTTAGGCTAATCTCTTTAACAGAGGTTAACGCTATCCATCTTTCTAAAGTTTCCCATAAGTTTTAAAAATTATCAAAATAATTTCACTGAACAAGTGACATGCAATGTAAACATATTGCACCTCACAAATGGTACCCTTCAAGGAAAAAAAAAAGCTTTTTTACATACCTCAGTTTCGGGGCTTCATATCCTACAATTTCCATTCAAATGAACTCCCATCAACAACTTAGATACCAAGAAAATAAACAGCTGATTCAAGGTAATGAATTAAACAAATCACATGGTAACACCAATACCCATTTAAATTAAACAATTTCATCATAATATATAGCCATAATCCAAATTAAGCAATACAATCACAAATTAAAAGCTTAGCCCCTTAACCTTATAAACTAAATTAAGAAAATTCAAACTGGGTTAGAAACAAGAAACTAAACTATAATTTTTTGTTAGAATTGTAGTTTCATAGAACTAATATCGTAGTAGAAGACATGACACATGTGATCCCTGTCCTTAAGGTCTTTATCGCCCCCACCACGATTGGTATGCTAAGGATTGTAGACGATATACCTCTAGGATATATGTCAAGCCTTTGGTGAATTATCCATAATGGAAATTCACAGAATAACTCCAATAGAACACTGCATTGTAGTAGTTATCTGTTTGTAAAGAAAATTGGAGAAGATAGAAAAGAGAGAAAAATTCATGTGCAAAATTGTTGATTTCTTATTATGTAAACTTCCTTCATATATGCATATATCTTATGTATATATACACATGTACATACATATTTGTAAGTTACATAATATACTATTAAATTCTATTTTTAACTACACTTATCAGTACTAATTATGTAAGTTACACATTAGTAATAATTAATAGTTAAATATAATTTGAATAGTTCTCACTATTTTTCTTTTGTTCCAAAATAAAATAAGATTACACCACTTGTACTTATAAAATAACTAGTAGTCTTTTCTATTAAATGCGACAAAGAAGAATTAGTTTTATCAAAACAACTTTGCACCTCATTAAATGCCTCACTATATACATAAATCAAATAATTTCTATACAAATAAAAATGAAGTTTTCTCCTATTCTCCACAATTAGGAAATGAATTATACCGTAATATTTACTTAAATTATGTCCACTAATAGGGTTTTATTCAAACCCTAACTTGACAATAATTAAGTCTCCAAAATATAGAATAAGGTGCAATTTCTAACAATTTTAATATCAAAAGTTGGAATAATTTGAAGTTAATTGTTACCAAAAACATCAGAGATGAGAAGAATCCCAAGCTTGGAAGAAGGGGAACCAGTAACATAAGTTTTGAGGCCGCCAATTTCTTGCACACAGCCTATCCCACTGTTTGAGCTCAGAATTGGAGGGTTGGTGCAGCATTGAGAACCAGCCATGTCCCTTTTGATTTCAAGTATGTGAAGGTGGTAGCAGTTGACTTAGACAAAGATGGTTGTTTATTAGGACAAACTTCTAAACTAAGGAATATACCCCTTGGGAGTCTCAAAAATGAGAAAGGTATGGAAAAAGAAAATTTGGGTGTCATTAGATTTTTATTTTTTATTATTTATTTTTATGTTTGTTTGGGAAAGAAAGGGAGAGAGTAAACATGGATGTGACTTAGAATACTTTTTAAGAGAGAGAGGGAAAAAAATTGACTTATTTTCTATTCAATTGTTTTTTCTCAAAACTGAAAAGATTTTGGAGAGAGTGAATTCTGAAGTAATTATTTCTCTAGCGTTCTCTTTTTTCTCCTCATTCCTTTTTTTTTTTATTAAAATTTTACATTAGTCCTACTTTACCTTTATAATTAGCATGAAGTCCTATTAACTTTATTTTAAGAAAATTATTAAATGCAAAAATGTTATTATGTCGTCAAGAGTGATTTATTATATATTTTTTCTCATGTTATTATTGTTCGAATAATAAAACTCACGTATATTTTTCAACCTTTAATTTATGAATGTCATAAAAGATGATGTATTTATGTTCGTTCCATTTTTGTTTTAATTTTACATTTGAGAGTTGATATTAATTAACATGTAAAAATTAATGAAAAAATGACAACAATTTTTTTTTGTCAATTAAATAATATGGTGGCTAACTGTAAATTAATTGTTCTGTACTCATAATTTTTACCCTATTAATATCACAGCTCCCTAACAAGAAATTTGATTTTTTTTTTCTCATTGTCAAAAGTTATTAAGAGTTAAAGATTATAATAAAATATATAATCGTAAATGCAACTCTCCTACAATATATTTCTTATTCAATTTCAATAAAAAAATATCAATAAACTAAGATAGACTATTGTGGAGGCATGGGTACATGAGTTATTGTCCAAAATACAATATTATTACTCTCTCTGTCTCAATATAAAAATTATTATTATTATTTTAGATAATTTCAAGTTAAATATATATTTACCTTAAATGATTTTATTTATTTATAATAATCTGTTTTTAATATCCTTAGTATTAATTGTCATATTTCGTATAAAAAAAACTATGTAATTAAATTAGAATTAAAATATAGATAATTTTGTCATTTTATTCTTTTTCTTAATATGCATAAAAAGTCAACCAGAAATTTCAAATTTTAGATATCGTGTAGTTATACTTATTCTTATAATTTAGAAATGAGAGAGTGCATAAACTATTAATATATATATATATATATATATATATATATATATATATATATATATATATATATATAATTTTATTTTATTGGGGGGAAAAAAAGACTATTTCTTGGCCCACAACAGTCATGGTGGGGAATTGCCCAACCCAACCCGAATATGGCTCCACGTTACAGAGCCGCAGACAGAGGCCGCCACTATTTCTGAAACTGAAAATTCACAAGGAACTGCACAAGGAAACAGCCGACCAAGTACTTCCTCGGATGAGGATGAGAATGTAGAAACCTTTCGTTTCGCAAACTGCAGAGATTAAGGATATTTTAACCGTGCAAACAAACTCAGAAAGGCCTTAACTTTTGGCTTCATGGGTATGTGCTTGTTTCCCAGAAATTGTTCTTTCAATTTTCACACCATATCCCAAAAATGGTTCTGGAAAATAAGTTGTTTTTCCGACTCAAGAGAGTTGGGATACCTCAGTTTTTATATCAAACATTTCAAGATTCCAACTTTTGCTACATGGGTTTGTGTTTGTTTCCCAGAAATTGCTCATTTTTTCCGAATTCCAAGCTTTTTTCTGAGTTAGGTGTACTCCAAAATCAGGTAATTTTTGGAAACAATTGGGTTTTTAGACTGCATTCAGTTGCTTCTTCAGCATTGTTAGTTGATGACCATGTGTTTGATTCAATGCCAATGACAGAAAGCAGTGTAGCAAGTGGAATTGTTGTTCCGAAAAAACGCTTGATTAGGCCGATAGGCCGCAAGCTATTTCACATGGTTGTTACAGTAGTTAAAACTTTGAACTGGCGTGCTGCAAGAGATGTTAGTTTTTTAAAAGCTGTAAAGAAGTATGGATTTTCTAAATCAATAGATAACTTTAAAGTTATTGTACATATATATTCATTGGCGGGGATGGAAACTGAAGTGTTTGTATTTCTTAGAGATATTGTTGAGTACTATAAAGATTCCAATCTTGATTTGTTTGAATTGTTCACCCGTTTAGTGGATTTACCTAGTAATGCTGCAAGCTCGATTCTTGTAGTTGATGTACTTATTAAGGTTTTTGCTTCAAATTCGTTGCTTGAAAATGCAGTAGATGTCTTTGTGCAGACTAAGAAACTTGGACTTACGCCGAGTATTTTCTCTTGCAATTTCCTGCTAAAGTGTTTGGCGGAAGCAAATAGAGCGAATTATCTTTTAAGTTTGTTTGAAGAAATAAAGAACTTTGGACCTGCACCTAGTGTCTACACCTATACCATTATAATGAACTTTTACTGCAGAGGACATGCAGTAGATATTGGAAAAGCCGTGGACATTCTCAATGAAATGCAGAAAACTGGGGTCAGACCAACTGTTGTGACATACAGCATAATTATCTCCGGACTCTGTAAAGCTGGATGTGTTGAACTTGCAGTAGACTTCATACACAAAATGAGATGCGACAACCAACCTCTCAATACTTACTGTTATAATGCTGTTATACATGGGTTCTGCCAAAAAGGTAAACCTGAGGAAGCTTTGAGGGTTATGGAAGAGATGAAGAGCTGTGGAGTTACACCGGATGTGTATAGCTATAGTGTGTTAATTGATGGGTTTTGCAGAAGCAGAAATCTTGATAAAGGTTTTCGTTTGATTGCGGAAATGGAATCCAACAACATAAAACCTTCAGTTATCAGCTACAGTCCTCTGTTAAAAGGTCTTTGCGAAGGCGGACAAACAGATATTTCACTTGATATATATCGCAGCTTTGACACTTCTTGTAATGAATGCGACCAGCATGTTTATGACATCTTGATCCGTGGATGTTTTATGCAGTCTGATTTTGATTCTGCATGTAAATTATTGGAGGAGATGTTCAGCAATAATTTGACTCCTGATTCTTTAAACTATAGGAGTCTCATTGAGGGTTTTTGCAAGATGGGCTTCTTGGATAAAGCCAGAGAGTTTTGTAATATTATGTTAGAAGGCGGTATTTTGCCAAATATGGTCTCTTGTAATTCAATTGTTCAAGGGTACTGCAGCGAAGGGCGTGTGGATGAAGCTTTGCAATTTATGGATGAGATGTGTGACCGAGGCATTTCTCCAAATAATTTTACCTATAACGCTGTCATAAAAAGGCTGTGCAAAGAAGGAAAATCAGGAAGAGCAATGGAGCTTGTTCCTTTAATGCTTAAGAGGAACATTTTTCCTAATGTTGTAATCTACAGCACTCTTTTGGATGGTTTTGCCAAAGAATCAAATTTTCGGAAGGTCTTCATGCTATATGCAAAAGTGTTAAAAGCTGGGGTGGTTATTCCCGACAGAATTACATATACAATTCTTATCAACATATTCTCTACTAGGTGTAGAATGCATGAAGCCTGTAGTTTGTTGAAGGAAATGATTTGTAAGGGTTTGAATCCAGATACAATCACTTACACATCTGTTATATCTGGGTTTTGCAAAATTGGGGACATGAGGAAGGCTTTGGGATTTTACAGAGAAATGTTGCAAAGAGACCATTTGCCCTCCATTGTTACTTATACCTGTCTAATTGATGGGTATTGTAAGGCGAATCGAATGGATATTGCCAACATGTTGGTAGATGAAATGAGAAGAAAGAAAATTGCTCCTGATGTTGTCACTTATACTATTCTGATTGCTGCTTACCTTAGACAGGGACACCGGACTAGAGCCTATGAGGTGTTTGATGAAATGAGGAAGGCGGGTGTTAACCCAGAGGATAGCATCTTTAAGATGCTTGGCTTGGATACAGGCGTGACCAACGATGGTTAGACAGCAAAGGAAATTCTTTTGTCAAGGACCATAAGGTACTTAGTAAGTTAGTTGGACCTTTTTCCCCTGCTATGCATGAATTTTCAATTTATGGGCAACACTTATAGCTTAATACTGTCTACTTACCTGATCATATTTTAATGTACTTGAGTTCAGTGTTTTCTCTCCACTTCTAAACTATCTGATGTAAGCAAACTTTATTTTCTAAATAACAAACTGCCGTTTCCATAATCTTCTATTCAATTAAACATGATCTGCCATGTAGGTCGGGCATACAAAGTAAAAATATCTCTAGAAAAATTGAAAAAAAAAAAAGTCTCAAAGGAGAAAGTCACCCATTCTTCTATTTAGTTAAAAAATGAATCCACTATTCTATTTTACTTATGTTGGGGTATCCATTCCTTCAATAGAAAGCTTTTACTCTCAAATGCACCATCAAGCATAGAGGACAAGGATTTCATCTTTTCCATTTGTAGCTAACTTTTGAACCTATCCAGCTATGCAAATGCAATAGGAGAATGATCTAGTACATACCCATGTCACTCGAAACAGGGCACGTGCTAAACATCCCTCCCACTGCAGGCGAATTAGGAGATGATCCACTACCATTTTCCACCTTAGACATCAGAAACCAATTTGAACATATTTTCACTCTGTTTATAATTTCCTCCCTAACCGTCCCAATCTTCCTGGTCTGTAGCTTACATTTGGGGCAAATGCAACAACTTTGTCCAAACTTCTACTTGCTCGGAATTGTTTGAGGTACATAACTTTCATGCTATTGTATCAGTCTATGAAGACATTTAAACTTTAACTACACACCTCTATGAACCCCAGTCTCACCAGCTTTTCAGCTGTATAGTTTTTGGTACATTCTCTATTTATTAGCATTTGGTTGTGGGTACTGCACACCTCAATGAACCCCAGTCTCACTGTATGTTGTCCTCTACATACTTGGAACAGCTTTATACGCACCCTATGAGCTATGTTTCATGTGCATAACTTGAGTATTTGCTGATGCTCCTGAGGTCGTAAATAATATGCTACACATTTATCTATAGAGTGCTACCTGAAGCGATCCTGTATGATGATATATTAAAATATCTTTAATTATTTTTAGAATTTATTAGTTATGTGTTCTAGCCTGCTGTGTTTTTCTTTATCATTTCTCTAATATATTCTTGTCTATATTAATTCCTCCACCCCCACTGCCCATCCCCAAACAATCCCTCCCAACCAAAAGCTAAACCTGAAGGAAGAGAATGGTTTAAATATTTAATTGCTGGGATTACTGTTGCTTTCCTGTCTGATCAATTTTCAAATTCATTCAACATTTCCATAGTTTGTGGTGCCCAAATTTATCCCCAACCTCAAATATTTCTCTATCAGGCCATTTTATGTCATTTTGCTGGTTTATTAACTTTTCATATTTCTTTATGTACTGTACTGCAATTGTTAGCATATTTTGTTTGCAAACTTTGTTCTGATTTTCTGAAGTCACGTACGAGTTTGGACTTTGGATTTGCTCATGATTGTTGTCAAAACGTATGCATTGTATCATTGAAGCCATTGCTTTTTAGCTTGTCAGTTTCAAGTATCCTTGAAGTGTGGAGTCTGGAGCATTGGCCCTTTACATTTTAAAAGTGCAATCTGGTAGGATTTGCAGTAATTGACCTTGTATATTATGCAAACTTGCTTTAGTTCACCTCTAAAGAAATGGAAGATTATGTTTTGTAATCTGCTCTGTTGCTGCTTGTCAGAATGAAAGGAGTACATTGCCAGATAACTTAATTTAATCTGTACCAACCTTGAATTCCATTCTGGCATTTAGAGGGGCTGGGAAAATGATGTGCTAAGGCCACTGTGCAAAGCACATAACTAACCTTTTAAATTTATTTTGAAGTTTTGATGACAGCATCTACAACTATTGACATGATCTTAACTCTCTCTCTTCCCCTCCCTCCCTCCCTCTGTGTGTGTGTGTGTGTGTGTTTTGGCAGGGAGGAAGACACTTCACAAAGATATCCTTTTGCTTTGGACATCTGAAAAGCTACTTGCAGGTGTGTACTCCATTTATTTTGCTATGCTTTTAAAATGGAACCCTTGCAATTATGTGATGCTGATTCATAACTGGCGATTGAGTCGTATCTTCAGACATAAATTTCTTGTTGATACTTAAGCTTCAGAGTTAGTTGCACAATAATAATGTATTTTATGTTCTAAAAAAATATGTTACTTCCTAGTTTCTAGATGCAGATTATTTCGGGTTGTGGTACCAATGCGGGGAATGTTTATGCTACAGAGCCTATAATGTCGTATGTAGTATGCTAGGGGTAGTTTTATATGGATGCTTACATGCTAGGGGTAGTTTTATATGGATGCTTATAGTTAGGACGTCTATTGCGTCTCCACGTGTTTTATGGTTTCCTAATATATTTTACGCAACATGGCTTTGTCCCTGGATGAGACTAGAAAATTGACCAATCATGATGGTGGATTACACTGTTACTCCGAACAATGTACATTCCTGATTGGCACTGTATGAGCAAGTGCAAGCATTATCTGTGGATCACCAACCCTCCTCTGTTATTATATTTCATTCTTCTTCTTTTTTTCTTTTTTTTTTAAACTTTCATTGGGGTCTTGTGTTGTGTTTTGGCTTGCCAGATTAAGGGATTGACTTCAAGGTTGGGATGATAAAAGAGGGAAAAGGGAGGTGGGTAAAGCCGAGATTAAATTTGGATGATTACACCCTGCATCACAATCTTCAAGTGTTGCGAAGAGAGTTGGTTAAAAAAAACTTTTTACAGATCAAAAGCGATAGCTTAGTGGTAAAGGCCTCTCTCACAACACTTCAAGATCACAAGTTCGAATCTACCCAGCAGCAGCAGTAGATGCTTCAAAGATTAAAAGGTAAGTTTCTCCTAGGTCCCCCCTAGTCCCTCTCCTGGCTCCTTCCCCAAGCTCCCCCTAGTATTGAAATGTACTCCTAAATTTATTACATTGTAATAGTGTACGTTCTCAAAAAAATAAATAAAAATAAAATAAACTTTGTACGATGAGGGTCAAAGAGCTCTTCCCTTGGTACAAAAAAGTTTGTTGAGAAGTAGTGCGGTTCACTTCTTTTTCCTTAATTTACTCTTATGCAGCTTTATGTTGCTTTGAGGGATTGATAGTTGTGACATCCCCAAATTCGGGTTCTATAACCTCGGATTTGGTTCTCACTATACAAAACATAATAACAACAAATACAAAATCTTCTTTTAAATTTCGCGGAATAATACATAAAGGTTCCTTATAAAAATGACTACAATCCCAAGGTCTACAAATCTTAACATAAACAGTACATAACTTAAGGGATTATAAAAGATTTACAACTGTAATATACATATTAACCAGATAATCTATCTAACATGCAATATTATAAGATTTGGCTTTTCGTTTGCCCTTGTCCTTCTTGGAACATTCGGGTTTAGTTGAAAAATGGTTCATAATATAGCAAGGGTGAGCAACTAGCTTGCTCAGTAAGTTTAAGAACAATAAATATAAGTTTTGATATATCATGAGTGAATGAGAATAATTTCAGAGTTTTTAACAATATATAACAATTGTGAAATAGCATGAATCAAATTTCAATGAAAGAAATAATTGAGTCTCTATTGCTGAGTGGTCACCAAGGACCCTGAACTAACGAGGGCAAAACAGAGTTTCCTCTGACCTTTTCAGTAATTTGGTTTTCAAGGGAATCAACCTATTTAACCTACTCTATATGCATTACATTTCGTCATCTTGCGCAAAGGTCGGTTTCCCAACATATAATTCCCTTATCTAGGGTTGTTCATTCTCAGACTTACTATAATAATCCGCACCAACCAATAGTTTGGATAAGTTTTTAAAAGTATTCAAATTAATGAATTTATACATGCAGTGTCTAGCTGAACAATTTAGCTTAGACATTTTTAAACAATTCATGAATTAAAGAACTATAAAGTTTCAAATTCACCATGTGCGAATTCATAATCAATATGGATGTGGATCAATTTTTAATAATTAAACCACTTGAGTTCTTGCAAAATAAATACAAGATCAGGTATATGAAACTTACTCAATATAAATTTGAGTAAGGTTAAGGAATTTGCCTCAATTGTTGATTACTGTTAACCAATACAATTTACTATCATTTGAATAGACCTAACAATTTATCAAGTTGATCTTTCAATTAATATCATATCTAGGTTCATATAATAACTTTTGAACATCTTAACTTACTAACACTTAATCATATAATTAAATAATTAAGTTATATTAAACACTTAAGAAATATTATCCTTACTTGATAATATTTTCATCACATAAAACCTATATTAATCATTTAATATAGTTTAAACTTCTATCTAATATTATTATCCATTTAATAATACATTATTAACCTCATAATATTATTAATCATTAAATAATATTTTATTAATCTTATAATAATATTTTATTCACTTACTAATATTATTAACTATTTAATAATATTTTATTCAATTTATAATTTTATTAATCCTTTAATAATCAGTTCTCATACATTCATTCATATAGAATATAATATAATACATATAGTCATTACATTTACATTATAGCGCGCGCGCGCACACACACACGTAATACATACATTAAAATTACAATCAGAATTTAATAATTATACATTTATAAATATGTACAATTTTATTTCATAAATTATAGAATTTAAATACACAATTCAAATTGACACTTGTTGTGTAACAAACCATTATTAAATTAATTGATATTTACAAATTAACTATTTTACATAACTTATTTGGATTATATAATTAATATTATATAATTAAATTAAATTACGTTATTCATTTCATAAATCGTTTTCAAACAATTATAATATATATTAAATATATTTATTTAATATATTTAACCCTTATTCGTACATTGATTCAATTCACTAATTTGGCCTCAATATACCTATATTATATAATGAAACTCGTTTCAATATTAATGCGTTCCGCTTGGCATTAATTACACATTAAACTATTATTTACGTTACATTTACTTGATGTAACATAATACTATTATCATATTTAATTTATATTCATCTAGCGAATTATTATATATTAGACCACTATTTGCATTACGTTTAAATTATTGTTTAAATTATTATAACGTAACATTATATTTAAATAAATAAGTCCCATTATATAAATAATTAAAACATATTAATTCACTAATATTTAAATAAGCGAATTACTCTTAACTGTTCATGAAAGTTAATTCATTTATACGCACCGCCGCACAAGGCCTAAAACACAAACCGTATTATCACATAATACAAATTTTAATAACATAGATTCATTTACACAAGTTAGTCATTTTTATTCCTTAGTTAACTTAAACCAAAATTTTAGTAACTTCAAAACTAACTATTAGTTTTATTCCCAGTCACATATAAATATTACGCGGATGTTTAAAATTAATTACACCTCATCCCACCATCATATTTTAAATAAAAAAAAATTATATATGTAAAAATCCTTGAATATAACATTCTTCCCCCCTTATAAAGATTATGTCCTTGAAATTGTATAACAATTTATTAAAAAATGACGGTAGTTTTTCATTATCTTTTCTTTGAGCTTTATAGTAATTATTTGATCATTTAATAAACTTCATTAAGTACAAAAGAGTAAGTAATATCTAGATCAAATAATATGTAATTATTTATATGATTAACTGGCAAAAGACTTGACACTAAATTTCTTCACGCCACTGCATCCTGCACCGTTATATTGAATATTTGAGCCATCGGTCGCGTCCGCTGGACTGGTGTCGTGATGGTTAACTTGCCCTAGTTGATATTATTTTCTTTGTTCCTGTTTTCATCTTGCATTAGTTTCTTCGGACAGTTCCAAGCTAGATGATCATTCGATCCACATATGAAGCATTCACTCTTCTTCGGGTTGCGACAAATATAAGCGATGTGGCCTTCCTGACCACAGTTATAACACACCCTCTCTTTCCTTTTAGACAAACTTTAGAATGATTTTTTCCACAAGTTTTACATGGTTCTATCTTTTTTCTTAAAATCCCCTTGACTGTTCCTAAAATTAATGTTGTTAGAGTTGTTGTTCCATTTCCTTTTGTTGAAATTATTGCTAGTACTACTCCCTCCTTTGTTTTCACCCTTATTCTTTTTCGTCTTCTGATCTTGATTATATTTATTCAGTGCTTCACTTTTTCCTTCAACAAGTATGACTTTCTCTAACATTCCGGTAAATGTGTTGATTTGGAACATCGAAACTTGACTGTAGATCTAGGGTTTTAGGCCTTGCTTTAATCTCTTTGCCTTCTGCTCATCGGTACTCACTTGATATGAAGCAAACCTTGCCAGCTCATTGAATTTGCAGCGTATTGGAGAACGGTCATATTTCCTTGTTTCAGTTTTAGAAATTGAACCTCCATTTTATCTCGCACGCACAGTGGAAAATAGGTTTCGAAAAACATCTCTTTAAATTTGTCCCAAGTGATAACACCTTGTCCTCCCCTAGTTTTATTTGCTTGCCACCAAAAACTTGCATCTTCCTTCATCATAAAGGTAGCAAAAGTAGTCTTTTGCTCCTCCGCTACTCGAACCACATCAAATATCTTTTCAATCTCCATTACCCAAGTTTGGGCTCCTATTGGGTTTGTCGTCCCTTTAAACTCTGGAGGACCGACCATCTTAAAGTCTTTGAAATTAGCTAGGTGAGTTGGGGTAGGGTTTGGGATAACAGTTCTTGGGTTCCTATTTTCTATGTTTCTGGCTAGGAGATCTGCAATCGTTTGCAGTGGATCAACCGGATCCCTTTCACTGTTAACTGATTCTTCTTGTGCTTGTCGGCCTCGCGATATTCTTGGAGGTGGCATTTTTCTGTTTATTAAATCTCAAGTTATTATTTCATCATTTGAGTAAAGCATTTAAAATTTTAATTTCAACACTTAATGCACACAAAACACCTTATCATAAACATAGCTATATCTACACATGTCAAAAGCTAATACAGTGCTCATATAGCATACAACTAGCATATCGCATAACTATCCCGCTTATCAACACAAAAGCATGGGATTACAACACATCTACTACTATGTACATCAAAAGTTTAGGATTAACATAATATTTACATACACATACACCTATAATTATTTACACGACTCCTAACAAAACATGCAACACTTTCATTCGACGATATACCATTCGCATTTTAGCTACTAATTGATATTACCGATTCTGACTTTCCTTCAATCATTCTTTTCTTTGGATAATCCTTAATATGATGGTCATCGGCTCCACATCCAAAGCATCCCTGTTTCTCGATTGGTTTAGGGTAGTTAAGAATGATGTGTCTCGTTTGCCCGCATCTGTAGCATACTCTCTTACCCTTAAGGCACACACCCAAATGAGCCTTTCCATAGTTTGCACACTTTACCATCTTCTTCTTATTTGGCTGACCTTCTATTTGTTTGAGTTTATCCTCTTTCCACTTCCTTTTAAAATTTTGACTGCTTTCAATACTATCTTCTTCAGTATAGGATTGTTTCATTTTCTTTGCATGATCGATGTATCTTTCTTTGTTTGGAAAGATCACTTGCTCGTCTTCCTTATTTTTCATCTGATTGTCGTTCTGAAGGTCCCTAAGTTTTGCCTCCAACTCTCATATCTTGTTATCCTTTTCAGTATTCTGGATTACCACACGCGCCCACGCCTGGACTAATTATCTCTTTTCGACTTCTTTCTCAATTTCTAATTCTAACTCTTTATGACGTTTTGCAGCTTGCGCTTGTAACTCTTGGATATGATTCTCCAAATTACTTACCTTATTTCCTAACTCCACATTTCGGTTCAATAGACCGTTTAACAAATTTCCTTTTTCAAAAACATCTTCATATGGTTCCCAATCCGAATTTTCTTCTAACTCGTCCTCTAACTCATAAGTCCGCTCCTCGGAATCCAACATCGACTCAAATTTCTTGCCCTCCACTGTAACTAATGGGCTCGGTTCCATCGGTACAACGGGCTTCGTTGCTACTGGAGATTGTTCACATACTATATGTATGTTTCAGAACTCCTCCTTCCTCAATCGACTCAGCTCATTGGTCTCTGCCATCCTGAAATTACAAGTTTTAAATTTCAATTAGAAATTCGCGACAACATATATTCATTTAACGTTCAATAAGCACATAAGTTATTTTATTTATCTTTTGTCAATGAATTTTCTCAATTCATTCCCTAGAACTCAATACGAATTTCATCGATTCTATATTATCGATTACCCACAAGGCTATATCCTAAGGTTGTCTCCACCTAAGGTTTATAACCTACAACTTTGATATCAACTTGTGATGCCCCTAATCCGGGTCCCTTTTACCTCGAATTCGGTGCTCACGATCCAACACATTCATACATCTATTTTACCCAACAAGTCATATAATAAGAACTTAACCTGTAATATTACAAAAACTTGCATAATACGTTCCCAGGTTGTCTAATCTTAACTATTATAGCATATAAAAACAAATATTTGCATAACTGTATTTACATAGTTTAAAACAAACTAACTAAAATAGGTAGCAATTATTCGTGTGCCTTCTCTTTTCCTTTGTTTGTCGCTGTCCCTCCGGACGGTCCGTTCTTAGCTGAAATGTTTCAAGCAAGAATGAGCAATCAAAATGCTCAGCAAGTAAAACAGTTGAAGATAAGTAGTTCGTATCTGAATAAGCTTTAATAGTTCAACAGTTGAACAAAAACTGTGAATTGAAATGAGTAATTGTTTTCCAAACTTTTGATTTATTTTGAAATTAGGATAATACTGAGAGTTGCAAGATCGTGAACTAGTTTGAGGTTAAATAACCTTTAGCAGTTATAAAACTATACTATTTTGTATGTACGCAAGGGGATCAACCTTTTGTATTATGTACTGTGCACAAACTTATAAGCGTATAAGCGTAAGTTGAAATTTTAGGATTCGATATCCTTTTTCCCTTTATAGGGTTGTTTGTCTTGGTTTTCACAATTTAAATCCACACCAAGACGACTTAGTTTGCATTAGCTTTTACAACAAGTAAAGATTTAATACATAGGCTTTAATAACTTATCTAGCCAAAACAATTGGCTTAGACTTGCAGAAATAGCTCTCAGATGAAAAGAACTTTACAACGCTACATAAATTCAAACATGGAATAACAATTAATAATCACACGCCCATAATTGTCTAGCTGAATCGATTAGCTTAGACATACACTGAAAGTTTACTTTCGAAAAGAATTTTGAAGTAACAAAGCAATTGAATAGTTACAATATCATTTTTAATATAGACGAGTATAAATTGAGATTTGATTATAATGTTTGGAAAACCCATAAGAATACTTGCTCAATAATCAAAAGGAGAATTTCATAATGCAAATGAAATTCAATAATTAAAATCACATTGTTGCACGAAGTACTAGAGAAAAGGAAAATTGCCTTTGCGTTATTTACATTAACAAGTACAACCTTTCACGCCTAATTGAAAAGTTACCACTCATCGTCTATCCCACGTGATCACAAATATACACACAACATGATTATAAGTTTTCATTCACATACATTTAATCCTAAATTAATTAACTAAATCTTAATTAATTAATCAAGTTAGAAATATTATTCCAAACAATAATTAAAATACATTATATTATCATTGTATATCCTTTGTATGTTAATACAACTAACTACATAATAGATCATGACTTTTAATCAAAACTTCATACATACTAATCTTAATCATGCAAATTCCTAATTGTGAAACCAAATTAAATTCACTATGAAATCATAGATTAATATAAACAATAGAACATATTCTGAGTTGAATTATATTTAAAATATAATTTATTATAACATTAAATCATTTGAATACTTGGACATAAAAATAAATTTAAAAACCATTTTCTATACACTGCGCCTCGGCGCAGGTTTTGAACTACAACACTGCGCCCTGGCGCAGTGTGGTCGAAAGGTACTTGTTGGGGGCGAGATTAGACTGCGCCCCAGCGCAGTCATAGTTGTCACGGCGAGTCATGGCGGTAGCCAACTGCCAGGACGCCTAGGCGACCTCCATGACGTCCGTATTGTGACAAGTCGCTCACAGTATGCATTTATATATTATTTATTTACTTTGCAAGTATATTGACAATAATTTTTTTTATACATTATGTTTCTTTGTTGCCTTTAACATTTTAATACTAATACATACTATGAATGTTTTGATTGCTTTCAAGATTTATTCATCAAAACACAAGTAAATGAAGTTCTGAAACAGATATCAAACACTTCTAGTAAAAGCAGCAGATTGCTATAATGATTGATGAAGACTACTGATAAATTAGCAGATTGAACGCAAGTCTTTTACATTACTATGCGTAGAAATCCCATTTGTGTATATCCATGGAAAACAAAGAGATCCTGCCACAACAATTGAATATCTTTTTATGTATTGTACAGTTGTATGTAGCTATTTGATTGAACTTTGAGCAATGTATCAGTTCAAGAGTTGAAATTAGTGATTGTTTTCATTTCTTTTGATGTATAAAACTATAAATGTTTAGAAAAATGAAAGTGTACAATAAAAAAAAAAGTATCGAGTATTGGCACGATCTTTTTAATTATCTACTGCTAAAGTTTTTAATGCACAAAAAAACAGATTCTCCAGCTGCTAGCCTGCTACACGAATTCTGCATATTTAATAGTGGTTCGCATGATCGCATCTATCCCTACTTGTTCACAGTAAAAGATGTAAAGCTAAAAAAAACATTATTTTTCCAGCAAAATCTGGATCAGCTGTTGATAATGCTCAGTATGTAGGACTGTAGGAGTATAAACATTAGAAACAAATGACAATCAAGTAATAGTAATCATGAAGGGACTACCTAAAGCCAAACCATGTATGTATAACTTTTTCTCTCCCCATTTTGTGGAATTCATCAGTAATTGTCCATCAAAATCTTCAACAGATACAAATACAACTGTCAAAAAAATCTTGATGGATGGCTATAGAATGGGTCGACTGAAAATAGGGAAGTGCATACCCTAAGGTTATGACATTAGATTTCCTCCATCACTAAAAAAATAGCGTAAATACTAGCAGCAACAATCAAGATAATAATATTATCATAAATAACAATAATAATACCAGCTACTAAAATGGTAGTATATAGAATCAGAAAAGGATGAATGAACTCATGGATTTAGGAGAATCACCTGCTGTTTGAACTTTTAATTGTGAAGTTGTTGAAAACTAAATTGCTGCATATTAGACACCATAGAGCTCACACTATTAGTTTCATAATTAATCAATCTACAAAGAACATGTATATATAAATATTATACACACACACATGAGAACAACAACTATAGCAAATCTTTCAACCAAATAAAAAATAATAGCAGTACAAGATCAGTCAGATCATACTACTATAAGGTAGCAATGTGACTGTAACTAACTTCAAAATTAAAATGAGGGGAACATATATAAATTTGTAGACATACAGTTGTAATTTTGGTTGGTTGATCCACGAAGGAAATGTCCCGGATAGCTCATTGTATGACAAATCTCTGTAGGGAATATAACAAGGATGTAAAGAAATTTCTTCTCTTACTGACAACTACTGACATGAATCTTAGTTTTATGCAATAGAAACTTTAAAAGCTGAGTTGTTACAAAACGGAATCAAGAAATGGATTTAGCAACAAAAAGAATCAAGAAATGAAAGAGATGAATAGAGAGTGAAAATGAAGAACACTACTGTGATCTCGACTTCCCATACTAAACTGAAAATGAAGAACCTACCACATGCCCCACTGACTGCCAAGCTGGATGAGGCCGATGAGCTGTTTCGCCTGAATAACGCAGCCTCATCACCAGGGACAAGGTGCAATTCATTATCTTCCTACAGAATTTCAGCAGAGCAGGCAGCAGCAACAAGCAGTAGTAGCAGCAAGCAACAGGTAGCAGCAGGCTAGCAGTGCAGCACCAGTGACCAGACACTGCAGCAAGAGGCCAAGAGCAGCCTGGTGCACCAGACACAACACAAAGGCATAGAGTAACTAGCAGGCTAGCAGCACGCAGTAGTGTAGCACCAGACACTGCAGTAAGAGGCCAAGAAGAGCCTAGTGCAGAGTCTGCAGACTGCAGAATGTAGATTAGCCCAAATCAGACCCAAGTGCAGGCGGTGCAGTAGGGAGTAGAACGAACATGGTTTAGCTTAAAGTAAAATAAGAAACAAAGGAACTGAACATCAAATGAAGAATACACAAATAAGTAGTTAAGTACATAACAAGCCAAAATAATGTCTTAGACTCTTTATACTAGTCTAATAGTCTCTGAATATCATTTAAGAAAACTCATCAAGAACAAAGTAATCTCCATCTCCTCCATGAGAACTATTCTCATTCATGCATCCACATCTTCATCATCATTTGTAATTCTCTCTTCTTCATCAACTTCATCACCGGAGTCTGAATCCATCAACCTTCTTGATTCCCTTAAAGTTGAACCACCACTACGACGTCGAGAGTACGTCATCATATTTTCTCTTGTATTAGCACGAGCCCTCGTTGAAGGATTGCAATCCTCGGATGCATCGGCTACTCGATCCACATCATTCCATACAAGATCCTCGCCGGGATGAACAACACCGGCCTCATTATTGATCCATTCATTAGCCCATTCAAAGTCATCAATGGCTAATCGATCAAATTTTTTTCCAAGTTCACGCTTCTTTTGGAACCTTGAAACGATCTTTTGATTATATTGGACATACACCAAGTCACTCAATCGTTGGTGTTCCAATCTATTTCGCTTCTTCGTATGAATTTAAAATAAATAAAATAAAATTTTTAATTATATAAAAATAATTATATGAAGTAATGACTTATTAATTTTGAACCAACAATAAAAAGCACTTAGTGCTTAAAAACTTAAATGTGCTCCAATTGCACTCACAATAGGAAGAACAACAACAAAGACCTAGAATTCGTCTTGCAAACTTTGTAAGCTCAATAGCTCGCCCTCCAAAAGAGCTCCACCAATCAACTATCAAACATTTAAGAGAAATATAAAAAAAATTAAAAGGAAGAAAAAGAAGAATTTATATAATTATAATTTATATTTTATATCTTTATATATTTTTCAATTTATTTACGAGGATTCTTTAATTTTCGTTGCCTAATCGACATGGCTCTTGAAAAGTATCTCGTGAGCAATCATAGTTATCGGCTAGAATATTTATCTTGTTTGTCAACTCTAGCTTGGGCACCATCTTTTCAAGAATATCATCATTGAAGTCTTCTCGTAGACTGCCAGATAATTTCGAATTTTTCACTTTAATATCAAAGTACTTGTCTGGAATGAGAAACAACGCAACCCCATATATTTTTTCCCAATTTGGCTTTCCTATCGTCGCTCAACAATGTCAATCACCTTCCTGTAGAGTCTCTGTCTGTTATCAAATGAATCTTTGATTTTTTCCTTCGCACACTCCATCGCAGCGAAAACTTCTTGATGTCTTTCTAATTACACCGCTATTTTAAATTATTTTGATCTTTCTTTGAAAAATTTCGGTGAGGCAGCCGCCCTCACTCAACCTCTATGGTTATAGAAATCGAATTAAGAGTTACAAATATAAATTATTGAGGATTTTCTAGTGTGTGTGTGTGGGGGGGGGGGGGGGGGGGGGTGGAGGATGTATTTTGGAATTATAAGGGACATACTAAGCAAGTGGCCTTAATGGCAGTATATGTGTTATGCTCAGCAAACTGGCAACCATTAGTCAGGACAACATAACATGAATAAAGTCTTGCTCAGATTCATTTATGCTTAGAGTTTTCCTTTCCTATCGATGCTCCTTCACCCAGCTTTCAAGCACACGATCGATCTCCTTCGCTGTCTTCTTCTTCTGACCCTCGTATCCTTTCAATGTATCTATCGAACCAAATAAGGGAACTGCATCAGAAACCATAAACAACCCCAATAGATGCATAAAATCTCCCATGAACTTTTGGCACCGCCTCGTCTCCTCATCTCCGTACACACCATATAGCTTTTCTAACACCGTCCTCTCCTTTTGGCACCGCCTCGACTCCTCATCTCCATACGCATCAGATCTCTTTCCTTCCACCATTCTCACCACAATGTTCATTGTCAGGTGTCCAAATCTCTCTTCATTTCCACCATAGTTGCGCTTTCACCTCCATTAACTGCATTAATTATCCATTGGTTATGCAGCTCCTCGACAAAAATATTGACCTCTGATTCCTGAACATGCTTGACAATATCAAGTCGATGGGTGGATAGAAGCTCAACCATTGCTAGCTTACGTATATCACGCCAGGATGGTCCATAAGGCATAAATGGAGAAAAACCATTTTTGTTATAAGCAATGAGCTTCACTGCTAGCGATTTTGGACGGTTGAGGAAGACTTCGTCATGGGTTGTAAAGCATTCTTTTGCAACTTCCCAGCTGCTGACCACAAGAGTTTTGTGAATCCCTAATTGGAAAGAGAAGATATGCCGGTCCTTATTTATTGGCCATAGCTCTAAGTGTGGTATGATGTAATATCTTGTTTGCTCCTAAAAAATGAAGGTGACCGATAAAAGGCCAAGCCCCAACAGGTTCTGGAGGTATTGAATCGCTCTTGTTGCTTCTGACATGGGCACTGATGATCCTTCATAAAAACGTAACAGCAAAAAGAATGCCACACAGTGTGATGTCTTGCAGCTTAAGGTAGAACGCCATCTCATAAACTAGAGATCACTCTTCCCCTATATTAGTCTTTCTTGTTCTCGTTCTCGTTCATATAGCAAGTATAATTTATTAATTTCATTGAAATGGTGAATTGACTAATACTGCACATGTGTACGAAAAACAATGAATCCAAAGTTAGGTAGACATATAAGAATGCTTTCAGAAAAGGATAGATTTTCTTATGATTTATGTTCGTAGCTATCCAGTCGTATGGATGTATGAATTTTTTCCTCACCAAATGTTAATTGGCTGTAAAAACAGTATATTTTATACTTCTCTACAAGAGGAATATATATAAGAATACCTGATTGGAAAGCAAGTAATACATTACCTTAAATAGGAAATTACCCTAAACTATGGGATTACAATCAATTATCCTGATATTTAGCCTGACTATTAGCTATTCTAGAATAGGAAACACAACTCATGCTGACACTCCCCCTCAAGTTGGAGCATAGATATCTATCATGCCCAACTTGCTAATTGCATCATGGAATGCTTTTCCTGAAACTGCCTTTGTGAGTACGTCAGCCAACTGGTCTTTAGACCGAACAAATGGAAATTGTATAATTTTTCGATCAAGATTCTCCTTAATAAAATGACGGTCAATTTCAACATGCTTTGTACGATCATGTTGAATCGGATTATGTGCAATTTCAATGGCTGCCTTATTATCACAATGTAGACTTATAGGTTTCTCATAATCAATCCCCAAATCTTGTAATACATTTTTAACCCATAGTAATTTGCACACACCATGAGCCATACCTCAGTATTCAGCTTCCGCACTTCATCTAGCAACCACCTTCTGTTTCTTGTTTCTCCAAGTGACAAGATTACCTTCTACAAAAGTAAAGTAACTCGATGTGGACCTCCTATTAGTCTGATTCCCTGCCCAATCTGAATCTGTATATCCTTTAATTTCATGGACCCCATTCTTAGAGAATAGCAATCCTCTTCCTGGTGCACTCTTCAAATACTTTAAGATTCGATACACTGCATTTATATGTTCTTCACTCGACACATGCATGAACTGGCTCACCACACTTACTGCATAGGCTATGCCCGACCTTGTATATGACATATAGATTAGTTTCCCAACTAACCATTGATAATGCTTGTAAGGACCAAGAATTTTGAGTTATATTATAAATAAAATTGGGAATTTAATTTCTAATTAATTACATTATGGTGTGAATTAATTTAAACCCTAATAAGATGGTTTGATTTGTGTTTGATAATATTTGACTATTTGACTATTTGGTTAATATTGAATATGACAAGTCTAATTATATTATGTAAATTAAATAAAATTCGATTATTAAATGGTTCCTTAATTATTTAGACAAGCCCAATTAATTGAATTAGGTTATGGACTTGTAAAAATTGCTATGTGATTGAGTATTTTATTAATCTAGCCCAATGTTTTAATTTGGAGCCTAGTAAATTAATTTTGTAGCCCAAATTATTAAGAAGCTAGTGAATTATTTTAGTAGTCAAATGTTGATGGATCCAAAGAGTATAGTGGCCCAAACAAATTAAATTCTAAGCCCAAACTTTGACCCAATAAGCCTAGCTTCTAGAAGATCCATTATTTATTAATTTGGCTATAAAAAATAAATCAAAAATGGGGAAAATTAGAGAGCATGGCTGGTGGGTATGGATGGAGTACTATGGACTCCAAATTTTTTATCCAATTTGTTGCTTGAGTTAGTGTATGGAACACTCAATTTAATTGCTAGCATTTTTGGAAAAAGATTGAAGTCCAATCTATACATATATATGTTATATGTATAGATTTATACTTCTATAAATAAAAGCCTTAGCACTTTTGGTTGAGAGTTTGCAAGATTTCTAGAGAGTTTCTATAGTATGTGATAGTGAGTTAGTGAGTTAACTCGGTGAGTTAAAGAAAAAGAAAGTGAGTTAGTGAGTTATTTTAGTGAGTCACTACCGAGTCAAGCTAGATTATTTCAAGGAGTTTTATTGGATGTCATCTAACTCCATCATCTATTTTGAAAAGAAGAGAAAAGTAGCTCACAAGTCAAAAATGTATAATTTTTTTTCCCTTAAAAACCCTAATCTTGGTTTTCTTTTAATTTTTATGGTATAAATGTTATCTTGGAGCTTTTTGTGCTTAGAATCATGCTAGACATGTTTATATAGAATGCCATATGGTTTAAATGTGTAGTGGTATGAGTTTATGTAGAAAAATCTAGCAAAATGCTTGAAAACATTTTGACCGACGAACAAAGCGTAGTTTGTTCGAATAAATGACACATTATGAAATCTACAAATTATTTTTGTGGTTTTATATTTTCTGGGAATATATAGGTAAGTTAAGAACAAAATCCCTCTGGAATGACCCAAAAATGTGTTAAAATGAGCAAGATATGAATTTTTGAACCAAAGGACCTCACTGTCGAAGGGCTGTGCAAAACAATCCACTTCACGGTCATTTTCAGTAATCAAATCATGTTCAAATTTACTGTTTGATGATGGAATCTTGTATTTCAGAAAGATACGATTCCAAAAAGTCCAATTTGAGGTCAATCAGACGTAGATTTCATTTTATTCAAGTTTTAGTGAATGAGGTAAAATAAAAAAATGATAAGAACATTATGCCAATTTTTTTTTCTGTGAATCGTCCAAAACTTTTCGGCGACCGGTTCACCAGAATTACAACCGGTTCCGGCAAAGTGTCATTGATGAAAGTTGCTTGGTTTTGCGTGTACTATTTTATAAAAATGTGTTTGCATTTTTAGCATGTCATTTGATAATTTCCATAATTAAAATGTGATTAAACCTTACTAACTAAAGAAAAAATGATAAATTAATATTTTTAATTTCTAAAAAATCATAAAACTGCTAATTACTTATTATTTAAGTAATATTAAATAACAAGTAAGAATAATTAAGAAATTCATTACTTTTAATAGTAATTGAGGTGTAAAGAGTACACTAATTAACTATTAATTAGTTAATAATTAGATAAAATTACTAATAAATTATTATTAAATATTAAATATGTGATTTAAGTATTTAATAATAATATAAGAAAGATAAAGTAAATAAATTTATTATTTATTATTTAATTGAGAATTAAATAGTAAATAAAGATAAGTAATTAACTAATTATTATTTAATTAATATTAAATAATAATTAAAGAGAGATAAGATTTATAAATTAATTAATTATTATTTAAGTAATAAATAAATATAATTAAGCAATTAATTATTATTTAATTTTAATTAAATAATAATTAAAGGAGGATTAAATTAAATGATTAATTATTTATTATTTAATTAAGATTAAATAATGAGTAAGGGTAATTGATTAATTAATTATTATTTAATTAACATTAAATAATAATTAAATGAGGATTAAATTAATAAATTATTTATTTATTATTGATTATTTATTTATTATTTAATTAAGATTAAATAATAGGTAAGGATAATTAATTAATTTATTATTATTTAATTGATGTTAAATAATAATCAAAGAAGATTAAAATTAGTAAGTTGATTATTTATCAATTAATTGAGGATTAATGATAAATAAGAAGGATTATCAGCGCATGAATAATTAATTATGGCGCAACGATAATTAAGAAGGGTTGTTAGTTATTATAATAATAATAATAAATGAAGTACCAAAACAATTAAAATAAATTGTTAAACGATTATACGAAGGATGTTTGAAATTTATATTGCTTAGAGAAAGGTAATATTTGTCAGTTAAGTTATTACTTGGAATCAAGTAAACGGTTAGGTACAGTCAAACAACGAGTTGTACTATGTGATAATTCTGGGTAATTAGATGATAATAAACTTAATTGTTTAAATAAGCAATTATGTGTCGTACTAATCAATAGGCCAACGTAGCAATGTTAGGTCTTTCGAAAGAGAATTTATTACACAAGATAACAATAATTCGACTATCAGGCAAGTTCCTCTTAACTCAAACTTGAGTTGCTATGTTTCAAGCATGCTAGTGATTTAATTCTTTATAATTATTCCACTTCTTTAAATTATTGATTTGCACATAGTGCATGTTGCATATGTTCATTAGGTATAAAAGGCTGATCATCTTCATTACCATAAAGTTCAGTTAAATTTGTTTATGGTCATTATTGATGCTTAACATTAATTGATTCAGTCATTCAACTATTAAAATTATGATTCGTACTCGTTCACAATTATTATATTGTTGGAAATCCGAAAGCTTATTCTTTATTTCAATCATGATATATATTTATTGTATTTAAACTTGCTGAGCAAAGTCGTTGCTCACCCTTGCTATATCATGAGAATAAATTTCAGATTAATCCGAAAGCTTGGGGAAAGACAGAGACAGAAGCAAATGACAAGATTATAGTGTTATGCATGATAACTAATTAGTTATTTGATGTAAGTTAACTGTGTAAACCTTTTTATGAATCTAAAGGTATATATGTAAGTTAAGATTAGAAACCTTGGAAAATGTTGTAAAATACTCTAAAATAAATAATTTATGTTTATATATTCCGCATTAGTTATAGAACATGTATGAAGATGATATATCGCGACGTACCAAGTCTAAGGTTCAAGGTACCCGGATTTGGGGGCGTTACAATGCCCCTTATCAGTAGGGACCTGATCTACAGACTCTCTAAGCTTGTGATTCATCTCTATAGGTGTCTCTACAGGTTTGCAAGCTAACATTTTAGTCTCAATTAAAACATCTAGCACATATTTTCGTTGTGATAGGGATATTCCAGCCTTCGACCTTGAGACCTCAATTCCTAATAAGTACTTAAGTTGACCCAGATCTTTCATTTCAAGTTTTGATGTCAAATACTCTTGTAATGCTTTTCTCTCACCTGGATCATCTCCTGTCAAGACCATATCATCCACATATACAATCAATGTTGTTACCTTCCCTCTTTTGTGTTTTATAAACAAAGTGTGATCCGAATTACTTTGCTTATAGCCAAATTCCTTCATTGTGGAGGAGAACCTTCCGAACCAAGCCTGGGGTTACTGCTTCAGACCATACAATACTTTCTTCAATCTACATGCTTCAGTTTTACACGAAGATTTGAGTTTAACTCTAAGTGGTAACTCCATGTAAACTTCTTCCTCTAAATCTCTATTGAGGAAAGTGTTCTTGACGTCAAATTGTTGCAGAGGCCAATCTCGATTTGCTGCTATGGATATAAGAATGCAGATGGTATTAATTTTTGCAACCGGAGTAAAAGCCACTTGGTAATCCACTCTATACTTTTGTGTATACCCTTTTGGCAACTAACCCCACTTTGTACCTATCGATACTGCCATCAGCTTTGAGTTTCACTGTGAACACCCATCTACACCCAACCGTCTTCTTCCTTTTGGGTAATGGACAAAGTTCCTAAGTGTTATTCCTATGAAGAGCCTCCATTTCTTCATTGATTTCCCTAGTCCACTTTGGATCTGCCAATGCATCATGTACATTACTAGGAATAGACACATTAGACAATTGATTAACAGAAAATGCATATGATTCTGATAACCTATGGGGGGGAAACGTAATTACTAATTGGGTACTTAGTCTTGGCTTTGGGATCAAGTTCATATTGTTTCTTCGGGACTCCCCTATTTGACCTCTGTGAATATTTGTTGGTTACGTCTTCTGCAAAGACCAAAAATTCATTAGGTTCATCAAGAATGGGATTCATATTTACCTGAGGAAGAACATTCTGGGTTGATCCTTCGATTAATGGTGTAGACGTGGGCAACTCTGGAAACGAAGGGGGGTCATTGCTAGAACTTCTCCTGTGACGCCCCCAAATTCGGGTACTAGTACCTCGAACTCAGTGCTCACGATCCAATACAACTATATCATATACACATCCCAAAACAACACACAATATCTATTGCAAAAAATAAACATATGTTGTTTATACAAAAGGGTTAACTACTAGTCCCAAGGTACGAAACCTTAACAAAATACATCACGAATTTAATATACAATAGGATTCGTGTTACATGTAATCAGACTTAAACAAAACATAACAATAGACATTTAGTACCCCAGCACGTCTACGAGTTTATCTTCCCCTTTCCCTTATCTTTATTTGAACATTCAGGTTTAGCTGCAATAAAATGTCATGACATAGCAAGGGTGAGCAACTAGCTTGCTCAGCAAGTTTTATATGAATAATATGAGTTATGTCATGATTGAATAATAATTGATTGATTCAATGAACTCAGGAAAAATATCTGAACAATATGATCAATGCGCGAATAATAATTGATCATTGAAATGCTGAGTGGTCCAATAAACCATGAACATCTGTTGAGGAATCAGTCTCTTGATTGACTCTCTTAGGTTACATGTCCAGAACTGTACTTGAGGGGATCGACCTCTAGTACTCTATGTGTATGCATAACATTTATTCTGTGTGTATTGTTTATTTGATACTTAGGTTGCTCCCCATTATGGGTTGTTCTCCTCAGTTTAAGAATTCGTACCACCATGGTTCGGATAGTTTTTAAAATAATTTACCCATATGTCTAGCCGAACAAATGGCTTAAACTTCCCTTTTAATTAGTTCATGAAGGTAAGAACTTCAAATAATTCATAATTCAAGAATGGAATATGAATTCAATGGCACCATGTGTGAATAACAATAATATTGATTGCGCAATAAATTGTAATATCAAAATAAGTCAGGGTAACTTGCTCAATAAAACTATGAGTAAGGTTGAGGAACTTGCCTGATGCGCGAATTACGTCTACGTTGCTTAATTTAAATTCCTCTTTGAAGACCTAACATTTAAAATGTCGACCTAAAAATTAGTACAACACATAATCGCTTTACGTAAATTACCTAAATCAATTATCATTTAAACACATAGCATAATATTTACCAATACGTTGGCTAAACAGATAATATCCCCCATATATTAATTATATGCCAATATTATTATCCCTCTAATAATTAACTCACCTACTGATGTTAATTAATAACATCATAATTGGTTACCAATATTATTAATTCCCTTAATAATATAAAAAATCTCTTTCTAATATCATTAACCCTTTTAATAATATTTTAATTCTTAATCATTATTATTAATCCTTTAATAATAATTTAGTTGTCGACTAATATTATTAATTATTAATAACATTTTAATCCATTGCTATTATTATTAATTATTTAGTAATAATTTAATCACTAACTATTATTATAAGTCAATTAATAATTTAATCGTCCACTATCATTTTTAATTAAATACTAAGTAACTACGAATTAAATAACAAGTAGTTAATTATCCTTACCTATTATAAGTTAAATAATAGGTAATTACATTATTTTATCTTATCTTTCTTTAATTATTATTTAATCAAATAATAATTAATTAATTACTTTTATTACTCTTTAATCACTATTTAATGTTGAATAAAGATTAATTACTTCGACTACTATTTAGTCATTATTTAATCCCAATAATTAATTACTTTATTACTTTGATCTCTTTTTAATTATTATTTAATGTTAGTTAAATAATAATTAATTAGTTACTTTTACTCATTATTTAATGTTAATTAAATATTGGCATAATATTAAACTATTGTCAATTTAAACCAAAAGGTAATCATAAGAACAAAAGGATCTAACATATTTTCAACTATCTAAAGCATGGGAGCTTTGTCTTTTGACTTTGCCTTATTCAGTGTATCCCTTCCGTTGAGCAATTGGTTGGCAGAAATCCAATTTCGTCCCCTTGATTGAAAGGATGGTGGTCTCATGGCTGAAAGAGATGAAATTGAAGTGCTTTGACCTCTTCTTTGACTGTCTTGACCTCTTTCTTGACTGTTTTGACCTCCACCTTGACTGTTGTGACCTCCACCTTGACTGTTGTTACCTCCAACTTGTTTATCTTGGCTATACATAGGACATTGCCCTCTTGCTTGAGTTGGAGTAGGAGTATGTTCAGTAGACAACTAGCAGTAAAAAATAAATTGAGATGTAAATGTCTCCAAAAGCTTTAAAGCATGAAATAATGTAGTCACAAAATGATGTAATTACGTAGCATTTTAAAAAGTAAACACCAAATTAGTTGCTACAAAAGTGATATAAAAGACTTCGCTTACTCTAATGTGTTGTCCACCACTTGAGATGTAACTATCTCCATTATTACCGAAATAAAGCCCAAAACCTTGCTCTCTTCCTCTCCCTGTCCCAGGTGGCCTTCCTCTTCCCCTACCATGACCTCTACTAGAAGCACATCTCAAAGAAGCTCCTTGTCGACTAGCAGCTCTCCCTCTTCCCCTAAAATGGCCTGTACTAGAACCACCTTCTACTTCTAATCTACCTCCCTTTTCAGCTATTACTCTTACTTTTTCTCTACTAGTCCCTCTTTCTTCCACTGATGCAGATCCACCTTGTTTACTACTTTCACAAGCTATAAGATAGACATCTAGTTAGCTACGTAAGATAAATAAACATTAAGCCAAGTATAAGAAACAAAATCAATAATTTTACCTCGTTTTTTCTCTGGTCTTGGCACTGCTTCATTTTTGCAAGTTAGTCTATTATGGCCAATATGAAAACATTTCTGACATGTCATTGCGATCCCCTTCCTTGAGAGTTTGCCACTTGCACCTAATTTGTGTTCTTCATGTGGAGCTTTGACTCTCTGCTTCTTTGGCCTACCAGGTAGCTTTTTCACCTCGGGAGCAAGTAATTTTTCTATGCCTGATGGTTCCCACAAATCTGCACCATTAAGGGGTGACATTGGAAACTGATAAGTTGTAAGATATGCATCTTTTTTTAATGAATGGTCCACATAATCTTTTGGCTCTTCCCTTTGAGAATATATTACACAAACAGCATGTCTACAAGGAATTCCATCAAGGTCCCAAGCTCTACAGGCACAACTTTTTTTCCTCAAGTTAACTATCCTACCTTCAAGTCCACTTTCTCTCTTAACTTCATATCCATCAACACCATCCCAATAAGGTTCGTACATGAAACTATCAGCCTTTGCCTTCTCTAATTTATCTCCTATCCTAGGAGGAAGGATGTCTTCATTTCTCAGCATCATGGTCTTATTCTTCACCAACCTTTCCATAACATGTTCCCTTATGTCCTCAAGCATAGCTATGATGGGCTTTTGCCTTGCTTGAACAATCCATCCATTAAATGTTTCTGACATGTTATTGGTAGTTATATCGCACTTAGACATATCTGAGAAGAATGCCTTGCACCACTGCCTTGCATCTTGTTTTATCAATTGATCATAAGCATCTTGACTTAAAACTTTAAGTTCCTCCATTGCATCTGTGTAAGCTCTTCTAGTGGTACACCTTGCCACTTTCCAAAGTGCTTTCTTGAGTTCAAATCCTTTGTGATTTTTCCTCCAATTTGCATATATATGTCTAGCACAACATCTATGTTCAGCTTGCGGAATGATGGTTTTAATAGCATTATCCAACCCCTGCATACCAAATAAGAAATAAAAGAAAATAGTTAAATCTGTAGTAAGTAAACAAAAATAGGTTTAAATAGACAAACAATTAAATTAATATTACCTTTTGTTGGTCAGTTATTACGGTCAGTCCATATCCTCCACCAAGGTAACCCAAATCATCCATCAAAAGTTGTAGAAACCATGTCCAACTTTCTGTGTTTTCAACCTCAACTACCGCCCAAGATATTGGAAACATCTGGTTATTAGCATCTCTTCCAATTGCACATAACAGCTCACCTTTGCATATTCCTTTCAAAAAACATCCATCAAGACCGATTATTTTTCTACAACCTACCAACCACCCCTTCTTGAGTTCATCAAAACCAATATAAAATCTTTGAAATATGCCTTTCACTTCTAGCCTATCCCTTTTTACTTTTATTTCAAATGTGGAACCCCTGTTTGTCCGCTTAAGTTCCTTCATATAATCCCATAATTGTCCATATATTTCATCAATGGAGGCATAAGCATGTTTTAGTGCAATTTGTTTAGCCCTATAGCATTGACTAAGTGATACCTTAACTTTAAATACCTTCTTTACATCCCATTGAAATTCAGACAACTTCCAAAATGGACAAGCTTTAATTTTATCAAAGTAATGTTTAGCCAGGAACCTTGCATTAACTTGTCTATTTTTTGGTTTATTTGTGCACTTGTGCACATTATTGTAGGTCTTAACCTGAAAAGTTTTCTCATTTTTCAGTTCACTGGCCCACAAACTCCACGGGCAGCCCTCTTCACATTTAACTTGCACCCTATCTCTGCTACATTTTGGAAAATGAACATTATATTTGTTCCCAATCCCATAATGTTTTACTGCATTTTTAAATTCAAGATAATTAGGAAAGATCATTCCAACAGAAAATTCTACACTTTTAATATCCGTATTTGGGTTGAACTCATGAACTTTATGTTTCTTCATTTTATTAGTTTTCACCTCGTCAACTTCATTCTCACTTGTTTCAGGTGTTTCAAGTTTATCGGAGTCGTAATCAACCTCAACCCAACCAGAGTTTGGTGGCCTTTCTCCCATTTCATTTTCTCTTTCATCTATGCATGTTTCATCTTGTCTCATTTCTTCTATATCTTCAACTTCTTCTTCCACATTATTTCTCTCTCTTATCAGTCTTACTACTCTGTTTTGTGGCTCTCTCATTTTTCCTAGCTTGAATCAACTCCTCATCACTCTCACAAAACAAGTCATCATCAGTTTCATCATCTGAATCAATTATATTTTCTTCATCTTCTAAAGCATACCCTGTATCATATTCAACAACCTCAACGTCAACCTCATGCTCAAACTCATTTTTTTCACTTCCATCAATATGGACATCATTCAAATTATCAACATTTAACCCAACAACAGTCAAAGAACTTTGAGCAGTACACATATTGTCACCCATGCAAACAAACAATCTACTAAACTCATCACCATTTATGTCATCATTTATATCATTAGCAAGGTCGATGTTAACAACATTTATAAGCACATCATGATCAGAAAAAATCTCAATTACATCTACAGTCTTAGCAAGTGCACACATGTCAATGACTCCCTTATCATGAGTAACTTCCCTAAGCCCTTCACCTAAGCTTTTTCCGGGCACTAAATAATAGATATTTTTCACATTTTTACTTCCAAGTTCAGATTCCATATAGTCCCTTATCCCAGGTCCTGTAATGTAATCCAAGTCATATCTAAGCAACTCACTGACTTTGCCTCCAACATACTCCACCTTCATTTCTTTATTTACTAGTTTACCACCATGATGAAATCTTAAAGTAACTATATCCATTCTGCAATATAGTAAATATGTACAACAAAAATGATCAATAGCACATAATACATATTGAAAAAAACTTTTAGAAAATATATATGAAGATAGACTCATTTAGGAGCAAAGGAGTATTAATTTCAAACTAATTAAGCAATCTACAGTCAACAAGTTTTGAAACATTAACAGCAAAATCAAATATTTCAAGAGGCGAATCTCCAATTAAGCAATCTTAAAAGCTAATACATAAAAAGGAATTCATAAGAATATGACAGGGAATAAGAAGAATACTGTTGGTTCCAAATTATAAGATTTTGATTCAAATAAATTATGAAACAATAAATTTTATAATTAGTAATACTTTTTACATATTCATCATACTAAAATTAATTAAATCCATATTAAATTTGAGTTTAAAAATATGTTAAAGTTAACTTCAAAAAATTAACAATAATCTTAATTTTAGAACCAAAGGAATATGTACATAAATAGAAAAAAAATAAACTCACATGCATATGACACATGCACACACGTACATGTATATTGTATTCAAGAAGAAGACTTCATATAGTGTGTGGCAGTGTGGGTGGGGCACAAAGTTATACAGGGGGATTTTTGGGAGAGCCGACAGAACTTTACACCGAAAATTGTGATGACAGCTTTAAAGACTAACATATATGACATAGATATAAACTAACATATATGACATAGATCACTTGACAATTCCAAGAACATAAACATTACAGTTGACGAACCTCTACAGTGCATCAAAGATAAGTGATCCCTTGGTTGAATTTTGGGGCTCTAGGGTTTTTCTCGTACAAAATTTGAGAACTCTACCTTAGGGACTTGATCCATCGATTCTAGGTTTGAGAATATAATAACTAAGATTTTTGTTATATTTAAAAATTTGATTTAATGTTGTATGACGATTTTACCCTTTTTGGTATAAAAAAATAATAGAATAAATGTTAAAATGAGACTTAATATTACACATAAGCATTTTTTAGCCACGTGTCGCTGCCATGTCATCAATTTCTGACGTGACACTATCAATTAGACCTAATAAAAAAATTTAAAAGTTTAATCACTTAATTGAAAAAATTAAGAAGACAATCCCCAAAGTGGAAAAATATTAAAAGTTCAGGGTATTAATCTATATTTAGGCCTTTAAATAATTAGCAATTAAATGTATGGTTTTAATAACACATTACAACATCAAATAGCAAAACTGCTGCATTAACCGACCCAGCCCCCATTTGCTAACACAATCGGCAACAGCAACAGCACACACACGCACACCATACATCACCTAGACCCACACCACCAACAACAATACATAACTATTTTGTTACATTCCAGCCATCCAACCCCGATCGGCAGCAGCAGCACACACACACGCACCACATAGACGCATGCAGCCCTGCTGCTATCTCTCCCTATCTACGCCGGAAGTAGCAGAACACACACACACACACACACACACACACACACACACACCTGCGTTTTCAGCACAGTAGGAAAACCCTCAAACAGCCGCACACCCACACTACCCAGACCACAACCGCAGCACATAACTAGCGTATAAATTAGAGGTAAGCTCCTTCAGTCATTTGGTCGAGTAGTGTGACGGCAAGAAGTTATTACATACGTTTCTACATTACTTTGTAGCACATAGGCCACCCAAATGGGTTTTACTACTCACAAGACCTGCCAACCACAACCCCCAGACGCAGCAACTACAATATCTAATACACGACCGACCAAGCATGACCCAATACCGAAAACAAAAAGGAAATGAAATAGCTATAGAAACAATTACTTTATATAATTTACCCTTTTCTATGCTGGAATCTGGTTTAGGTGCTGATCTCTTCCTCCTTGGCTGCTAAAACTCTCGATTCCCTTCTCCTTGCTCTCGGTTCCTCTTTCCTTGCTCTCAGCTTACCCCGGTTTCTCTCTCTCTCAGCCAGTTGACGGGAAGAAGAAGGAATGGAGGTTCTAGGCTTATAATCCCTTAGCTTTAGACAAACTCACCAGAGAGTGGACTCTATAGTCCCCCCTACGCCTGTTATGCCTCTTCCTTTAGCAACCAGTCTGATATCTTGAGCCGCGCCACTGAGCATGCTCTGTTTTCTCTCTGTTTCTGTCCCAAATTCAGTGACCCTCTCTTAGTTTCTACTGGGTTATATTTTGGTTTGGGCTGGGCTGCTCCTTGTCTTGTTTTAAAATAATTGGTGGCCCAGATGGAATTTAATTAAGCTTGGATTGGGTTGCTTTTATTTGGTTTGTGGAACAATTAATGGTCCAATTGGTTTGTTAATTGGCAATTTAGCTTGGTTGGGTTGCTACACAATTAATTTGGGTCAATTTAAAGTGTCTAATAACATTAACTAATAATTTTTTTAATTAATTTACTTAATCTAATTAAAATTGGTATATTCAAATTTAATTGAATATTTAATTATCTCAAAGTTACTATTCACTGACGGAAGTTACTGTTCATCTCGGGGAAGTCACTGTTCATCTACTGACAAAAGTTACTGTTTATTACTGTTCACTTTTTTGAAAATTTTAAAGTTACTGTGCAAGTATTGAAAAAAATTTTAAAAATGTTTGCGCAGCCCCTAGATTTTCCTTCCCTGGCATGCTACGCATAGTGACTTCATTTACTATAAATAGGCCCCTTCGCTGAATAAGAAAATCATATCTAATATACATAAATTTTTCTATAAGTTTATTGTGAGAGAATTTTGAGCATAGTAAGGTTATTTTGAGAGTTTGAAAGCCAAAAGGAGTGCATGAATTTTTCAAGTAAGTCTTTTATTAAAGAGTGGTAATTTCATAAATTTCTATTTTTCACGGTATTCACAAATCTTCCCTTAGAAGACTCTTCTTTGAGAAGATTCATTTTTAAAAGCTTTCTTTGGAAGATTTATTTTGGAATATTATTTTAAAAACTATTTTAAAGTAGTTATATTATACTACAAAAATTATGTTAAATATATATAATTTTGATAGTTCATATTATACGAATTATCATACACATTGAAATTTATATGTGGTAATTACTAATTATATTAAAAATATATAGGTTGATCAACCTCATTTAAATCAATATCCAGTCACGTGTTAAGGTAAGGAATATCATCTTCTTTCATATTCTAACTTACTACGGTAAAGGGTATCATTCTTTTCATCACCATAAATGGATATTATTTTCTTTCTTACTGCAAGGGATTATCATTCTTTGATTCTCGAAAATAATATCGTTTCTTTCTTACTTATAAGATGTGCCATTTATTTCCATGTATTAATTTGTGGGAATAACCTTACGGCGCGGATTACCGCCTGTTGGTGAATAACCTTTTCTATCCATTCCTTATTAATCTCTAAGAATAACCTTACGGCGCGGATTACCGCCTGTTTGGTGAATAACTCTTCGTATTCAAATTGATGGGAATAACCTTACGGCGCGAATTACCGCCTGTTGGTGAATAACCCTTTTTATTTGTCTCGTGTGAAAATAATTTGTCTACACGAATTATCACATAACACTTTTATTACATATTCGTTTGTAATATCATTTTCTTTCATATTCGTAAGTGATATTATTTTCCTTATACTCGTAAGGGATATCATTTTCTTTCATCTTCTATTATTCAAACTTACTATGGTAAGGAATACCATTCATTTCAAACTCTTAAATTTACTGTGGTAAGGGATGTCATTTTCTTTCATACTCTTAAACTTACTACTGTGAGGAATGTCATTTTTTTACTTGTAAGGAATATCATCTTCTTTCATATTCTATTATTGAAACTTACTACGGTAAGGGGTATCATTCTTTTCATCACCATAAATGGATATTATTTTCTTTCTTACTAGAAGGGATTATCATTCTTTGATTCTCGAAAATAATATCGTTTCTTTCTTACTTATAAGATGTGCCATTTATTTTCATGTATTAAATTGTGGGAATAACCTTACGGCGCGGATTACCGCCTGTTGGTGAATAACCTTTCGTATTCATTCTTTATTAATCCCTGAGAATAACCTTACGGCGCGGATTACCGCCTGTTTGGTGAATAACTCTTCGTATTCAAATTGATGGGAATAACCTTACGGCGCGGATTACCGTCTGTTGGTGAATAACCCTTTTTATTTGTCTCGTGTGGAAATAATTTGTCTACACGAATTATCACATGACACTTTTATTCCATATTCGTTTGTAATATCAGTTTCTTTCATATTCGTAAGTGATATTATTTTCCTTTATACTCATAAGGGATACTATCTTTTTCATCTTCCATTATTCAAACTTACTATGGTAAAGGATATTAATTTCCTTCACCTTTTGTTAATCAAACCTGCTACGGTGAGGGATATTATTTTCTTTCATACTCCTAAATCGAAACTTATTATGGAACTATTGCTTCTATAATTCCTGAAAATATTATATGTTCCATAATAGTTGAACTTCATTATTTCAACTGAACCTTCCTATTTTCTGAACATTTCTATTGAACTGTAATCATTATTCTGAACTGTGGATCTTGAATATCATTTTTAAATTTCACTCCACATCATGTTGACAATTTGGACATTGTTTGAATCTGCACAAAGTAAACTTTCGATACTTATTGTTTCTTCTGTTCACCATTCGTATCACTGTTATTTGTATTAATCATCAAGAATCAAGCTGTTGTGAATATCTGTGGCCGGGGGCACATATGTAATATAATTGTTGAACAGATGATAGGTTAAAGGCGATATACTAGGTTAAAGGCGATACATCTGTTCGGTGTCTTTTATGACATGTGGTGAATGTTCTCTTTGGCCCGTAGTGCATAGATGAACTGTTGTTTGGTATGATTATGACCAAAGGCTGAATCTGGTATAATCATGACCGTTGGTATTATATTGAAAGTACTCTTTGGCCCGTAGTGCATAGATGAACTGTTATTTGGTATGATTATGACCAAAGGCTGAATCTGGTATAATCATGACCGCTGGTGCTATATTGAATATCTTTGGCCCGTAGTGCAAAGATGAACTGTTGTTTTGCATGATTATGACCAGGAACTGTGAATTTTTATCATGACTAATAGTATTTCAGATGATAAAAGTTGATGATGTTTTTACAAAAAAGAGAAGCGAGTGGACATTATAGTCTGCATTATTCTTCTAATAAATTGATCATTCCGCTGCTATTATTGATCTGAACATTGTTTAAGAATTTAACTGCAGTTTTTGATATAAACCTTGTAGTCTATTGTATTCTATCGAGAACTCAACTGTTGAAGACTAATGATAATTTATTCGTCATTATCTTAGTCATGATATTTTTTACTGGGCTATTTGAGCTCACCCTTTCTTTTGTTCCATTGTTTTTCAAGAGGAGATGAAAATGTAGCTGGGTCTAGTCGGGGAATGGAGTGAGAGTCCGAGGGATAGCTTTTATAGTCTTCACGTGTTGTAAAATAGTGTGATAATAATAGTGAAGACTTAGTTATGTATTATTATACGCTGTAATGTTGAACGTTGTTCTACTTTGTAATAATTTTGTTGTAGTCTTTTGACAACTCAAGTTTGGGCTGTGTGGGCCTAAATTTGGGGGTGTCACACGAATAATTCTTTTCCACCATCTTTATTCTCTTCACTGTGACTCTCCCCCTGAAGAGAAGACCTAGAAACTCCCCTTGAATAGTATGGTTCTAATTCACAAAATGAAGCATCAAAGGCCATACGTAACTTTCGGGTTTGAGGATCGTAACACTGATATCCCTTTTGAAACCCCAAGTAACCTATAAAGACACACCATTTGGCATATGGATCAAGTTTACTCCTCAGGACTTTAGGCACGTGAACATACACCGTACATCCAAACACTTGTGGTTCAAGATTCGGGAGATGAGGAACGAAAAGTAAAGATTGCATCTTTTGTTGGGGAGTTTAGAACTCTATCACACTCGGTGGTGTTCGATTGATTAAATAGGCAGCCGATTTCACTGCCTCACCCCCAATAGAACTTTGGCATATTCATTCCAAAAAGAGAGGCCCTAACTATTTTCGGAATCTTTCTATTCTTTCGCTCTGCTGGTCCATTTTGCTGTGTAGTATAGGTGCAGGAGGTTTGATGTCGAATTCCATGGTGGCCCAAAAAATCGCCTAAAAACTGATCCACAAACTCTTTACCATTATCAGATTGAATCGTACGAATCTGCCTTTGGTATTGAGTTGTCACAATTTTATGAAATTCCTGAAAAGCTGTACCTACATTACTCTTATTTCGAAGAAGAGATATCTAGGTCATTCAAGTATATTTATCAATAAGCGTAACAAAATAATGAGCATTAGAAAGTGAAGGAAATTTTCAGGGCCCTAAACATCTGAGCGAATAAGAAATACGATGGCTCTTGGCCAGTTCACAAATTTCACAATGAAAATCTAGATTACTGAAATCCGAAAAAAAATGTGGTTGTAACTTTTTAAGATAACCAAAGGAGAGTTGTCCAAGCCTTCGGTGTCGTAACCATACAATTGCTCGAGCTTTATCTTAACTTCTTGTTTGATTCGTTTGACTGAACTTTGACCCATTTTTTTTTCTGTCAACTCTAAATAATAAAGTTTTCCTCATCTAACACCATAACCAAGAATTTTTTGGGTTTGAATGTCCTGAAAAATACAAAAGGAAGGCCAAAAAATTACAATGCATGCAAGGGTAGAGGTAATTTGGCTAACAAAAAGAAGGTTATATTCAAGGGATGGACTAACAAGAACAGTATCTAATTTGGCTAATAGAAAGAAGGTTATGTATGAGTATCGGACAAAGTGATGGACCCCTCCCCAGTAATATGAGAGGTACTACCATTAGTTGTGGAAATAACTGAGTGAGAATGAGGTCTAAGAGATTTTAACTGACTAGAGTCCCTAGTCATATGATCGGATGCACCTGTATCAATAATCCAAGTACTATTCTTACAAGTCACAGATAGTATAGAAGCTTTACCAAGTATACCTGGGTTAATGACATTTTCAGATCCCTAATGGTTGCACCTGTTCCTCTTCCATAAAAGTCACTATGACTTTTCCTCCAATATTCTTCTGAGGCTTCTTTGTAAAATCCCACTAGTCAGGATAGCCAATAATCTCATAGCACCGTTGTTTCGAATGGCCCGATTCACCACAATGAGTACATACTAGCCCTCCAGATTTTCCAGTAGCTAGATTACTCCGATTTTTTGAAGGACCTGATGGTGGTCCTTGATGAGTTCGATTTGCTATCATCACCGAGCTCTCAGAGATTTGATGAGATCCTCCCATCGTCTTCTTCTGCTGATACTCTCTTCGAACATATGCATACGCACTTTCGAGATCAAGCTTTGGATCCATTCGCAAGATTTTTCTAAGAACCTGTTCAAAAATCGAGTCAAGTCCGCTTAGAAAAATATGAACTCGAAGCCACTCCATGGCCTTCAACTGTTCCTGCTTGTGACATAGTCCTATGATTAATCTCCTAAAAAATAGCATCAGGTTCATTATAGTACGTTGGCAAAGGGCGTCATTCTGCTTGGTAGAAAAAGATTTCTGATTCAATTCAAAAATACACGTTTCATCCAATTCGTCATAGAAGGTTCTAGACATCGCCTCCCATGTCTCTTTAGTCAAGGGAAGAAGAATAGATCGTTGCATCAATGATGGGCTCATTGAGTCAATGAGCCAACTCTTGACTTGATTATTTTCAATTATCCATGCCTCCAACTTCGGATCTCCAGTTATTGGTTTTGTTGCTCCTCCGGAGAGATACCCTGCCTTGTTACGAGCGCTAATCTGCATCTCCATAAATTGTGACCATAACGAGTAGTTAGTCTCATCTAGTATAATTTCGGTTGGAAGTGCAAAATTATCTTGATCGACTATGATCTGTGGTGCCGGAGTTGAGATTGGTACGGTGGTTGTGTCTAGAGAAATTGCCATTTAGACTAATAACAAGAACAAACTTCAAAGTACGATATTTAGGATATGAAATACAAATAAGGAAACGAAATTCTTAGAACTGCTATGATATTATGTAAAAATAGTATATTTTGTATATTTTATTCTTCTCTACAAGAAGAATATATATATATAAGAATACCCGTTTGGAGAGCAAGTAATACATTACATTAAATAAGAAATTACCCTAAACTATACGATTACAATCAATTATCCTGATATTTAGCCTGACTAATAGCTATTCTAGAATAGGAAATACAACTCATGCTGACAACTACTAATACTCAAAATGTGTGGTTCTTTTTCTCTAAAGTCCTTCATGATAAGGAAAGATGGTGGCAGTTTCTAAATGGTATCACTCTAACCAATACCAATATAGTTTCGTGTTTAATAACAAAATATAGGTAAACATGCTTGAAAAGGTCACAATTGACCCATGATCGATGCAGATATGACATTGCTCACTTTTCCATTTAATTGGATACTATATGCTATGTAGTTAGATCTTTTAGCTAAGATGTATTTGCTTACGTACTTTTCGCAAAATGTTATCCGCCCAGGAGCTTGTCAAGTAGGAATCACCAATTATATAGTAGAAGCACTTACGTCTGAATAAGTATAAGTGCACAACATCCATATACAACATCTAAACACTACATCCATATTTGTTGAATAGAGAGAGAGAGATAGGGAACCATGAGAAATAAAGGGTTAGCTTTTCATTGATTAAGAATGAAAATATATACACAAAATTGAGCATTTACGTGAGTTACCCAAACACCAAAATAGGAAACTATCCTAGAATTAGGGGATTATGACTAATTACGGGATATTACAACTAATTACAATAATTTAAAATTATAAAGAAAATATGTTGTATTTAATTCTCTAATATGCCCCCTTAAGATGGAGCTCCAGAGGGGACGCCAATCTTGACCCTTAATTCTTGGAAGCGACTTCGTGGAAGCGGTTTGGTAAAAGCGACAACAAGTTGATTTGCTGATGAAACTTGAGTAACATGAAGAGCACCTGATTGAACATGATCATGAATAAAGTGATAGTCAATTGCCACATGTTTCATGCGTGAATGAAAGACTGGATTAAAACAGATATATGTGCACTAACGTTATCATAATAGGTAACAGGCGGTGTAGGAAGAGTGACGCCAAGCTCTGTGAGAAGGGAAAAAATCCAATTGATTTTGAAGTAATAATAACAACTGATCGATACCTAATTTCAGTGGATGACCTAGCGCCTGTACACTATTTCTTAGACGACTAAGAAATAGGATGACGACCAAGATAGACAATATAGGCACTAAGAGAGGTATAGTCGTCTTTATCGCCAACCCAATCTGTATATGAGAAGGCATGAAAAGAAAGTGGATTTGCCTTATGAAAAAATAATCCATGAGTCAATGTGCCACACAGATATCGAAGTAGTCGTTTTACAGCATTCCAATGTTTAGACATTGGGCGGAGCATGAATTGGGAAAACTTGTTAATAACATATGCTATATCTGGACGAGTGAGGCAAAGATACTATAGATTACCAATAATGGTTCGATATTCGGTACAGTCAGTCAGAACTGTACCTGAATAAAGTGTGAGAGTTCTATCTATAATAAGTGGTGTAGCAAAAGGTTTTGCACCAAACATTTTTTTTCGGGCAAGAAGATTAGTGATGTAGTGCCTTTGAGTAAGCAACAGACCAGATGGAGTGGTGAGTACCTCAATGCGGAGAAAATAAGATAAGGGGCCAAGATCCTCGATTGAAAATCTTTGTGCCAAGAGGTCAATGTAGAGCTGAATAATATTGGTGTGGGTACATGTGATAATAATGCCATCCACATAAATAAGTAGATATATAGTAATGTCACCTGAGTAAAGAATAAATAAAGAAGTGTCTGCATAAGAGTTTATGAACCTAGACTCAATGAGAAACTGGCAAAGTTTAAGTGACCAAGCCTGTGGGGCCTGCTTGAGTCTATAAATAGCCTTCTTTAATTTGCATACATGTGTTAGATTTTCTCCATCAACAAATCCCAGAGGCTGGGCCATGTTGACATCTTTGGAAAGATGGCCTTGAAGAAAGGCATTATTAACATCCAAATGTCGCAACTGACAACCTTGGTTAACTGTTAGGCTTAAAGCAAGGCGTATTATTGTCGACTTGAAAATCGGACTAAATGTGTCATGATAAGCCACTCCAGGTCCCTGATGAAAACCTTTGGCAACTAATCTGGCTTTGAAACCTGCCAATAGAACCATCAGGAAGCAGTTTACTATGAAAAACATAATTACATCCAACAAGATTTTGCAGAGAAATAGATGGAACAAGCTCCCAAGTTCCATTTCAAACAAGAGAATCAAATTCATCATTCATAGCTTGTCTCCATTGGGGATCTTTTTTGGGCTTGGTTAACAGTATGAGGCGCAATGTCTGATGGTTAAGAAAGGACAGCAGTGAGATTCATCTTGGTTAGGGGTTTGTGGATGTTGTTTTTTGCTCTAGTGGTCATGTGATGGGTATTTTGATGGGTGGGTTGAGCTGTGGTTGAAGCAGAAGAGGTCACTGAATTATGTGGTTCTGGTGGTAAACGGTCAACTAGTAAGGAGGGGAGGTCGACTGTTTGGGCATTTTGGGATGGATGTTGACACGAGGAATCCCTTTGTGGAGGCGTATTAAGTGACCCACTTGAAATCGATAGAAGTTGGACCGGGGGAAGCCATTTGGAAATGATCTCTTGGGTGGGATAAGCTAAATGGGATTGATGAGTGGTAAAAGGAAAAGAATTTTCAAGAAATTTGACATGACGAGAAATATATATTTTAGAAGTGGACAGATCAAGACAGCTATAGGCACTTTGTGTTGAAGAGTAACCAAGAAAAACATAAGGAGTGGAACGAGAGTCAAGTTTATGTTGAGAATAAGAACAAAACCACGGATAACATAAGCAACCAAACACCCGAAGTTTAGTGTAGTTGGGTTGAGACTCAAAGAGTTTTTCAAAAGGAGGTGAAAGATGTAGTATCGGTATGGGCATACGGTTAATGAGATATAAAGTTGTTACAAAGGCATATGTCCAATAAGTTAGAGGCATCGATGCATGAGTGAGAAGAGATAGACCGGTTTCAACAATATGGCAATTACGTCGTTTGAAAAATCATTATGTTCTGGTGTATAAAGCGGTGTAGTAAGATGGGATATACCATTGGTGGAGAGAAAATTATTAATGGCTTGATATTCGCCAAAATTATCTAAATAGAGGGTAACAATTCGGTGTTTAAATTGGTTTTCGACTAATGCCTTAAAGCACAAAAAGACATCATACACATAGGATTTCCACTTAAGTAGATAATACCAAATATACCATATATAATGATCAAACAAAATTAACATAGTACTGAAAACCATCAAAAGAATAAACGGGGGCGGTCCATACATCAGAAAAGAGAAGTTCAAGAGGATGGGATGAGGTTAAGGAAGAAGAAAAAAAAGGATTTTTATGACTTTTATTACTGAACATGCATTACAATGTGTGGAAGAAGATAATGGACTAGACAATGGTAAAGAAAACTTGGAAATAATATTTTGCAAAATAGTAATTAATGGATGACCTAGTCAAAAGTGGCACTTAGACGAAGTAGTCTTAACACTGGAAAATGCAAGCAACGATGAAGAGGTAATTGAAGGGAACGTAGTCAGCCACTCATATACACCAACCTTAGGTTCACCCATTAAAAGGATTGCCCCCGTTTTTAGATCATTCACCTGAAAAGCAGAGGGTGATAATTCAACAGAAACATGGTTATTAGTGCATAATTGATAAATCAAAATTAAGTTCTTTTTAATGGAAGGGACACACTGGACGTTTTGTAAAGTAAAGGTGCGAGAGGAAGTATGTATGGTGGTATGGTGGTAAAACTAGTATGGGTGATGTGAAGGGCTGATCCATCGGCGATCATGACATCATCACATCCTTGATACAGGCTATGTAGAGAGAGATTGCTCAAGTCGGACGTAATATGGTGAAATACTCCACTATCCAGCAGCCAAGTAGGAGTAGTGTTGTTACCGAGAACAGCCTGATTAGCTTATGGTTGCCAAGGTGTGCGGGGGTGATATCCCTGAGAGCCTTAAGGATGAGGTGTCGAGGATTATTGATAAGTGACAAACTGAAACATCGAGCATCGTTTGGCAGTGTGTCCTTGAATGTCGCATGCTTGACAACGACCCAAATAAGGTTTGGGTTGGCATTAAGCATGAGGAGAAAGCACGGTGGTAGGGCCTGGGTGTTATGGATGGATGGTTGGTGGACTCCAATTTGGACAATTCCGAAAGGTTGTGGGATTTGTTGTTACTGATAGTGATAGAAAAGATGGTTGGGTGATCTAAAGAGATACTTCTTTATTGAGAAGTTTCTCGTATAGTTCAACAAAAGAAATTAATGTGTTACGGGCATTAATTGCATCAATGATGGATTGGTACTCATCCGCGAGTCCTTCAAGGACCTGATCAATTATATCCTCATCATCAATTGGCTTCCCCAGAAGAGCAAGTTCATCGACACGAGTCTTTATCGCCTGTATATATTCACTAATTGATTTTGAGCCCTTAGTACACTGTACTAATTGTTCATTCAATTGTTTAATATGACAATAAGATGGTTTGGCATATGTATTAGCTAAGGTTTTCCATACATCAAGGGAAGTGGTGGTGCAGGAAATAAGCGGTTGCAAGGAAACGAAGATAGTACCAAGGAGAGCGCTAGAGACGAGATGATCCTAATGCTTCTAGGTTGTGTATGTCGAATTTGGGGATGCAACACCATTGACGGTAACGGTGGGTGATGGTGGAGTAGGAGTGCCATTAATGAAGTTATGAAGATCATAACCTTCAAGAAGATATTGGATTTGAAGGCATGAAGATAATTTATGGATGACAATTTGGTGATATTGGAGAGATTAATTGTAAGGATGGGCTGTTGAGGATCCTAGGAGTTTTGGATGGTGATATGATCTTTGGTGGAAGAGGAGGTCGTATCGAAAGCCATTGAAGAGACTGAAAACGTATTTGTAGGTTTAATTTTTAAAGAAAAAAAATACGCCCAAGAAGATTAGGCTCTTGATACCATGTTGAACAGAGAGAGAGAGAAATATGAGAAACAATGGCTTAGCTTTTCCATTGATTAGGAATGAATATATATACAAAAAATTGAGCATTATCGTGAGTTACCCAAACACTTAAATAGAGAAAAATTATTAAATTTTTCTGGGGCACCTGCCACGTAGTGCCCCACACCATTTATGTACTGTCATTTCAGCACTTAAAGTGAAATGACCTTTAAGTGTTGAAATGGTAGCACATGAATGGTGTGGGGCACTACGTGACAAGTGCCCCAGGACCACTGAATAATTACTCCAAAATAGAAAACTATCATAGAATTAGGGGATTACAACTAATTACAGGATATAACAACTAATTACAAGAATTTAAAAATATAAAAAAAATCTGTTGTATTTAATTCACTATTAATCTTAACCATTAAAAAGTGGGGCATGACATTGAAATCTGTGTCATGCCCCACTTTTTAATGGTTAAGATGGATGTAGTGTTTGATTTTGTGTTTGAATGTTGTGTAAGTAAACTTGTCCCTTACATTTCTTTAATCTACCTACACGTAAGTTCTTCCACAAGCTAGGCATGATGTATATATGTTGTGACGACCCTAAATTCGGGCCTATACATCCCAAACTTGAGTCGTCAAAATACACAACAACTATTACAATACAAGACAATAGACAACAATACAATGCTCAATAATACACAACTAAGTCTTCACTATTATTTCACACTATTTTTACTATATGTGAAGACTACTACAGTTATCACTCGGACCTTCACTCCATTCTCCAGCTAGACCCAGCTACTCTCTCATCTTTTGTAAAAGATCAATGAAATAAAAAAGAAAGGATGAGCTCAAATAGTCTAGTAAAGAATATCATGACTAAGATAATGATGAATAAATTATCAATACTCTTCAAAGGTAATGAGTTCTTGATATAATACAATAGACAATAAATTTTAGATCAACAATTGCAGTAGAATGATAAAATATAATAGACAATAAGTCTTCAACAAATATATGCAGTGGAATAAGCAATCCATTAAAAGAATTTTGTAGACTATGATGTTTAATAACTTCTCTTTTTCAAAAAAATTATCATCAACTTTTATCATCTGAAACACCACTGGTCATGATTATGTCAAACAACGGTTCTTCTTTGCCCCAGGCCAAAGAGATCTTTCACCACGTACCATAAAAGACACTCAACAATTATATTGTCGTTGCCTTAGGTCAAAGACATTCACCAATCGTATCATCTGTGTCCCAGGCCACATATATTCATAACAATATTATCTTTTCACACAAGCCAAAGATATTCACAACACCTTGATTCTTGATGATTAGTATAAATAACAGTAATATAAATGATGGACATAAGAAGGATAATAATAGGATAAATAATAGATATCGAAAGTTTATAATTTTACTTTGTGTAGATTCATATAATGTTCAAATTGTCAAAATGATGTGGAGTCAAATTCAAGAATGATATTCAAGGTCTATAGTTCAAAAATAATGGTTAAAGTTCAATAGAAATGATTAGGTAAATAGGAAGGTTCACGTGAAATGATATTAAATGAAGCGCAAATTATTAAGGAACATATAATCATTTCAAAAAAATTTACTAAACAATACTTACCATAGTAAGTTTAACAGTATGAAAGAAAATGATATCCTCTACCTTATCATGTGAAAAAAGACTGCTTTAAATGTAGTGGATTATCCTATATATTTAGAATACAATTAGTAACTACCACATATAAATTTCATATTGTACAATAACTCGTATACTATGAAATTTTCAAAAGTGTATATATAATATAAATCTGTGTAGTGCATAAAAAAAAGTATAATAACTTCAAAATAGTTTTGAAATAATATTTTAAAATAATATCTTTCAAATGAAACTTTTCAAAATAAATCTTTTAAAAGAAGAGTCTTACAAAAGAAGATTTGTGAACACCGTGTGAAGTGATTATTTGTGCAAATATTACTTTTAAAGAAAATACTTATTTGAGAAATTCTTGCTAGCTTTACCAACACTCAAAGTAACCTTATTATACTTAGAGTATACTCACAATATATTAGTAGGAGAAGGAAAGTGTGAGGAATTCGTTTAGTCGGGGTTCCATTTTATAGTGCAAGCCCACACCTACCATTTCTAATTTCTCTCCTCTCTCCCCCCACCTACTGTCCACCCACTCCTTTTTCTTTTCCCTCATTCACCCACTTCTTTCCTGACTTCTTCTTTTCTTAGAAGAATCTTCCTTTTTTCTTTTCTCCTTTCTTTTCTTTTATTCTTCTTATGTGTTTTCATTTTCTTCTCACAAATTTTGACTTCCTCCTCTGTTCTCTCATTTTTCTTCATTACAAACCAATAACGAGTATAAACAAATAAGTAGCTCCTACCAAAATGACAATTCTAGCACAAAATAAAGCATACATGTTTTGTTTTCCTTTCTTCATCACCAACCATTTCCTTTCATTATCTAACCTAACAATAATTTAATTTCCCTATCTCTGCCGTTACAAATTCATTTCTTTGTTCAAGAATATAATTCCAACTAACACTTATTCTAATAAATGATTTCTCCATTTTTATTATCTCGAATATATTTTATAATTTATTTCCAAAATATCAACTAATAATTAAATGTAATAATTAAAGTAATGATACGACAGTGATAACAACAATTTAAAAATAATGTAAGGATACGTTACTGTGACAATTATTAATTTAATACAGTGCATGATCTCCTGTAATAATTATTGGTTCAATAATTTAAAATACAATGGACTAGCAATTATTGATTCAATAATGCAAAATAATGTGTAACAACAATTATTGATGAATACTGTGCAATAGTCACTTTATCAGATCAATAATATGAACATTATGCAATATCGTGTGCTACTATGTAATACTGTGTGCTACTGTAGAATACTGTATGCTACAGTAAAATACCATAAAATACCGTATGCTACTGTTATTTTATCGCCGGGTATTTTAATAGTTAAATGTGATAGTATCGTTGACCATATTTATTTGAAAAGGCTAATGATGTTGTTTTTTATGTTCGACAATATTTCGTTGCAGGGTCCACCAATGATTGGTTATTTCGGCACCGTCGTATGCATTGAATATTTTTCGACAGAACGAATATTCTCTGACAATTCGTATATTCTCTGACATAATATAATTTGCACATAACATCCTTAACTTTTAACTTTTATAAATATAACACCTTACTGTTTCAGAATAATATATATATAAAAAATTAAATTTTATTCAATTAAAGTTGAGATCTTACATATGTCAACTGTCTAGTCATTTCCCAGTCGAATATTAATTTAAGATGTATTATTTTCAGAAAAGTTAACCTTGATTAGTCTTGATTTGAATATAATGCCGTTTTTTTATTAATATGAAAACAAACTGTTCTTACATGATCCATGCACTATCACATTGAACATTTTTAATTAATAATGAAGGTTCCGACTACAATTATTAATAAAGGAATTTAACTTAAGCATATGGCCGTGGTGGACATATACAACCTGCCTTGATAGCTTCAAGGCAGTGTGTACCACACTTATAGGTGATATTTTTGTTTCATACATAATGCTGAGGAGGTAGCCTTGCGATGAGGGATAATCTCCGAAGGAGTACGTAGTTGCTTTTGGGTTAGTAATTCCTACACTTTCCTTCCTAAGCCAAATGGTATCAACTCAAAATCAAATGTCCAAATCAGCATTTTTTTGAGGAATCTATCGGAGTTGGAACTCTATAGGGTTGGACCAAATGCTAGGGTCTCGGTACAACTTTCACAGGTTAACTTGTAGCCAGTTGTATGACTATGGGGTCAATTAACCCCACTAAACTTTTATTTTTCTTATTTAGTATATGAAATTTTTTTAAAAATAAATTAGATGTATTAAATAATTTGACCCCACTTAAATTTTGTATTTTTTTTAAATATAAATGGTCAAATTAAAATTTTGTAATATTCTCAATTAAATTTAAATCTCATATCACTTATACCTCCTTATATATACATCTTACTTATTCTTTTTAAATTTTATAATAATTAATTTTATATTATTTTTATATATTAATAAAAAAACAAGTATTTATAAACAAATGTATCATTAAAACGACTTACTATAAGTCAATAGGTTATATATATAATGCTACTATTAATTATATTTCATTGTAGTCAAATACTCAATGCTAAAATCACATATTCATTTTAAAATGATAATTTTAAAAAATAATTATTTTTTCAAACATATCTCTGTTGAAAATTTGTAATAGTGACTTGATAGTATTGAAATTTCATGTGATTTATTAATTTCAAAATAAAAATGTCTCCAACTTTTGTACGGACTAAGAAGTAATATATAGCTCTAATTCTAGAAAGCAATATACATCTCTAATTTTGGAGCAAAAAAACTACCCAAAAATATAAACTTGCTCATAAAATTTTGCTTGAAGGCATTGCCTCTGAACCTCGCTAAATTATTTATAATTTTTATAATAATTTCAACCCTACTGAAAATATTTTTTGGTTACGTCACTGACTAGTAGCCGCGTGCTAGCTAGAATATGGAAGCCTACAACTATGCAGTCTGACATTGCTTCACGTGGCACTGATAGTGGTGCAGCTGGGTATAATCGTAATGTTTCTGTGACAATAGCTTGCAAGTATGGGGTTGTTTGATTAGGTCTGAATGAGACTGAATGTAACGCCCCCAAAATTCTCGCACTCGCTATGACGGACTTTGTGCGTTAAACTTCATACATTTATCAACTTAACTAATGATCCCATAATCATATTGGTTAAATTAGTCTTATTTTAAACTATACATTAAAATTTTCTTTTCACTTTGTCCCTAGATCTTAACTTGATCTCGATCTCATCATTTTTACGAGTATCAATTTGTAGTGCATTCGTATAGATGGATAACACCATATATAATGGTCCAATTTTAACCTTATGATTTAAATATTCTATAACTATACATATCCAATATTTACGGTATTAAATCATTATGATAGTTCTTGGGAATAGAGAATCTCACGATGAATATTTGTATCTTCATCTGTGATAAATATTTGTATCTTTGTCTGGTGTAAAATTCTCTTTCTGTATAGAACATATCCAACTAGTTAAAACCTCACTCGAAACACATTTGCTTATAATGATATCTCTTTATATCAATATTCTTACTTATCTGGCATTCATAATAGTAATAACAAGCTTGTACTTGGGTCTGAGGAACCTAACGATGAATTTTACCATTTCACATCGATTAGTCTTGTCTCGGATGCTTACAGTACTCATAAATATTATTTACCATCCTCATTCTGATAAGTAGTTCATTATCAATACTGTATTAACGTTTTACTATCTATTTGAAGTTCAGAGTATTAACATAACATGATCAATCCATATTTCCATTACCTTATTCAGATTAATAGATTTTTAACAATTCTAAGTTATATCAAAGTAAAGATATAACAACATTCTTATGATAATAAATAATATCATTCATATAATATTCGGTTATATGATTTGCTTGTTCATATTACAACAGTCATTATGACTTTATACAAATACAAGTAAATAAAGTATGAAACCTAGTCTACGCTTCTTCTTTACATTTAAGATCTTCATATCATTCTTCTTTAACTGCAAATAAAGTTTTATTCGCAAGAATGAGCATGACGGCTCAACAAGTGTAACATATAGCATATACACAATTTATGTTTTCACAAATACCTTAACATGCTTTTAAAATATCATAAATATCAAGTTAATATCACACATAACTTTCATTTTGATAATTTATATCATGTTGTTACATAAAGCTTAAAATTTATATTTATAACTTCTAAACATATCATAAAATAGTTAAAAAACTTTCCTGTGCAATGCATGATTTAGTTTACATTATTTTGAACTTGTAGTGTAGCCCAAATATGTTCAACATATCATAAATGATTATTAGTATACATAAAAATATGTATCAAATTTAATTAATAATGTACGTTTAGGGTTTGATGTCGATTCGTTATTTAAATCGCTTCATTAGATAATTTGATTATATTATCTAGCTTGTCTGTCACTAAATTTCTGCTCAATATGTTTTTAATGTAATTAATTAAAGACATTTATGGATTAGTGACGATTCCTTATCATAATCGTCATAAAAGATAGTTTATATATAAATTATGTAAACTTATTCGTTACTAAAGATCAATTTAGAAGCTAACTTGATGGATTTTCAATTAAATCCATCGCTAAAGAGCATTTAAACTAGTTTTATTTAAGTTTAATTATTTTTTTTCATGTATAGCTATTGTCACGGACAAAATCCGTTGTTAAAAGTGTTTTTTAAAGTGAAAATAAACTTAATATTAGAGTCAGTCACTAAGTTCGTCGCTAAAAGTATTTAAAATTAAATTTTAAATTAAACCGTCGCTAAAGGATACAGCGACGGTCAGTCTGTCACTATAGCTATTCTTGACCCATGATGAAGATTGTCGCTAAAGGCCCTAGCGCCCAACCTTCGTGCCCAAAATTCCTATCAATGCCGAGATGGGAGTTTTGATCTCAAATCACTTCCAGATCATAATCTTCTTTGGCATGTTAAAGGATTCCAAGTGTAGTACTTATATGATACTACAACGAGACACCAAATTTGGACATTAATAACATCACAATTGGATGTTATTTGATGGTCAAACAACCTTGTTAGGTTGTTCTTCAGAAATCTGGGTTGCCAAGATTTTAGTTTGGTCAATGCCGAGTAGACAGTTTTGACTTCAAATTTTGTTCAGGTAGTACAATGTTTGTACCTTCTAATTGTTTCTAGATGTAGTACTCATGTCATACTACAATCAGACACCCATAATTGACCCAAACAACAACCCATTTGGAAATTATTAAGTGGTCAAATAGCCATGTCAGACTGTTCAACATTTTTGGGTTTTCTAGAATTCTGAAAAATAGAAACTTGTGATCGAGTGACCACTTTTCAGTAATCATAACTCATTGGATATTGATCCGAATGAGGTGATTCTTGCTTTTAGTTCTTCAATACATGGCGGACTTCAATTTCAGGCATTAACATTGATAAAACTAACAACTTAAGATAGAGATATTATAGCATCTATGAGGCCTGTCAGACTGTTTTTCTAGGGTTCTTGGGCAGATAGCTAAATCTCATTATTTCATGCATTAAAACGTTATAAAAACATGGTTAAGCAACCCAGATCTCTTATATACATAATATTAGAGATATTTGAACATCATACCATAAAATTTAACAAATCATCAAAGATCTACAAGGTATTAGGGTTTTTACCTCTTTGGAGTAAATTTGCAATTTTTTCCCATTGATATGATCCTAACATGCTATGACTGATATAAGAATCAACTTATGACTAATTTTAGCTATCAAATTCGTGGGTTTCATGAATGAGAGAGCTTGCTATTTATAAGGGAGCTAGGGTTAGGGTTTCATGGTCTTTAAGCCATTACTTCTATGTTAAGCTTTGATCAAAATATCTAGCTTTGATCATCACATTCACTAGCCATCTTTGCTGTCTATGTGCCTCCATTAATGCCCCATTTAATGTTTCATCATCACAAACATGTAAAATCATCATCTCCAAAATGAATGGTCATGATATAGCCTACCATATTGCTTAAAGGAAGAGAAATTCAATTTCATTTCTCTTGTTCAAAGTGGCTGATAATTTAGGGGTATTTTGGTCTTTTCCACTTTAATTTCAAGGGTAATTTAGTTATACAATAAGCTAGCATTTGATTGATTGATTAATGGATTAATTAACTAATCAAATTCACTTAATTTAGCTTTAATTTAATCAGGTATACTAAATTTGTATAATTGACTTTCACTATTCACTGTTGACTTTTTCATATTTATACTGTATAATTTTTGTATTATTTTTGTATTCATATAATTTTCGTATTATTTTCGTATTTTATCTGTATAATTTTTGTATTATACACGTATTTGTGATAGTAATCTTTTTTAAGATTTAGGGTTTAACCCTATATTAGGTTTTGACCATAGATTAGGGTTTAGGTTTTAATAATTTTTCCAATTTAGATTTTTTTTTTTTGCCGTAAATTGACTTCTTAATTTTAATAAGTGTTAAGGTTAACTACTTAAATCAAAACACAAAATCCTACACATAGATAAATCACATAACACATTTGATGCTCAATACAAGCTTCACTAATCACATAACACACAGTTTAGGTTAAAAGTTTAACCTCTTAATCGTATACGATCGTAGCTTCGAATCATATTTAATCTTTAAGATAGTTCAATGTGTACCTGAGCAATCGTTTTTAGGTTTTGAATTTGACAACATTTATCAAATCTTGTCAAATCATACTTGAAATATTTGAGATATTACACTGAATAACTTCATATCTGAATCGCTCAGAATGTATAGATGTTTGGTAAGAAATTTTGTGGGTTGAATACTACTGAATCGCTTAGTCCAAATTTTTTGAATGATTCGCTCCATGGGCTGCTGAACAGATTTTAAACAAATTTGTGACTAAAATATCCTTTTATACGCCAAATAATTACAATCCATATCTTATATACAATATACAAGTTAGATTTTCTACATCTGATTTGTTCACCTGGCGATCTTTCCCTACGTGGATGTCCAATTCATCTTAGGCCTTTTGTAGCACATGGCGGTTGTTAAGCAGCAATGAGAGTGCCCATGTATGTGATGCCCCCAAATTTAGATACAGGTACCTCGAATATGGTGTTTCATAATCAAACTCATACATCAAACTAATAACATCTCAATACGGAATACTATAAATATTTGTGTCCCAAGTCTCGTAACCATTACTAATACATGACATATTTACGTAATAAGGTCTAACATAAGTCTTAATACAACACCAAATAAAATCATCTACGTCATCACAATAAGGCTACTCAGCAACATCAGTGCCTTGCTCATTTATCACTGTAATGTTTTAAGGAAAATAAGAGTGAGCAACAAGTTTACTCAGCAAGTATAATACAATAAAAGTAAACGTTCATGTGTAAAGTTTCATAATCTCAAGAGATGTAACAAAAATTAATAGCTTAAGAATTAAGAAATTGAATTATGAACAAAGTAGGTCTCAATAGTTCCCAAATCTGATCATTTCTAATACTAATGAGTCACTGTGGACCAAAGGATTTTTAGATGAAATCTAGGATTTCAATATTTTTAAATTGAAGAATATATTGTACTGAGTGGTCGCTATGGACCGTGAACACATGCTTGAATTAACAGTATTTCACTAAAAATTCACAATATAAACAAGTATAGTATGTGATCAACCTATAGTACCCTATGTTATGCATAACACTCAGACATGCAGTTCGCGCATGTGTTGATCTCCCAATATAAAGTAGTTTTCCCTTCTATGAGGGTTGTTTATCTCGTCATATCATAAGAGTTTGCGCCAAGACAATTGGTTTGAATAGTTTTCTAAAAGAAATATGATTGATTCACAATCGGTCTTATCATTGGTTTAACTGATATAAATGGCATATATGTACTTTTCAACACAATTAGGAACAATTGATACCTTCAAAGTTTGCAAACAGGGTTCAAACAATTATTCAAGAGTATAACCATGATTTAAATCAAGTTTCAGAATTAATAATTTAATCTTCATGAATATAGATAAAAAAGAAATTATTCCATCAATTAATTCTACTTGTACGATTAATAAAAGTACAAGTTAGAATACTCGCTTGAATCATTGATTATATCCGACTTTAACTTCTTATCATTTGAACAATCTATTTTCATCATATTCATCTAACGGTTAATCTTTATTAACCTTCAAATAATAATCTCATTGATCTAAATTACAATTGACTCACAACAACAACTCACAACAATTCTTATTTTTTGTCTTCATCCATATAGTTCCCTATTTATTTAAGTATTCATTATTCCTCATCCCCTTTATTTTATTTATTCATTAATCTTCACAAATAAAATAATATTTATTATTATCTAATTTGTTAAATCATTCTTAATTATTTGTTCACATCTTTATTCATGTCTCATTGTTACACAAGTAAAGTATCTTACTTTATTTGTTAATAGTTAATTACTTTTCTAATTTTCTTTAACATTGATCACACTTCATTAACCTACAAATAAAATAATCTAAATTATTATTTTATTTGTTTAATTCATGATTAGATTTAATTATACTCCATCCTTCCACAATTAAAATAATCGCTTATAATTATTTTAATTGTTTAAGTCTTATTAATTAACAATTAAAATAATCTCTTATTATTATTTTAATAATTTAATATTAACTCACAAATAAAATAATAATTATTTTATCTGTTTATTAATATTTTAATTGTTTATTATTATCTCACAAATAAAATAATTTTAATTATTATTATTTTAGTTAAATTTTTTTATCCGGATCAGGTCAGACCGGGTCAACCCAATTGGTTGGACTCGGGTTTTACCAACCCGATCAACTTATTAAGTGACACTGCGCCCCGGCGTAGTGTTAAGCCTTAAGGAATGCACCTCGGCGCAGTCTATGATTATTTTAAAAAATATTACACATGTGCCCTAACATAGTGTTTAGTTTAAACATTGTGCCCTGGTGCATTCTATGCAAAAAGTTTGTCTAATTTTTTCAACTTTTGTTTTACATTTTTGATTAAATCTTTTATAACTTGCTCATTTTATATCCAAATGAGTTCAAATCAGTTTCACTAGCTCATGGACTCATGAATATTCAATATTCAAAATTTAATTCATTATTAAAAATATTTATTTAACCAAAATACTAGGGTTTGATTTGGACTTTTTTTATTCTACTTGACTTAGTTTCGTATTTCAGAAATCTACAATATACAATTTTTAGATCATGTAAATAGCTTAAACATTTTATTCTATTTTGAACCAAATCTCATGTTTTCAACTAGTACACTTAGGGTTTTATGTTCACATGCATTTCTTTTGTTCATTTAGACATAGAACACATATCAATCACATATTCTCCTTCACAAATCCTTCCTTATGCCTTCGGAATCCACCATGATTCTTACACACAAAATTCTCCCACAACCAAGCATGCATATTTAATCATAAGTGAACATATACAAGTTTAACTTAATTTTTGTTTTTTAAGGTTAGGTGTTTATTCCTTCTTAATGCTACTTTTCTCTTAGAGATGAATTTAAGGTCGCTCTCCACTTTCTTCCTTAGTTGAATGACCAACTTGCAAGAACCTCCCTTAGTTTTCTTAATTTCCTCTCAACCTTACTCTAATTCTTTCTAGCTCTTTTACTTAAAATTTTCAAGTAAACTTTAGAAAATGAATGAATAGCACCAATTAGACAAGGCTTATGCACATACATGTACTAATACATGTATAAAATACATTTAATTAGTTATTATCCAAGGGTAAAAGGTAAGTTGGTGAAAAGTATGTACTAATTCCCATTTTAAAAGGAAATAACCATGCATCTCTTAATCATTCCATGTACACGACTCCAAAATGCAAAATCTCTTGCATTACAGCGATTAGGTAAAAAGGGGGGGGGGGGTTAGTCAAAGGGTGTATTATATATATATATATATATATATATATATATATATATATATATATAGGGGAAGGGACCTTCAGTTGTATAAGAGAAAAGATTACTAAAAATTTACTTGATATTATTGAAACGTAGTAGAATTACAATAAAGAGTACCAAAGGGAGAGAGAATTGTAACTTACAGAAAAGTCCAGTGTGTCTAAACACTGAGCCTTCGACCTCCTTAAATACAAGTGACTAAAGAGTTGAAATGAAATTCAAATTCAACTGAAATGAGAATAATTTACTATTACAGACACTTTTCACTGTTGATGAATAGTAAGCTTTACTAAAAGGTATCTCGAGTTGCCAAAAAGGAGATGCTTCCGGTAAAGGAGCATACTGATTTTGACTAAAGGCGAAATTCCTCGAAGACTGATCAGGCAAATGGGTCCTGCGCATCTTGGAGGGAAATACTTCCGTATGGATTTTTACTGGATGCTGCTGACTCATGAGAGGAAACAGAAGAGCTTTCTTCATCAATTTCCTGATGTCACTCTGAAACTCTTTGATTAATTGCATCGGCCATTAGCTTTAATTCTGAAACCGAACAGCTGTTGATGTTGAAAAGATCAATAGAGCTAGTAGGGCTTGATTTTTCTTGCTTAATTTTGATAGTCCCAGGAGTTGAAGCTAAGACTGGTTTAACTGGAGTTAATGGAAATTTAGTTTAGACTTGTTTGATAATTCTGTTGATATCAAACTTATCCCACCATTTAACAAAGAAAATTCTGGTGACTACCGGGAGTTGACTGGAGGGAGGAAGGTTATACTGTCATTTTAAAATTCAAGGAATTTTGTATTTACTAACAAAACGGAGCAGTATGGGGATACCTTCAAATTTTTGGTTAAATGGAGATTTATTACTGAAATGATTTACTTGGGTAAGAAGGAGTTCTGGAAGAATAGAACTCAAAGGCCCGTATTTAGACCACCAAATAGTGAACCAGAGAGGGATTTGACTTTTCAATTTATGATCAAATTGGATGAACCATGAGTGACTAAAGGATGGGTTCTGGTACAAAAAGATCTTGTGTCAAGCTTCCATATAATCATAATAACTGAAATATGCATCATCTTTGTAAAGTAAAGGGTTACTCGGGTTAGTAAGAGATCTCAAGTCTGAGGTATGGTTACCCCAACTTGGAATGATCTGTTTAATATACAAAGAATGATAGAGGATCTTGGTGTTATCACTTCTATCATGAATAGGTTTAATAGCTATTAACTCCGTTTGGATCAAGATATCCTTGTAAAAGGAAAGTGACTTATAAGGAGCAAAGGGTATGAAATGCCAACCAGGGGAAAAAACTGGGCAGCAAGTTTAATAGGGTCATTTTTTGAAGTCATTGCAAGTTCAATGTTAAACTGATTAGTTTCATAACTAGGAATGTATTCGGATCTAGGAAGGACTAGATTTGTTGACTTGGTTTGGCTTTCAAAAGGATCGAAAGGCTTTGGTTGACTAGCTAAGGCTGAACTGTAAGGTTTAGGAATTTGTCCTAAAACCTGGAAATTAGAAGAGGGTGATCTGGGAGGATAAATAGGGTGAGGAACAAGTGTTCTAGTAACTGGGGTAGGAGTAAGAGAGTTTACCTGGGCAGATTTGCCTCTGCCAGCCCGGCTTGAAGATGCACCATTTCACCTTTCACACTCATTGATTATGTTTTGAGATTCCTGACTGCAGAAATTCTCAAGTAAGAAAATCTGGAATTGAATTCTCACTACCTTTAATGTATTCAATATTAAATTCAAAAATACTTAAAATAGTTTGCCATCTTGCAAAAATTTGTTTAGAGGTAATGTTTTCAACATTTTTTTTTAAAACATATTTAGCCGATTTACAATCCAATCGGACCAAAAACTTTTGATTTAGTAAATCACTTTGAAATTTATTAACGCATGAAACTAGAGACAAAATCTCTTTTTTAATAGTAGAATAATTACTTTGAGTAAGATCCCAAGCATGAGAATAAAAACAAACAATCTGCTCAGGAGAAGTAGGGGTTAACTTTTGTTTTAGAATACCTCCGAATCCAATTTATGAGGCATCGGTTTCAACAATTTTAAATGCAGTGGGATTGGCTATGCCAAGGCAGGGTAATGTTTTGACATATTTTTTAATATCCTGGACTATAGAAGTGTGAATATCAATCAAATGGGAAGGATTTGACTGTAATCTTTCAAATAAGGGTTTACATTGTTTACGCAGGTCTTTATAGAATTCACCAATATAATTTAGGGATCCTAAAAACCTTTGTAACTGGGTTTTATCAAGAATTTTATCAGAAAATTTGTCAGCAAATTGGATAGCTCGAATAACAGGCTGAATAGTCCCATATTGAATATGATAACCAAGGAATTTAACTTTTGTTTGGAACAAACTGAACTTTGTAGAAGATATGACTAAACCATTGGTTTTGACTGTCTAGAAGAATAAATTCAAATGTTTCCAATGTTCTTCAATAGAATTAGAAAAGATAAGGACATCATCAATGTAAACAATAGCAAAATGACTGAAAGGGTTTAAAATATCATTCATAATATTATGGAATTCACTAGGGGCATTCTAAAGACCAAAAGGCATGACATTCCACTCATAATGACCAAAAAGGGTATTGAAAGTGGTTTTGTACCGATCTTTCTCATTAATTTGTATTTGCCAAAATCCACTCTTAAGATCAAATTTACTAAAAATGACAGCTTGAATTAATCTTTTAATTAAATCTTTTTTATTAGGTAATGGATACCGAATCCATTCTAGGACTTTGTTAAGGGGTTTATAATTTATGACTAACTTGGGGACTCATCTTTCTATCTCAGAATTTTTATTAACATAGAAAGCAAGACAGGACCAAGGAGATTTACTCTTTCTAATTAATCCTTTTTTTTTAATAAGTCTTCAATTTCTTTTTTACAATATTCCATTTGTTCATGGTTCATTTGAATAGGTCTAGCCTTAGTAGGAATTAAATGTTCTTTAAATTCCTTAGCATAAGGTAGTCTAACAATATGTTTCTTCCTGTGCCAGAAAGCACGGAGAAGATCAGAACAAACAGAATCAGTTAATATTTTTGTAAAATATTTTATTTTTTCTTGTAACTTATTATTTTTCAAACGTTCTTCAACTTTCTTATACCTAATTTCATCTTTTAGGTATTTTAATTGACTTATCTTAATATTTAAGATGTTTAATTTCTTAGAAATTGACTCATCTTGAATTATTCTCAAGTCTTTATTTTTAGGTTTATTAATAAATAAAAATGTTACTTCTTGACCTAAATGTTTAGTAGGCAAACCATCTGTATTGGTAGTAAAAGGATATAACAAATATATAAATGGTAATCTTAAAATAATCTTATCTGTCATGTTTCTTATTAAAACAAAAGATGTTTCAAAACAAACATTATTTTGACAAATACGATCTTTAGGCAATTTATAATTTATTTCCATTTTACTTCCATTAGCAGAAGTCATTCTTTCACTGGTTTTAACATAGTACCTAGTCGGAACAAGGCCTTCCTGAATACAATTCAAATCAGCACCAGTATCAACTAAGGCAGGAATTTCTAATCTAAAAGTTTTATTAAGAATTATAGTGACTTTAATATACCATTTTTGAATAGTAAGAGATTTTAATATACTTAGGGATAATCCTTATTAACTTATGGTTTCATTATCACTATTTGGATTATTATTTTTAGAAGTTTCAGCTTCTTCATTATCTTCACTATCAGGGGAGCTATTAACTAACAATGCATCCTTTTCTTTAAGTTTATTAATTTCATTTCTTAACTCAGGGATTTTTTTACTTTAATTTAGAAATTTCTCGTTTTAAATTATTAACTTCTAGGTTTAATTCAAGTAAAGTTATCTCTTTTACTGGATTTTTAAATCGTTCTAAAGTCTTATTAACACTAAAAATAGGTTTTTCTTTTAATTTATTCATTTTATTAACTGTGGTATCTTTATTAAAAAGATCTTTTAATTATTTAGTATATTTATTTTTAATTGAGGGTCAGAAATTTTACTAATTAGATCAATTAATAAGCTTTGTTCTTCTTCTTGCTTACTTAAAACATTTAAAGTTTTATTACAGCAGGTATCAGTACACCCAAGTTTTATTCTAGGACTGTCATTACTAGAAGTGGAAGTGTTATCAAAGAAACTAGAGGACTGGAAAAAATCTTCATGTTCATTGTTACTAGAATTATTTTCTATTCTCATTAATTCAATTATCTGATTACTATCTTCTTCAGATATTTTTAATTGTTTTAATTTTTCTTTAACCTTACATTCATTTTTATAATGTCCAGATTTACCACAATTATGACAAATTACTTTACTTTAATCAATTTTTTTTATAAGTTTTTCTTTTATAAGGTTTTTTATAACTTAAATTTTTAGGTAATTTTTTATAATAACTTTCTTTGTTACTGTATTTATGTTTTCTGAATTTATATTTTTTTATCTTTTTTATGGTGACTTTTCTTTCTAGAAGGAGCAACAGGGGGTAAACCATATTGTTCACAAAAAGAACCTAACTCATATTTAGCTTTCGTTTTATCTTTATTAGCTTGTTTACTAATTTTAAAATCACTACACATTTTAAGACCTGTTTTCTGGATTTGACTAATTATATCACCATAGGTTAAATTATCATAATCAATAAATCTTAAGTTTTTACTTAATTCTTCATAGATTTTATGGGCAAATAAATTAGGTAATCCATTAACAAATTTTTCTTTCCAAAAAGGTTTGTTACTATCATCACGCATCATAACTCTAGAGGTGAACACATCTTTGTACCATCTAAAATCACTTAGGGTAGGACAAGATAAATTGCTTAATTGGTCATGAATCCTATCAGTTATGTTACTAGGTGTTCCAATAAAATGTTTAATTATAGTGTATATTAATGTGTTAACTCCGTCAAAAGGTGTGAAACCTATTTCTTCATTAAATATGGGATTGCCTTCTTGATCAGTTTGAACAACATGAGTTATATTATACCTAGAGTCTTCAATTAGGTGTTTTTTCCACCAAGACCTAAGTATTCCTGTAAAATCACTAGCAAGTAACTCAACAATATCTGGCTGGGTTAGAGCAGTATAGTTAGTTAAATAACTATTGGCTACCATGGACATATGATTTAATTTATTTAATAATTCTTGTTCACTTAGACCATCTATGTTCCATTCATAAATTTTATTTGCAGAAACAGAAAATTGATTATCTAAATTCTTTTCTTCAAACTGTAAGTCTGGAGGGGTAGGTTTAGAATACCAATTTTTTGTTTGACTGGTAACATTTGGATTTTTAAAAGTTAATTTCTTAAATTGATTTTCAATTGCTTCAATAGTAGAATTGTCTGTGGTGGTAGACTCACTATTACTAGAATCTTCGCTTTGGCTATCATATTTTTCAATGACAGTTAAAGATTTAGATCCACTAGACTCAGCAGTAGTATCTAGATTTTTAAATAATTTATCCAAGGTTTTAACTAATTGTTTATCAGAACTAGGTAATCATAGACCTTGCCTATTTTGGAGTAAGTTTAACAAAGATTTTTTAATTTTATCATCTTAACTGATAATTTTATCTTCAATTTTATCTAACTGTTTTTCTATAGTTGCTAAATATTGGTTAGTGAAATTATTTTTTTCAATAATCTTCTTTTCATTAATATTAGCTCCTTCAGTAATCTTAAAAGGACTAGCAATGACAGAAGTGTTTTGAACTTTTATTATTATTGTTTCTAAAGGAGGATGACTCGAGAAAACTTTAGTTTTATCTTCCTTAACCCACTATTTTTTAGTTATAACATTGCATTTTCCGTAATATTTTTCATACCACGAATAAAATGTAATATTTATCTTTTCTTTAACTATAATTTTTTTCTATTTTTAACTATTTTTTCTCTATCGGTTTTATTATGGTTTTCTCGAAATTGATGCATTTTATTTCTATTTTCTTTTGAATTAAAGTCATTAATTATTTTTTCCCATTTGACTTTAAATTCTTTTTGTATAACTCTAAGTTGGTGGTGAACAGGTTTTGTTTCAAAATCGGACTGAGTAGGGGATAACTATTGTTCATCATCTTCATCTTGACTAACAGATTCATTATTATAGCAGGGCTGACTAGTCTGACCTTCATTAATGACTCATTTTAACTTAATATTTTGAAGTGTGGTTTTACTTAATAATTCTGAATCTTTTCTAGGAGATGTCGTAGTGCTAATAACAGAAGGCGTTATAGTACTATCAATATCTTCAATAATTAAAGGTCTCTTAAGTCTTGAATTATCAAAACTTATTCTGACAGTTCCATCTAGGTATTGTTTAATGTTTTCTAAATTCATTATGTTATTATTAACCGGTCTTTGGGGCATTTCATTTTCTAATATCCATTACCTCGGGAGATTTATATCTCTCCAAAGAATGGCCTTTGGAACTTGGATATTAGCATCACTAGTGCTACTCTGAATAAGAATAATTTTATCTTTAGGACTTTTACTTAAGGCTTTCACATTTAAATTAATTTTCATCGTTTTATAATAAATTCTAAATATCAAATTAAGAGCCTGAGATCCCTCAATCATTTGGGTGATTTCTCTAGCTGTTTTGATATTTAAAGTTAATACTTTTAACAATTGTGGGTCACTTAGACTTAATGTAAAATATGGAAAGCAGTTAAAATGGATAGGTCCATTATACAAACTAGATTCCATTATGCCTAAGATGCTGGGCACATAATTTAAATATCTAGCATCACGCAGACATAAAAGTATGCTAGAATTAATACCTTTAATGCTTAGTGGTTTAACAGCAACTTGAATTAGACCTATGTGAATAAAATTATATCCTTTAAGTCTATGTTTTTTAATAACTTCATTAGTTAATAAAGAGCAATTTTCATGTTATTTATTAATATCATAAACCTTTTCAACAGTTTTAACATTATAATCAGACTTAAATTTATCAAAAAAAAGTTGACTTGTAAATATCTTTGGGTGAAACATTAGGTATGTTCTAATTACCAAAATCTTGACTTAAAATTATCATAACTATATTCTTCTTGGTTAATTATAACAGGGATAGAGGAAAGACTTGACCTATAACTGGCTGAAGAATTAGATCTGAACAGTCTACTCATAATTTGAATACTGCTCTCAAGGCACTAGTCTGCAAAAGTTGATAACAAAACAAGATAGAAGAATATCTTACTAATAAGATGAAAACTGAAATCAAAACCAAATCAAAGGGAAATCCTAATAGTCTCTTGATTAACAATTAATCATAAACCCAGACCGACATCTACCTAAGTAAACTCATGCCATATGGAAAGACCTAATGCCAAACACTACTCCTACCCTGGAGACTTACAAACAGCAACTGGTCAAAATTTAGGTGGTCTAACAGTAAAGCCGGTGTTTTATGAAAATTGAAACAAAGATAGTTTCAAAGGACATTTATGATATGGAAATGAAAGTAGAAACCAAATTATTAAAAGAAATTAACAACTATCATGGCTCTGATACCACAAAAGGGGTGGTATGAATGATACAAGGGGATTATTGGGAAATGGACCTCCCAGTTGAATATTTAAACTGAAATTAAATTATACGTATAGATATAAGATATAAACCGACCATATAGGCGGTAGAGATGCAAATGCAACTGAAGGGAATAGGGGAAGGGACCTTCAGTTGTATAAGAGAAAAGATTACTAAAAATTTACTTGATATTATTGAAACGTAGTAGAATTACAATAAAGAGTACCCAAGGGAGAAAGAATTGTAACTTATAGAAAAGTCCAGTGTGTCTAAACACTGAGCCTTTGACATCCTTAAATACAAGTGACTAAAGAGTTGAAATGAAATTCAAATTCAACTGAAATGAGAATAATTTACTATTACAGACACTTTTCACTATTACAGACACTTTTTACTGTTGATGAATATTAAGCTTTACTAAAAGGTATCTCGAGTTGCCAAAAGGGAGATGCTTCCGGCAAAGGAGCATACTGATTTTGACTAAAGGGGAAATTCCTCGAAGACTGATCAGGCAAATGGGTCCTGCTCATCTTGGAAGGAAATACTTCCGTATGGATTTTTACTGGATGCTGCTGACTCATGAGAGGAAACAGAAGAGCTTTCTTCATCAATTTCCTGATGTAACTCTGAAACTCTTTGATTAATTGCATCGGCCATTAGCTTTAATTCTGAAACCGAACAGTTGTTGATGTTGGAAAGATCAATAGAGCTAGTAGGGCTTGATTTTTCTTACTTAATTTTGATAGTCCCAGGAGTTGAAGCTAAGATTGGTTTAACTGGAGTTAATGGAAATTTAGTTTAGACTTGTTTGATAATTCTGTTGATAGCAAACTTATCCCACCATTTAACAAAGAAAATTCTGGTTAACAAAGAAAATTTTGGTGACTACCGGGAGTTGACTGGAGGGAGGAAGGTTATACTGCCATTTTAAAATCCAAGGAATTTTGTATTTACTAACAAAACGGAGCAGTATGGGGATACCTTCAAATTTTTGGTTAAATGGAGATTTATTACTGAAATGATTTACTTGGGTAAGAAGGAGTTCTGCAAAAGTTCATAACGTGTGTGTGTGTGTGTGTGTATATATATATATATATATATATATATATATATATACTGGACTAACCTAATTAAAATATCATTGGGTTACTAATTTAAATCAATTTGGGTTATGCACAATTATTCCATTTAGGCTCACTGATAATTATTGTAACATTCCACTCACAGGCTTAACTTTTTAACTTATTAGACCATGTCACAATATTTCATATGACTTCCTAATATTCATATTGGGCGTAATTTAATTACCCTTATTAGTCCATTTCATTATTTAGTCATCTAGCAATTAATTAATTAATTAATCTATCTTAACCATTATGCCACACAAGGCATATTACATTATCTTAAATTAATTATAATTTAAGCTCACCCTCATCATTAATTCATTTCTTATTTATCACATATCTAATTCAATTTACATTGAATTATTAATACTCATAACTAGTGGTGCACAAATGGCCTGCGGCCCGGTCTTGATCCGGCCTGGGCCCGGCCTGGTCAAAGTCCGGCGTGGTCAAGGCCTGGCCTGAAGGCCACGAACATGCCACATTTTTTTGGCTCAGATCCGGCTTGACCTGGCTTGCCAATAAACCCGGCCTGGCCTGAGTCCTAGCCCGGCCTGGGGCCCAGCCTGGGGCCTGGCCTGAGGCTTGGCCTGACCTGGGTCTGGCCTTGGGTCTGGCCTGGCCTGGTTCACCAAAAGCTTGGTCCGGTCTGCAGATTTTCTTTATTCGCTACTTCAATTCTCTCACTGCAAACGAAAACTTCATATTTGTAACAACTCATTCAATAAACAAAATAAAATTGACGTATTTTAATACGTTCATTCATGCATGTTTGTTTATATACAAATAAAGAAATCCATGAAAACACATTGACTAGTGTAATATATAAGAATTTTCCTTACCTAGCTAGCAACCTACACTTCTTTCAGATCTTTCATTGTATCTTTATTTTAATAGATACTTAGCGTAACAACTAAAAAGTCATTTGCAAAATAATAATAATAATAATAATAAAAAAGATAATTTTCATTATTGTAATTTGAATGCTGTAACTTGTAATACATTACTTTTAATTAATACATCAATTAAGTTTAAAATTTTAATTGGTGTTTTAATAATATTTAAAATTACTAAAAAAAATATTTGGAGGAATCGAATCGGACTAGACTGGCCTGGCCTGACCCAAGGCCTGGCCTGGCCTGGACCAAGGCCTGGCCTGCAGGCCTCAACAGGCCCCCTTTTTTAGCGCCAAGCCCGACCTGGCCTGACCTGACCTGTAGGCCAAAAGTCAAAGACCCGACCGGCCTGGTCAACAACCAAGGCCTGGCAGGCCCAGGCCGGGCTAGGCCAGACCGGCCTGTTGTGCATGCCTACTCATAACATAACACATAAATATATGTGTACATAACCATTTTTTTTAAATATGCTCATTTTTTTCATTAATAATATATGTATATATTCTTGGTTATTACATTCTCTCTCTCCCCCCCCCCCCCCCCCCCCCGATCCCTTATAAAGATTTTGTCCTTGGAATCAGTACAAGGTTACACAAACAAGTAGGGGTAATCTCTATTCATCTTATCTTTTAACTCCTATGTAGCCTCTTCGACATTGTGATTTCGCTGTATTACCTTTACAAAAGGTATAACCTTATTTATGAGTATTTGGCCCTTTCTATCCACTATCTGTACAGGTATTTTCTCGTATGATAGATCATTCTCGATTTGAATGGGCTCATAAGATATCATGTGTTTAGAATCAGACTTATATAGTAGTAGTAGTACTGAAACATGGAACACATTTTGGGTATACTCCAGTTCAGGAGGTAAGGCTACCTCATACGCCACTTCACCTACTCATTTCAATACTTTGAACGGTCCTATGAACTTCGGATTTAACTTTCCTTTCTTATCGAATCTTATCTTTCCTTTTCAGGGAGATACTTTTAAAAACACATAGCTACCAACTTCAAAATCTCGGCTTTAACGGTGTAGATCTGCATATTTCTTCTGTCGATCTTGAGCTGTTACTAATCGGGCTCTCACTGTTTCAACAACATCTGCTATTTGTTGGACCAATTCTGGACCTAAAATTTGTCACTCCCCAACCTCATCCCAACATAATGGCGTTCTGCACTTTCTTTCGTAAAGAGCTTTATACGGCGGCATACCAATACTTGTATTGTGACGCCCTTAAATCAGGCCTACACCACCCAATCTGAGTCGCCAAAAATACAAACAACAACTATTACAATACAGTACACAAATAATACGCAACTATGTCTTCACTATTATTGTTACACTATTTTATAACATGTTAAGACTACTACATATATCTCTTGGACCTTCACTACATTCCTTGACTAATCTTAGCTACTCTCTCATCTCCTGTTGAAGATCAATGGAATAAGAAGGGTGAGCTCAAATAGCTCAGTAAATAATATCATGACTAAGATAACGATGAATAAATTATCATTAGCCTTCAACAGTTGAGTTTTTGATAGAATATAATAAACAATAAGTTTTAGATCAATAATTGTGGTTAAGTTCTTGAATAAAGGTTAGATAAACAATTGCAGTGAAATAACAACAATTACGAGAATCATGTAGATCATGATGTCTACTAGCTTCTCTTTTTCAGAAAAATTATCATCAACCTTTATCATCTAAAACATTACTGGTTATGATCATGTCAAACAACATTTCTTCTTTGCCCTAGACCAAAGGAAACATTCACCATGTGCCCTAAAAGACACACCACAATTATATCGCTTTTATCCTATCATCGGTGCCCCAGGCCAAAGATATTCACAACAATTTGATTCTTGATAATTAGAATAACAACAGAGATATAAATGATGAAAAAAAGAAATAGAATAACAGGATAAACAAAAGATATCGAAATTTTATAATTTTACTTTGTCTAAAGTTAAATAATGTCCAAATTGTCAACATGATATGGACTCAAATTCAAGTATGATATTCAAGATTCATAGTTTAAAGTTCAATAGAAATGTTCAAGTAAATAGGAAGGTTCACATAAAATGATATTAAATGAAGCGCAAACTAGTAAGGAACATAAAATCATTTGAGAAAGTTTTACCGAACAATATTTACCATAGTAAGTATAACGCCCCGGGAATCCCCACACTTTGGCTACGGGTGACCCCCGTGCTTTAAAGCACAACATTCTCATTAATATCCATAATATTTAATAATAAAATGTTGATAAAAACTTAATAAATTAATTGATAAAACTAGTTTATTCAAAAACTATAAAAATCTTCTTTATTTCTCCCGAATCGAAATCTTTACATTAACCTTCTTGATCTCAAAATCATACATATCATGATCAATTTACCACAATAATTATGAGTACACAACAACTCACACTCCAACAATAACCCATTATAATTATACCTTGACTTTTTCTTATCTGATCGAGTCCAATAATATTAGCACTCGTTTAATGAGGGTTCGTCCTTTATTACAATTATATGGTCTCTAACCAAGGATATTACAAAAGTATAAGTATCCTAAATTTTTTACATCTAAGGGATATTATATCTCACACCATAGTTATACAACTAGGGCTACCTTGATATTCATCATCAATCCTGATGGCAAAGTTATTACCAAATTAAAAATTCAATCTTGTTAGGTCATTTAGCATTTCTTGTTCCTTGGCCTTTACTGTAAACCTTGGATGTTAACATTTATCTCCATAAATACAACTTAAAGACATTAAGTAAATAATTTTTTTACAAAATATCTTTACATTAAAACAAGTGTATTAACCTTTATAGGAAATACAACAACTCTATCTTAAAGGTTAGCAACGATTGCTAACTACATAACTTATTAACTCTGCAACATTAATTCGCTTTAGAATTTTAATCTTAACATCTTTTATTAACTCACAAAATCATATATATTATGATTTGTTCAATTATAAAGTTGCAAATAACTTATACCTCATCAATTGACTTTAAGTCTAATTGTCATACAATAACTTCTCTTGTCTCTCGAGTTCGTTATTAACGACGCTCGTCTAACTTAATCAAAAGTTATATGAACTATTAGAAGTTTTATAACTTTTACTATTACAGTCACTATGGCTACCTCAACAGGCTTACAACAATAAATAAGACATTTATGTCGACTAAGTTTAATACCAATAACATAAGTGTCAAATAATTCTATACCTTATCAGGCTTACATTATACTAATGTATTTGCCATATTGCCCAAATTGGTATAACAATGAATTAATCTTCATTTACTTCATAGAAAATATTTGGCCTTCACGTACTTTGCTAAAAATATTAGTTTATGCAAAGGTGAGCATAACGGCTCAGCAAGTCCAACAGGTATCACATAGCACATAACAACATGTTATCGTGCTTCATGCATCTTATGCTTTGTAATTTATACATATCTTATGCATATCATGCTTTGCATTTAAATTTATGCCTCGTGCTTTTCATATATAGCATTTATCATATCATACAGTTCAATATAGAACTAGCATCTAGTATCATTTAAAGAATATCAACCATTTATCACACATTATTTCACAAAGGCATATTAACCCATGTTTACACATAAAAACATATAACACATAGGAGCAAGTTCTAAAAGACTTGTCTGGCTCACTTATCCTGCTTACGCTTACGAAAACCGTCGTTAAATCCTTTCAGTCAGCTTCTGCGTTTTCGGATGAATATCGTCGCTAAAGGTATGAACACCAAGAAGACTGACACGCAGTGCTACAGTGAACTTTCTCGATTTTCTACGGATTTATATGTTTGATTTTTAGGTGTGTTATTTACATATTGTTATATATCACATGTCAGGGTAAAATTAAACATTTTTATTTTAATTTTTAAGCTATATTATTGCTTATAATTAAAGGTCAAAATATCGTTGACCAACTGTCTTACGATTTCTGGGCAGCCCAGAAATCTGGGTTTTTCATTCCAGGAAGGCACTTTCCATGGCTCATAACTTTATGTGTTTTTATCTGATTGAGGCACGGTTTGATTCTGGTAAAACTACACATGTCAAGGTACATCCTAAAACAAATAACAAGATTTAAATAGCAACAGTAACAGATTAAAAATCTCTGACATTCACTGTCAGAGTTGTTCTTCGTGTTCTTGAGTTTTCTGGAAATTCCAGAAACTTAATTTGTGATGGTGAACCCTACTTTGACCGTGAATATCTTACACAATAATGATCCTATGTACGTGTGGTTTGTTTATATGTATACCATACATGTCAAGATACACCTAGAAATATTAAAACTTAACAAAAAACTAACAGTATTAGATTAAACCATCTGACAAGGAGGCTTATCAGACTGTTCTTCAGTTTTTTCTGGGTTACCCAGAAACAGAAACTATGATCGGTCAACCATGTTTGACCATAAATATATAACAGTAAAGTGCTCCGATAGGGGTGATTCAAGTTTCATATTGTTAAAATAATGTCATAATACAACTATAAACACTAACATGGATAAAAATAACAACACAATATGATCTATAAGCCTGAAAAAGTACCCTGTCAGACAGATTTTTAGGGTTCTTGGAAGTTTTGGACAGAGAGCTTAAATCTATTATTTTATGTATCTAAATCTTATGGAACCTAAATTAAACAACCCAGATCACTTAATAACAACATAACAAACATTTATAAACAAAAAAACAAAAATTTTAACAGAGGATCAAAGATCTACTATGAATTAAGGTTTATACCTTAAAACTAAAACTCCTCCTTGATTCTGACTAACTGATGATCAGAGGCTTATGAGACTTGGTTTATGACTGATATATGATTTATTTTTCGTTGGATTTATTATGAGGAGTACTTGCTATTTATAGAAGGCCAAAGCTTAGGGTTTTATGGTCTTTAAACCCTTTTTCTTGCCTGCTAAGTTTTGATCTTGTAATGATGAAGTTATGGTCGGTTTGCAGGCTTAGAGTGGCCATATATTTATCATTTAATGTTATGAATCATTGCAATTGGTGACTCATTCATTTCCAATTTCATGTGGACATAAATTGATCTCATTTTGCTTTAAGGAAGAAAGATTCCATTTTGCTTCTTTGTTTGATTGTGTGGCTGAGATTGTGAGGTTAATTTAGTCATTTCACAAGTGTCTTTAGGGTTTAGGGTTTAACCCTTAGGGTTTACAATTTAGGGTTAGGGTTTACTAATTAGGATTAGGGTTTCCTAATTAGGATTATGATTTTATAATTTTGGATTAGGGTTTCCTAATTAGGTTTAGGGTTTTCAAATTGTGTTTCCATAATTAAATTTTAGAGTGTTTTATTTCATTTGTTAATGTATAACAACACACAAAATTAATTATATAATGTAATTACATATAATATTAAATACAAATATGTTTATTTTTATTAAAAAAAAATCTTAAAAATTCTTAAAAAAATTAGATTGTTACAGTTGTTGTGTCGTTTCCACCTACAATAAGACCCTGCAATTAAATGTTGCATATTGGGAATCGATTGAGTGATTAGATTGGTGGTTAGAAGAATTTGATGATTTGGACATTACCCAGGTAATCAGGAGTATTTCAATAAATTTTCTATTATTAATGGTATTTCTTGAATTTCTCGCTAGAATCACAGGCCTGGCACATGACAGCCATGAACTCTATAAATATCCCTTCACTTGACAAGAGAAGGGACTTTTGGAGCTTTAGCCACTTGGAAGATTCTCTCTCTAGAAGCAAGGGAGCTCGAAGGATTCTTTAGAGGCGCGAACGATATCGAATCGAGTTTCCGCTTAGGACACTTGTGACTACACTTGGACCCCCGAGCCTAACATGTATTCATTCGAGATCACCAAACACCTAACATGGCTCTTGGACACTAGCTAGCGACTACGCTAGGACCCCGGAGAATTCTGTCATGTGTTACTTGGGTAGTTGCTCGCCATTTCTTCTCCCCTCTCCAATCCGTTAATCAATTATGTACTCTTCACGAATTTTTTGCGTCCACCATTACCACGAACCTTAACCCTAGCAAGGTCCTAGATTTTCTTGCCTACATCATTCTATCCCTCTTTTTAAATATTAAGTAGAGGTTGGACCCTCATGCCTTTCTAAATAAAAATTAGACTCCACTAGGGCTTTAAAATTTCATTTTAAATATAAAAAGTTTAAAAATTAGACTCAATTGGGGTTTTAAATGTGGGGGAAGTTGAAAATTCCTTGTGAAAATTGATGATTTACCTTTTCATCTTAGCATATTTGCATGTTGTTGCGCCGCCATGCCATCGATACCGACGTCTCCCTGTTGTTGCTGCAAGGCGCCATGGCCGACCTTACTGCTGTAACTTATCAGTTTTTTTGAAAAAGGTAGTTCGACACATGAACAGGACTACAAGGTTGGGGTTGAATCTGGAATTAGCTTTAAATGATAGCTAAAGGACATGACCTGTGGGCACTACGAATGGCTGCCAGTAAAGCTCCGATAGCCATGGTGATGGGGAGAGAAATATGGCGACATTATGGAAGAGAAATAGGAAAAAGGGTTTTAGTAAATATGTTTAAAACAAGTAGGACAATCCATGTCATTTTCCTTTTCTTTTTACTTGCCACGTGGGATAATCCTTGACACATAAGAGTTTTTTTATGAGTCAGCTAATTATGTTTATATTTTCGTTTGATTTAACGGTTTTTTCTAACGGTTTATAAGAAAATAAAAGTTCAGTGAGTTGAGTGTAAGAAAAAAAGTTTAGTTACTTATTTGTACACTGATATAAAGTACAGTGACTAAAGAAGCATTTTACCCTACTTTTATAGATAAAGACAAAAGCTTTATATATATATGGGACCAATTCATTGACAACGTTATAAAAAATAATTTATCCTTACAATAGATCTCAGTTGATTATGCTTAAATCTAATACTTAAAAGTCATCTCGTTCGGATCTGCAATTTAGTTTTCAAGAAACCGTTGTTTAATACTGTAGACGATGTTAAATGTCCAAATTAACGTCAACTTTCTATTTGGGAATTTACCTTCCGCAGTTGAATACTGCTGAAGGTAGAAATTACAAAAATTTCATCTGCAGTTTAATATTGCAGATGACATTTTTTCAATTTTTATCATCCGCGGTATTAAACTACGAACGGTAGAAATATGTTTTTAGCTTTGGCTCCCAATCTGCAGTTTAAGACTGTGGACGGTAGATCGATTCACATTGAACCAACTATTTCTGAAGTTTCTTCCTTCAACCAATCATCTGCATCATCTTCATCATTTTTTTCAATACTTTTTTCAAATGGTGGAAGAGAATAGATGTGGCAATGGCGGGTAAAAAATTGTTCATTTTAAAGTGTGAATATGTATCGCCAAAGTTTTATGTCAAATTATGATTGTGACGTGTATTAATATATAAAATTTGATAGAATGATAAGATTTACCTATTATATCAAATATATTACTAAAATATTACTAATTAATAAAAATTGATATATAAAATTATAAAATATATCATTTTCCGTCGGTTATGATGTGTTATGATGAAGACGGTCAGAACTTTATTTTATTACAACTTTGTCATATTTTAAAAAAAATCATTCTATTGATTTTTCCCCCCGAACTTGAGAGAATCTTAGACACAATAATTACCAGTAAATTTTGCTTCAGCAAACTTACTTTCACTCATTAAGTTGCTTTGACTATTGTGGAATTTAGTACTTGCAAGTCATAACAAAAAACGAGCTTTCGATCATATAGGTTTGATAGCCCGCGACAAGTTTATATCCCTTTAATTTTTTATTTTATATATATATATATATATATATATATATATATATATTAAAAATAATTATATATATATTACGAAATATATAAAATTTATACATTAATCATAATTCATATATAATGTATATAAATTTATATATATCCAAATATATATTCTACGGTATATAAAAAATTTATATATTTTATAATAAAAAAATGATAAGTATTAAATAATTGACTCAATATTAATTCATGATCAACTAAAATGACTCAATAAAATTATTTAATAAAATTTCTTAATACCTTATTATATATAATTATTAATCGTAAATCTTGATTAAAAAAACAGGGTCAAATAGGACACGTGATTTTAGAAAACCAATCCTAGTTATCAACATACTCAAGTTAACAATGCCTTTTAATCTACTGAGTATTGCTATATCAATTATAATTAAAAGTAGAAACTTAATTTAATTTTATAAATTTTTGTTCACTTTTTTTAATCATATCGACGTAAGTATTATTTAAATTTGTATCAATTAAATATTATTTAATTTAAAAATATTTTTATTTTTAATATGAATAAAAAAAAGAAAAATCTTTTTTTTTTCTTATTCAAATTAATATAAGTTTTCAAAAGAAACTCAATTAATCTTTAATAGAAAAAGCAACTTCTAAGAAAATTTTATTTTTGACTTTATCATTTTATTACAAAATCAACTATTAACTATATAGTTAAAAGCACCATTTTTTGGTTTTACAATTTAAAAGGACTCTTCTTCTCATTGAAGCATCTGTAGGCGTCCATTGCAAATAAAAAATTAGAAACCATCTCAATTTATGTTTCCTCATATGTATTCTCCCTTATCTCAATTATCATTATTATTGTTTTTTGTTTATGAATATATTCATTTCGATCATATTCATCGTTGTATGATCACACATCTACCTTAACACTCCATAAGAATATTTATGAACTTATTTCAGAAGAGAAAGCTTTAATCAGTAAATAAAGATTTTATAATTTGATCAGCCAAAATATACTAACAATTGAATCTAGTCATGCACAACAGGTCAGGTTAAACCGGATTTGACGCTTGAAAAGGGGGTCTGCTGAAGCCTGCAAGTCAAGCCAAGCCAGGCCTTGGGTCAGGCCAAGCTAGGCTAAGCTGGTCCGATCCGGTTCATTCAAATTTTTTTTTAGTAATTTTAAATATTATAAAAACACCAATTAAAATTTTAAACTTAATTGATGTATTAATTAAAAGTAATATATTATAAGTTACAACTTACAAATTACAATAATGAATTAAAATATTATAAAATTTTAAAGATATTGTATTATTTTATACTATCATTAATAAAAAAATATATTTTTATATGAAAACTGTCTTTATTATTATTATTATTATTATTTTACAAATGACTTTCTAGTTTTTACGCTAACTATTTATTAAAATGAAGATGCAATGAAAGGTCTGCAAAAAGTATAAACTGCAAGATAAGTAAGAATTTTTTTTATATATTACAGTACCTAATGTGTTTATTTTATTTGGTTTATTGAATGAGTTGTCACAAAGAAGAAGTTTTCGTCTGCAGTGAGAGAATTGAATTAATAAAGAAAGAAAATTAGCAGGGCAGGTCAGGCCTCAGGTTAGGTAGGACTTATTGGTAGGTCAAGTCTGACCAGATCTGAACCAAAAAAATGTGACATGTTCGTAGTCTCAAGGTCGAATTTTGATCAGGCCGGGTCCAGGCTAGACCAAAGTCAGACCACAGGCCACAAGCTATTTGTACACTATTAGTTAAATCCAGGTGGGATCCTAATTTCAAACAGTGTAAGTTGAAAGTTTATGTAGATGGTCTATAATAGCAAGTTATATTTTAAATTAGTTTTATTATATAAGTATTATATAATACAATTTTTTGGGGTAATATTCTCTCTATTATATTTATTCTTTAATTTTTTTGAATTGAGATTATTTTCATTACATATTTCTTTAATTTTATTCAGTACACATTAAACGGCACAAATATTATATTTAACGACATAATAAAATTTGTTCCAAATAATTAGCAACACATTAAAATTCATAGCAAATAATTGTGTCATTAGTAGCGTCACCAAAAATAATATTTATATTATTACATGTTTATTAGGTGAAATTAGAGAATAGATATAACTCAATGCATATTTAATGACACAAATATTATATTTAACGATAAAATAAAATTTATCACAAATAATTAGTGAAATAAAAAAATTCATCATAAATAATTATATTACTAAAAGTGTTATTAAAAATTATATTTATATCGTTAAATATATATTAAAAAAATTATAAAATAAATATAATAGAAGAGATCATAATCTCAATTCCGTACTTTATAAATATCTCATTTCTATAAAAACTGATATTTAAATTGTCTAGAATCCTAATCCATCCAAACGAAGCTGTATCCATCAAGCCAGGCTACTTTTGTAGGGTCTGTTTTTTATTTTTTGCTAAGTGTTGTGGGGTCTGTTTCGTTTTGTCCAATCTCCAACAAAAACAAAGCGTGGGTAAGCCATTTCATTATCAGCATTCAGGCCAATCAAATTATGTTTGCTAGGCAACAACAGAAGATCCAAACACTCCTCTCTTATTCAGGGAGTTTATTTTATTGGAGTGGGGCCATCTAAGTTAACCTAACCATATATGTATTGTCAAGTCCCTTTTCTAACTCTCCTTCTATAGAAAATAATTTTAGTTTTTCCCAAAAATACGTTGGTACTGAAATTCATACTAGCAAAGTAATTTTAATATATTATTAAATAGTAAAAAAATTAAATTAATCTTTTTAGTCCACTAAACCCTAGTGTCATTTTTTTCATCAGTAAAAAAATTATTTTATTAACAGATAAAAACCAAACACCGCTTAGTGTCATATTGATTAATTAAAGGTGTTGACTAAATTAGCTGATCAAGTTATATGATTGTACTAGGTTGCTTTGAATTCTACATTACTGGTTTCCAAGTGCCTTGCACGTGAGGCTAAAACTTTTATATGTTCAAAATGATTAAAGATTTTGGAGTCTCTATAAAGCAGGTTGATATTTTTTAAATTACATAACGTTTAAAGCGTGTTTAAAATTTTAAACGTATTTAAAAATTAAAATTTTGTTTGTCTAAAACTATTTTTTTATAAATATAATTTATTTAATTCACACGTTGTTGCATTTAGAATTTAAATATAACACACTAAAAATATTTAAATATATTAAATACTATAATCGTAAATATTAGTAACCGAATAAACTCATAAAATAAAATACAGAGAGTATTACCATTCAAAATTCATGGGATGCCTTTTATTTTATTTCCTTTTTGGTAACTTTTATAGAACGTAATACTAGTGTGTGTGTTTTTTAAAAATAAAAATAAAAATAAAACTTGGTTTCTTAGGGGGGGGGGGGGGGGGGGGGGGGGTTATATATAATTGTATGTACCCAAAATCAAATCAAGGTATAATTTAAACTTTGTTTCTCATTTTAATTTTCTTGTTTTGATATATGAATGTAGGAGGAAACATGGGGACGTTGAGTTTCCTCGAAATTCAGATTATTGTAAGATGGGAGTGTACATAGATGACATATAAAATTAGTGTTTTATATTATATAATAATGACATGTCATGTAAGAAATATAAGAGAAAATTAAGAAATTTAAAATGAATTAACAGATTGTATAGTGGTAAAACTGTTTAATTAATCGTAATAAATTTTAAATTCTTTAATTTTTTCTTAAATTTTCTACGTGACATATTGTTATTAAATTGTATAAAATATTAATTTTACAGGCTATTTTTACATAATTTATTCTCTTGTAAAATACCGTATTGTTTTGTTTGCATAATAATAATGTATTTTTTGTTCTTAGTATTCTCTCTCCACAACCAATTTTGATAGTAATCAATAGTCTATAAAAACTCGTTAAAATTCTTAACCTTAGATGACTTATCTAGCATTATTTCAAATACAAAGTTATTTAAATATTCATTCCACAATTCAACCATACAAATATAAAAAAAAAAATATACAAAAAATATAAAATATAAAATTATACCATAAGTTTATCATTTTGTGAAAATATGATACATAATTTTTAAATATAATAAATTGTTATCTCGTTGTATAATGATTACTGCAAAATTATACCTCTTGAATCAATTTTACATAATTAATTATACCGTAAAAGATATAAGTTTACACCAATAATTATATCACGATATATCAATTTATTATATTATACAGTCAAATACCATATTACCACAAAGTGAAAAATAGAACATTTTTTCAATAAGAAACTGACCTAACCAAACTCTCCAATTATACAATCTCACATATTCTATACAATAGTTTATAATAAAAAAATAATCAAAATAATATCATCTTACTTAATATTAATTTATTATTTTTATTTAAAACTTAGTAATATCGTAGTTTTATAACAAAACATGAATTCTTAATATAATTTTTTTTAAAAATAATTAAAATAAGATTATCTTGCATAATATTAATTGATTTCTTTTATTCAAATATATATAAAAAATATAAATTTAATTAAAATTATATTACCACTTAAATAATATAGTTTGACAAGAAAAGAAAATTATCATAAAAATTATTTACTTAACTTAAATTTGTTACCATTATTAAAATATAAATGTAATTATAGTTTAGAGTATAAGAAAATTTTAATCATTATTTAGTTAATATAATTAATATTATTATTAAAATATAATATAATATATTGATTGACATATAATTCAATTATTAAATAACTAATAAAAATAAATTACTTTATCCAATAAAAATTTATAAAAATAAAATTTAAACATTAATTATAATATTACAACAAGACCCTTTGTTTATCATCATCGATAGGTGTGTAAACAGATATAAACGAATCTGAATATACAAGTATCCGTATACAAAAAATCAATTCACTAGCTATCCGTATTCGTATCCGGTATTCGACGGATTTTAAAAATGTTATCCGTATCCGATATTTGAAATAATATCTGAATACGGATAATATCTGTTTTCGTTTATTTTATTTGAATAAATAGATTATTCGAATATTCGGGTATCCGAATTGGTTTATCAATCACTTAATATAAAATTCATTCAAATTATTTACAATAAATAAATTGAATAATTACTAATAACCAATCAAAATTTAAAGTTTAAACCATACATATTAATGAATGAATGTTAATTTATTTATTTTTAATAAATAAAATAATCAAAACTCTAAATTACAATTCAAATAAGTTTTCATTATTTTTGAAATCCTAAATCCAAAATAAATACTCTACTTATTAATGTTTAAATGTTCATTAATAAGTAGATGTTCATTTCATGTGTTAATTTGGAGTTATACTTTAATGTGTATGAATATTTATAATCTATAATTATAACATTTAAATGATATTTATAACATTTATAACACTTGTTAAATAATACATTTTAAATATATTGTAACACTATATATAACTAAAATGAAGGAAAAAATAATAAATTTTAAAGTATAGTTAATTAATGAATGAATGTTAATTTATTTATTTTTAATAAATACAATAATCAATGCTCTAAATTACAATTCAAATAAATTTTTATTATTTTTGAAATCCTAAATTCAAAATAAATGCTCTACTTATTAATGTTTAGATGTCCATTAATAAGTAGATGTCCATTTTAAGTGTTAATTTGGAGTAATACTGTAGTGTGCATGAATATTTATAATCTATAATTATAACTGTGACGACCCCAAATCCGGGTTCCATAACATCGAGTTTGATTCTCACTATTCAACACATTACTAACAATTAAATACATACATTGCATTTAAATATCGCGGAATAATACATATTGGTTCCCTTACAAAAATGTTACAATACCAGGGTCTATTAACCTTAACATAAACAGTTCCTATCATAAGGAATTACAAAAGGTTTAACAACAGTAAACACAAATTTAAGCATCTAATTAGCATGCATAAACTACTTAAGCTCTGGCCTTTCCTTTTCCCTTATCTTTCTTTGAGCAATCAGGATTATCTGAAAAATGGTTCATGATATAGCAAGAATGAGCAACTAGTTTGCTCAGCAAGTTTAGAACAATCATGTAGATTTAATATATCATGAATGAATGGAAAATATCATCAATGGTTCAACAATAGATATAACAATTGTGAATGAAATAAGATTCAAATTTTAATAAACAGAATATTTGAATCTTAAAATGTTGAGTGGTCACTAAGGACCCTGAACTAACGAGGATATAATAGAGTTTCCTCTGACCCTTTGAGTTGTTTGGTTTTCAAGGGGATCAGCCTATTCAACCCGCTGTATATGCATTACATTTAGTCACTGGCGCCCAAAGTCGGTTTCCCGACACAAAATCCCCTAATTTAGGGTTGTTCAATTCTCAGACTTAATATAAGAAATCCGCACCCAATAATGATTTGGATAAGCTTTTAAAAGTATTCAAGTATTGAATTTATAAACGTAATGTCTAGCTGAACTATTAGTTTTTGACATTTTTAATACAGTTCATGAATCAAGAAATAATAAGTTTCAAGTGCACTAAGTGCGATTTTATAAACAATATGGATGTGGGATAATTTTAAATAATTAAACAACTTCAAGCTTTGACAATAAATACAAGTATAGAAACTTGTTCAACAATAAATGAATAGGGTTAGAAAACTTGCATGTTTGCTCAGCTACAATAATTGTCTAGCTTTAACTAACTTGCTTTGAAAGACCTAACATTAATAAAGTCGATCTAATAATTAGTACGGCGTATTTGCATAACTATACACTTAATAATGAACTTATTTACCACACATAAGTACTAACACATAATTTACATTAGTCAAAACAATATTATTAACCTTATAGACCCTTAATCATTTTAGGTTAATAATTTAATAAGTTAGAAAATATTTTTCTTAAGTGTTGGACACTTATTAAACCCTTAAACAACTTATTACAATTGTTTAATTAAATCATAATTAAATTCAATTTATTTTATTAACTCAATCTCTATTTAATTACTATTTAATCTTGGTTAAATAGAAATTAATTAATTAACTCTAGTTATTATTTAAAATAAATAATAACTAATTGTACTTACTTATTATTTAATTATAATTAAATAATAAATAATTATTAACTTATTTTTAACCTTCTTTAATTTAATGTTAATCAACCAATAATTAAATAAGTAATTAACCTTACTTATTATTTAATTTAAGGAAATTAAATAATAGTTTACTAATCTTAATCCTCTTTAATTATTATTTAATGTAAATTAAATAATAATTAATTATTTAATTAATTTTAATTATTATTTAAGGTTAAATAATAATCAAATCATTCTTATTTATTATTTAAATTAAATAATAAATTATTACTCTAATAACTTAATTTCCATTAATCGTTATTTAATGCTAATTAAATAATAATTAATTACTTAATTATCCTTATTTATTATTTAATAATATTTAAATAATAAATAATTAATTTATAAATTTTATCTCTCTTTAAGTATTATTTAATAGGAATTAAATAATAATATCATCTTTATTTATTATTAACATTTAAAATAATAAATAAATAATAAATTTATTAACTTAACCATGATTTAACTAACTAGATTAATATTTATAATATTTAAATATTAAACTTAATGAAAAATATCCTCCCCAATATTATTTTTGTATTATAATTATTTTTGTTATAATTTTAAATTAGTTTTTAAATATTTAAATTATTTAAATTTAACCCGAATGGCATTTCCGTAAATAATTTGAAAACTGAACCGAGGGCAAAATGGTAATTTCGCGAAGAAAAACACGGAGGGGCAGAATCGTAATTCCGCCAAAATTTCTTACCGTGCATGGCGCGCGTTTCAGATTCTTACGGCCCAAAACGACGCCGTTTTTGGAAAGCCGGATACGGTTTCTGCGCGTACGCGCGGAGTAACTTTTTACGGACACCAAACGACGTCGTTTGGCTCCGTGTTTTCGGTGAACAGTGGCTGCGCGCGCATTGCGCGGAAACCCTTAATTTTTTTCTTCTTCCCAGAATGTGAACAGTGACCAGAAATACCCACTTTAATAAAAATTATACCATCAAGTAAGCTTTAAATGCTCAATAAAAATCCAAAAAAATTACCAATCACTTAATATCAATTTATAACATGAAAATTTAATTTTTCATGATTTAAAATCATTATTTTTTTATAAAAAATTTTACATCACATAAACTACCACAAATCATAACTTTTTGTGTATAACTCCATTTTGAGTGATTCAAACTTTGTTTTTCTCATAATTTAATGTTCTATAATATTAGAACATCAAACCTAAGTTTTACAAAAATATTTTTGGTCATATATTTCAAAACTTGTTTTCACACTATTAAATACATATTTTAACATATAAAATATACCAAAATACAAACCAAGCATATTAAACTCAAGCATGGCATAAATATTACCACTACACATTAATAACTATATTAACATGTTTATACTAACATGATGATTTATTTAATTTAAAAACAAAACTTAGATTTAGAATAATCATTACCTTGATTTAATGGCTATTATTCTTTTTCTCCCAAAATATGTTGTGAATCTTGAAGACATAAACTAGCTTAGAACTCCTTCTCCTTCTCTTGCTCTCTCTCAAAATATTTTGCTCTCAAACTCTCTCTTTTGAAACTTGGAGAAAATAATGAAGTAACATTTACCCATTCCAAGTATACTTGAAAATTAATAGATATACATAATGTATCTAATAATTTTGACCATTACAAGTTAGCTATTGGATACTTACACAAGTTAACAAGCCATGACTTAGTTGGTGAAAAGAGGCATGATTTATGTACTTGAAAAAAATAAAACAAGCAACCATTAATTAAATAAATAAATAATAAACTAAAATAAAAACCAACTCATTTTCTCTCTCCTTCCTAGCATGATGGTCGGCTGATGGCTTGGTTTTTGTCCCAATTTTATTGTCACAAACTTATTTTTTAATAATTAATAGTTTAAATTAAGTATTTTCCAAGTGGGCCAATCATTGGGCTTCTATTAAATTGTTTGGGCTACTAAATTGTCAAATTTTATTATTCTCCACTTGGACCACTAATTGACCCATGTTGGGCTAATTTAATAATTTACACATTAATTATTCAATCTATGATTAAATAAATAATTAGATTGAATAAATAATTAAATATTCTAACCCATAAGTATTAAATTACTAAATGGACTAATAAATATTATAATTAATATTTTACATTATTTACATTAATTAATAATCATATTAATTAATTTATTATATTTAATTCACTCATTATATTCAATTTAATTGAATATTTAATTAATAGAAAACTTATCAATTATTTTGATATTAAAACTTTAGGGTTTGTTCACAAATTTAATAACATATTAGTGACCCCCCTTTAATTAATTTTAGTAATTAATTACATAATTATTTAATCACATAATTAATTAATCACATAAAAAGATTTAAATAATCTCATAAAACTAACTCGTTGGAAATTAAATTAATAATTTAATTAATAAAGATGTGAAAATTCTAGGACATTACAATAACATTTAAATGATATTTATAAGACTTGTTAAATGATATATTTTAGATATATTGTAATATTATAGTACTAGAATAAGGGGAAAAAGTTAATTTTAAAGTATAGTTCATTAATAAATGAATGTTACTTTATTTATTTTTAATAAATAAAATAATCAATGATCTAAATTATAATCCAAATAAGTTTTTATTATTTTAGAAATCCTAATTTTCAAAAATAAATGTTGTACTTATTAAAGTTTAGATGTCCATTAATAAGTTGATATACATTTTATGTGTTTGGAGTAATACTGTAATGTGTATGAATATTTATAATCTATAATTATAACATTTAAATGATATTTATAATATTTATAACACTTGTTAAATAATCCAAAAGTTATATTGTAGCACTTGTTAAATGATATTTATAACACTTGTTAAATTATACATTTTAGATATTTTAACTTTATAATAAGAAAAATCAATTAATTATACTTAAATCAAGTTATTTTAGCTTATTAATATTATAATAAAAGTATTATTTTTTACTTTTTAGAAGTGAAATGACATATTTTAAAAATAATTTTTGCATGACAATGAAAACTAATTATTATATAAGGAATGCCATTTAAAAAAAATATATTTTGCTTATATATATATATATATATATTTTGCTTATATATATATATATATATATATATATATATATATATATATATATATATATATATATAAGTTATTCGGATACGAATTCCGGATATCGATCCGAATTCGTATATCGAATTCCGGATATACATCGGATATATTTTTATTTGCGGTCGGATATTAAACGAATATGAATATACCTATATTTTTATTTGTGTCCGTTTATTTACGAATACCTTTAAACTGAATATGGATATATCTGTTTTTTTCCGAACGCGAATAATATCCATTTTTATTCGAATACGGACTCAGACGAATACGAATTTTTCAGTTATCATTTATAGCCCTAACCACCGTTGCTCAATCAATCAACTATCAATACATCAATGCATGTATTTAAAAGTAAGACTTGAGTTTACTTTTCTATCCATTGAAGGACCAATCGAGTTTTATCGTTAGTAATTTATATTATCCAACTGAGATGACTCTATAGTATTAAATATTTAATTAAATTAATTTTATTTTATTTTCAATTATCAATGATAGGTGCGAAAATCCTAACATTGATAAGATACCAATGTTTTTCGTTTTTTAAGTTTCATAAATACATCTAATTTTTAAATTGACCAAAATAGATTAAAGTGACAACTTTTCATTAACCAATAAAATATATGTTTACATTAGTAATATTAATGGTTATTGAACATTTGATTTTTTTACATTCTGATAATGTGTTTAGGCAATTCTATTATTTTTATATAAATTGTTATGATATTTACAAATTAATATGCTATTATTTATTATATATTTAATTATAAAATTTTATAATTATTATATATAAAGATTTTTGAATGATCCAAAAAATTATAAAATGGCAGAAAAAGGTCCGTGCCTCGACTACTAAATATAAATAAAGATAGATATCATTGGAATTGTGGGATATGGGGTCCCCCTCTTTTTGTCAAACATTCAAATTTCTTTCTCGTAGAAATTTAGAATTAATATCGTAGTTTTATAATAAAATACAAAATTTTAATATAATTTTATAAAAAAATAATTAAAATAAGATAATTTTATTTAATATTAATTGATTTTTTATTCAAATATATACACAAAATATAAATTTAATTAAAATTATATTACTGCTTAGATAATATAGTTTGAGAAGAAAAAAAAATTATTATAAATATTATCTATCTAACTTAAATTTGTTACCATTATTAAAATATAAATGTAATTATAGTTTATAGTATAAGAAAATTTTAATCATTATTTAGTTAGTATAATTAATATTATTATTTAATATAATATACTGATTGATCATATATTTCAATTATTAAATAACTAACAAAAATTAATTATTCTATCCAGTAAAAATTTATAAAAATAAAATTTAAAACATTAATAATTATACAATCAAGGTTTTCAGATTCGGGCCGGTTATCGAACTGGAAATGATACTAGGTAGATGAGTCACTAGTTCAACCAGTGATCGAACCGTTATTGACTTAGTGACGTAATAAATACATAAAAAATACATTTTTAAAACACCAAATTTTTAAAGCTAAAATATAGTGAAATTATATTACAATATTATTAAAAATATCTAATTTTAAAAATAAAAATATTTTTGTACAAAAAAAAAATGAAAAAATACTTTAAAAGTGGTTCACTGGTTCATCAATTCTACTGACGGGTTTTGACTGCGCCATGTAAAAACCGATTTTTTTGTACAAAATCTGACTTGGGTGCCGACCGATTTCAATTTTTACTTATCAGACTGTTGATCCGGTCCAAATTTTAGAACCATGTATACAACAAGACCCTTTATTTATCACCACTGTTGCTCAATCAATCAACTATCAATACATCAATACATATATTTAAAAGTAAGACTTGAGTTTACTTTTCAACCTATCGAAGGACCAACCAAGTTAAATCGGTAGTAATTTATATTATTCAACTGAGTTGACTTGATGGTATAAAATATTTAATTGGATTAATTTTTTTATTTTTTTTTCAATTATCAATGATAGCCGGTGTGAAAATTTTAGCATTGATAAGATACTAATGTCTTTTCGTTTTTTAAGTTTTATGAATATATCTAATTTTTAAATTAAACAAAATAGATTAAAGTAACAATTGTTCATTAACCAATAAAATATATGTTTACATCAGTAATATTAATGGTTATTGAACATTTGATTAAAAAAAATTACATTATGATGAAATGTTTAAGTAATTCTATTATTTTTATATAAATTGCTATGATATTTATAAATTGATATGCTATTATTTATTATATATTTAATTATAAAATTTAAACAATTATTATATATAAAGATTTTTGAATTATCCAAAAAATTATAAAATGGCAAAAAAAGGTCCGTGCCTCGACTACTAAATATAAACAAAGATAGATATCATTGGAATTGTGGGGATATGGGCAGTGGTCTTAGGACAAAATTTCTCGAGTGGTTGGACTTTTTAGGAGAACAAATAATTATTTTGTTGCAAAAGAAGGGTACGTATATTTAATTATCATCTCCAGCGACCCTTTAATTCTCTTTTCAGTTTTGACCTCCTAGTGCATGTCCGTATCAAAGAGGGACTGTCCTTCGTTCCCAATTGCTCTCTCTCACGCTCGTTCCTACGATGATCTTGACGTTCTTGTCTCGAATGAGACGGTAATTTTAAATTTGATTGAGATTAAAAAATGGTCATATAATTATATATAGGGATAGGCATGCACAACAGGCCGGTCTGGTCTGGTCCGACCTAGGCCTGCCAGGCCTTGACCGTTGACCAGGCCGGGCCGGGCCTTTGACTTTTGGCCTGCAGGCCAGACCGGGCCGGACTTGACGCTCAAAAAGGAGGCCTGTTGAGGCCTACAGGCCAGGCCAGGCCAGGCCAGGTCAGGCTTTGGGCCAAGTCAGGGCAGTCCAGTCCGATTCGATACATTCAAATAATTTTTTTAGTAATTTTAAATATTATTCAAATACCAATTAAAATTTTAAACTTAATTGATGTATTAATTAAAAGTAATGTATTACAAGTTACAGCTTTCAAATTACAATAATAAAAATTATCTTTTTTATTATTATTTTGCAAATGACTTTCTAGTTGTTACGCTAAGTATCTATTAAAATAAAGATGCAATGAAAGATCTGTAAGAAGTGTAGGTTGCTAGCTAGGTAAGGAAAATCCTTATATATTACACTAGTCAATGTGTTTTCATGGATTTCTTTATTTGTATATAAACAAATATGCATGAATGAACGTATTAAAATACGTCAATTTTATTTTATTTATTGAATGAGTTGTTACAAAGATGAAGTTTTCGTCTGCAGTGGGAGAATTGAAGTAGCGAATAAAGAAAATTTGCAAACTGGACCAAGCTTTTGGTGAACTAGGCCAGGCCAGACCCAAGGCCAGGGCCAGGCCGGGCCAGGGCTTAGGCCAGGCCCCAGGCCGGGCCAGGGCTTAGGCCAGGCCCCAGGCCGGGCCAAGCCTCGGGCCAGGCCGGGCTTTTTGGCAGGCCAGGCTAGGCCGGATCTGAGCCAAAAAACTGTGGCCTGTTCGTGGCCTTCAGGCCAGGCCGAGCCAGGCCAGGCCCAGGCCGGGCCGCAGGCCATTTGTGCATCACTATATAGGGATAAAGAGAGGCTGATATTTATTATCACTGTCTCAATGGCCACCCCGCACCGCACCCGTCTCGCATCTGTCCCCGAATAATTATATATTAATTACTTTAATATTTATATATTACATAATTTAAATATATGCATTTGTGCTTGTATGTGTGTGTGTGTGTGTGTGTGTGTGTGTGTGTGTGTGTGTGTCTATATATATATATATATATATATATATATATATATATATTATACTCACATGTTAATGCTTGAATGGTCCGCACGTTCAACCACTAGCTAGGACGTTAACCTGCACAAAGAGAATTACCAAAAGTTCTTGATGGCTTGGTCAAGTACAAGTTTCGAAATGTGTTAACAATGGAAGCAAAAAATATTCAGTAGGAAAAAGTATGGCGTAAGCTATATCCTTTATATCAATTGTTCACCTGGTATTTACAGTACTTACTCAGCTCTTTAGGGTTAGGACTCCTTTTGGCGATCGTATCTTGGAAATACAGTTGGAGAAAGTAACCGCCTTCCTAGCCATAACCAAATAGGTAACTCCCATACCTATTCTAATTAGGTATGATAAGTCGTTAACTATCCAAAAATGACTAGGAGACTAGCCCAAGCGTATCGGATCCAAAGTATCCTCTTATGCACACGCTAGACCTGGTAGGCGATAAGGATCGAGCCCAATATAAATGGCCCACCAGTACTAGTAAATACGCAGCCCAACATTGCCTCCCACTCATTCGGCATAAGAAAAGGGCTGAAGGAGTATATAGGAAGCTCCGGGAGTTCGAGACTTCAAAAACCTTTGTGAGCAAATTTTTTAGAAGCTTGAAAGAATGCCTTCAGATTTTTCAGACTTCGGATTGAAGATGTGAATCTTCAGGGCCTAAAGGACTTTAGACCAAAGGGTTGGCTCTGGAACTTGCAGACATTGAATCAAAATCTTTGTACTGAACAATAATTGTCTCGTACTGACCATATATCTCATGGTTAGGGGTTTTGTGCTCCCATTAAATGACCAAGTCAAAACCAAATCCTTTTGAAAGGGACGTTCAACTGAATGGTCAATTCCAGGGGATCCCAATCGATTGCTTGGGGATAACAATAGCCTCCACATTAAATGGCATTATTTGTTGTTGCAGTCTTTGTACTGTCTAGCTCTTAAGATTCAACTACTCTATATTTCCCAAGAGTAGTATAAATAGGATTTTTTATGGGGCGAAATCTCTTTCCTTTAAGCTTCCAAGTTCTTGAAAATGAATGCTCTCATGGGTGACGAGAGTGTGTTAATCGCCTCACCTTCTTCGTTCCTGAGCTTAAATCCTTCAGTAGTTAGTAAGGTAGTGAGGGCCACTGTTAGGAGTCTAAAATATGAGATCCATGCGATAGTGTTTGTTCTAAAACGTGAGAGTGTCACTGCCAGTGGTCTAGCTCGTATAATGTATCTCCACTGGTGGTCTAGTTCGTGTAACCTTTCGAGATGAACTGGCCATAGGTTGGGGATACCATATCTACCCCTTTCTAATCGCTCTTAACATGGAAACCCCTCAAATATGCAAGGTTCTCTCTCTCAATCCATTAATCTAGGTTCCTAGAGGAGCAAGTTCTGTCCATATGAACATAGACACCAAACAGATTGTACCTTCTTCCTTAAGCTCTTCTGATTGGTGAAGAATTGACAAAGACAATGTTCCTGTAATGGATGCCTTGCCAATGAGAAATGCAGCACGGGCGAGTCCTCCATAGATAGGGTTATGTAATGGATCTGAATAAATACTATCCTGTAATAGAATCAAAGAGATATGACTCTATTATAGATCTTTGTACAAGTTTGTCCATTAATAAAAATCATTGATTTATGTATTGCACTTGTTTTTATTTATATGACTTATTCTCTTTGCTTAATCCATTGTATAATCGTTGATTCAGAATGCTTGTTAAGTTATCACTTAGACTCCCTGCCCCCCATAGCTTTATTAAATAGTTTGATGGTAGGGCTTAAAGATGAACTAATTGTGGAAAATAACTTAACAAAAATATGACTTAATTAATATTGAAGAAGTAATAATATTGGCTAAAAAAAAGCATCTTCGGGAGCCCGAGGGCTTCTAATCGAAGAGAAAAGCTTTCGGGAACCCGAAGGCTTCTAACCGAAGATAAAAGCTTTAGGTAGCCCGAGGCCTTCTAACTAAAAAGGTAACCTTGTTATCTGTCTATTTGGGTTGCACTATGGGTTTGGCAATTCTCAATTATTTTAGGCCCAATTACCGCTTTAAGCCCATTTAACCTTCTTGTTTTTTTTTGAAAAAAGGCTATAATCTCTTTGCCAGGACAACTGTCCCAGCTGTTACACTTTCCAAGAGAGACATCTATAGGTAAAAGAGGTAATAATTATCCCATGTCACCGCCGTAATTACTTCTTGTTTGTTGGATCTGTTCAATCTGGGCCATATATGCCTAATTTAAACTAGGAAAAGTAATCTGATCATCACTTTCTCCAAATTCTTAGATTCTCAGAAGAAACTCCATTGTTGCTCGATTTTTTTATCATATTTGCAATTCATAAGCATTTTTTGCCCGCATTCCATATCCACATCTATTCTAAGTAAGTTTTCATCTTTTACTTCGATATGTCTGGTGTAGATAGAACTTATAGCTTCTCGATAATCTCTGTTTCATCTTCCCCTGTTGGAGATGGGGTAACGATGGTCGCCTTGAGTGTTCTGGGAGCGTCTTCTTCTCAGTTCACCGTGATTGAACGTATGAGGGATCCAGAAAAACATAACAGAAGTAAGTATACAGGCACATATTATAGGATAATGAACACCCCTTCTTCAATTTCTAATTCTGACTTCCTTTTCCTATGACCTAAATTTTATATTCCTAAAACTTATGAAATTAGAAAAACCGAGGCTCATGAAAGAATGTATTGACAATTGACGTGTAAGACCTCAAATTTTATGAAATACAAAATTTAATTTTTCTTCATATATATTTTTCTTGAAACAGTAAGTGGTAAAATTGATAAAGTTAAAAGTTAACGACCCCGAAAATCGACCAACCTTATTACCTTAAATTTCATGTTTATTAAACATTATTTTCTTAACGTCCAAATTTCGGTTCGTTAATAAATCTTTAATCACTTCATGTAATCCATTAATTGACTCTACAGTCATCAATTACCATATTTTCGGTATAAATTTTTTTTATTTTTATTTTTTATCATTGTATTAAAATATTTGACATTTAAAACTTATTGTCTCTTGATCCTAGTCCCTGGATCGCAACCTTTACTTTTTCTTTCTATTATCAGTATCATAAAGCTCAACATTCACAATTTAATATTGTTCATATCCATATAAATTTTCTTTGTTTCATAATTTATAATTAGACATATAATAGTCTCTTTCGTAACAATCATCTTGAACAATCATGGTTCACAATTTAACTTTATTCGTCCTATCCGGATCCAACATATATGTACAACGTATCAACATAAACTAGGCAAATCTATCCACATGGAATTATAAAATTGAAAATATAATAACATTCACAACCTTCTATGGTAAATCGTCTCTACATAATCTGATATTCTTAAAATTTATTTCTTTACCTGCAAAAATGTATATTAAGCAAGTAATGAGCATAACGGTTCAGCAAGTTCAACAGTTTACACCTTTTATGCTTCATATAACACATAACATAGCATACTTTGTGGGTGTCATACATTACGTGTTGTGCTTATACTTAAACATTATATCTCACATACATTTATATTATAGCATAAAGTACACATCATTGTCATATTATCCACAGATCACGTAATACAATTTATATGCATTTCAAACAAGAATTACATATCATAATATGCAAACATTTAACATAAAAGTACTGAAGAACTTGTCTGGATTGTGGATTTAATAAATATCCATTCTATAATGCTTCTCGTACAACCCATGATCATAAAATAATCAAATAATAATTATTTATCATTTTATGATATTAATTTAATTAATTAATATCATCTATAATGTAATTAACCCCACCCAATAATTTATTTTAGGGTTATGGGTCAATTATTAAATAATATGGTTAATTATATTATCCCCATTCCTTAATAGTTTAATTTAACTTAATATAAAACATCTTCAATGTGGACAACCCGGTTCATCGGATAAACTTTAGCATATCTAGTTGTCTAAAAATTTTATTCAATCATTTTCTAACCTTTAAACTTAATAGGTTAATATTTAAAATATTTAAATATTAATCCCCAATATTTAATATTTTTACAAAAGTAATAAATTTAATGCCCAAATATCATTTCTATATTTTTAGTATTTTTTTATAATTTTTTATAATTTTTAAATAATTTTTAAACATTTATTTAATTAAAAATCACTTTCTGGGGGTATTACGGTAATTTCCACGGCTTTAGAGACATAACCGGAATTTTCCGGAATGCCCAGGGGCAAAACCGTAATTTCGTTGAGCCAAGGACACGGTCGACATTTTCTGAAAAGGTTAGGGGCACGCTGGTAATTTCTAGCGTGTCGGCCGCCGCGCATTGGGACCCCCCCTTCGGCGGCTCCGCCTATGTCAAACGACGTCGTTTGGCCTGGCGAAGAATTACAGCCGCGCATGGCGCGACTTTTCCCCCTCAGCGCCCAAAACGCCGCTGTTTCACTCCCGGCGTTGAAAAAAAAAATTTGGTTCTTCTTCTATACCAAACAGTAAACCAACTTAACCATCAAAACACCATTTTTGTTCCTCAATTTCACAACATAATATCTCTAAAAATCACATACTTCACACATATATACCCAAGAATTATTTGGAATAATTATTCTAATTATTTCCTATTTTTTTACAAAATTTATTTATCACTCATAATACAAAATAAACCAAATAATTAAATTATTATACCTTCCAAAAACTTAAACACCTTCCTTGAAGCTTTTTCTTCCTCTTGATGGCGCCAAATATTTCCTCTCTTATGGTGGCCATGGTGGTTTCCGGTGGAGGTGGTCGGGTGGAAGGAGAAGGAACTAAGGAGTATGTTATATTTTGTGTTGTTTTTTTTGTTTTTTGCTTTATTCCTTTACCTTCTTTTAATAGCCAACAATAATTAACCACTTTGGAAATTCATACAATTCCACCGCCTCTACCAAGTCGGTTTAGCCACAAAATCATGCATAATTAAATATTGAACACATTACGTAGTTATTTTGTGTAATAAATATTTTATATAATATGTATAAAATATTTATTTTAATTCACTAAAATTCATAACATGATTTATAAATAATATTTAGACCACTTTTAGGTACTTTACTTGACAAATTTTGTATACGTATAATAACATGCATGTAATTATATGAGGTAATTTATACCTCCAAAATTCATAAAATAATTCATATAACATATAAAAATTATTTTCATGCCTTTTTCACTTCGTTATTTGGACAACATGTTACACTAACATGTTCACGTTTCTAAAATATTATCCTTCATAAAAATCATAAAAATTCCATTATACATAAACATAATTTTAAATAAATTAAAACATTCATTCTTCTCATTTATTTTTCATTTCTTTACTATGTACATTAACTTTTCTTATATAACTTATTATTATATAATTTATATAATTATTATTTTCTTCATACATTACTTTAATTTCCTTATAAAAATTATATAATTTATTATTATATAATTTATATAATTACTTTTCTTTTTAATTAATCTATAAACTTCCTCCATAATTATAGATTAAATCTAAAACCAATAATTACCATTTTACTAATTCCCTCATTAACTTTTCATAAATTTTCGGATTAATTTAATTATTAATCCCTTTATTTTCATAATTAATGGAGTTTATAAATACAACAATTAAACACAATCACGTACATATACAAATGTGTGTGTGTGTGTGTGTGTCTATATATATATATATATATACATTTCTAATTCATATATCTCACATTACCACGTAACACTGTTAAATCATAATTTTTGCATTTTCATAACAATTTAATTGTATAATTTATTGTACCTTTACATGAAATTTCTCTTATTATTAATAAATTGTTTTTAAACAATTTATTTACTTTTCAATTAATTTAAATCAACATCAATTATCACCATCTCTGTACAGATTTAATTTATCAATTAAATCCCTTCACATACCTTAAATCACAAAAAATATCACCAATAATTTAAACAACCTTAATAATTCCATTAATTAAATTCTCATTTAATATTACTAAAGAAATTCTAAAAATTCGGATCTTCACATTTTCCCCCCCTTAACAGGATTCCGTTATCGGAATCATAATTACTATAATAACCATACGTATTTTATTTATAGCACCTTGCTATACCTTTATCTTGATGAATAACCACTAAATCCATAATAATCATATTTTACCTCTTTAATATTCACAACTCAAATCTTTAATGAATAATACCATAATGATCCTATCAGTCAGAATACTCAACTCTTAATTCAATTCACAATTTCTTTGATTTCTCATTCTCTGAAAATTTTTCTTTCTTTAATCAGACTTACCCTTACTCAATCAACTTATTTCGTACCTTCTATTACACCTCATTTATACTCTGTACATTCATCATTCTCTTCTTAATTCACATTCATAAATCTTCTTCACATTCCATAAATTATTCCTTAATACCTCCATCATTCAACACTAGACTTTAAACGTTAACCGTTACTTAATTCATCATAATCCTTATTTGGAATCATTCTAAATATCCTGCGGTGCCACATTCACCCTTCCTTCAAAAATTTCGTCCTCAAAATTTCTATGTACTAATATCTCATTCATTTGCAACTTACACATTTCCTTTGCATTTAATCCACATATCTTACTTTTCTTCTTTTCTCGTGGTCATTGCGCATTGCAATTTTCTAATCCATTCCATTTCATAATTTCTTTACTTCACAATTATTATTTTCATTATCGCTCATAATTAAAAGATGTTACCTCATCCTATCATCCAATCTTCATAAGAGTAGAGAAAATTTAAACAAAACTTTTTGTAGTATGCTGAATGAACATTTATCCCGGTTTATAGTACTTCGCTCCCCAAGTACTTCATACTGCAAACCTTGACAGTGGCTCAGTCTGTTATTGAAGTGATGTATATTTAATCCGTAATTTGGCACGCCAGTAGAACAATCTGTCATGGCCGTGTCTTGCTATGCCAGGTGAACATTCGATCAACCTGCAATATTCTTAATCTTTTTGTTCATCTCAACAACAGAATTCGTAAAAGAGTAATTTGATTGGATATAACTTTTAAAGAATATGAATTCAATACTTTTTAAAATTTGTCTAGCTGAATCAATAACTCAGACTTATATTTCTTCAACGCTTGTCTAGCCAGCTCAATTAGAATAGACTTTCTTTTAACAATTTATAACCCGCGAAAATTTTAAAACATTTATCATGTCAAAACTTTTCAAAACGTCTAGCCGAGTCAAATGACATTGACTTATAGCTTTGACATACTTTCATAAATCAAAATCATTTATGACTTCATGTTTCCGCATCATTTTGACAGTACGTTGAGAATTCCGTCGTTAATAATTCCTACACCATACTTTATGGTGTTGAATCATCTTATGATGTCATAGTACCGCACGGTCTCAATAACATGTTGAACATTCCGTCATTCACCACATCTACACCGGGCTAAAAGGTGCATTGATGATTCTTTTGAAATACATTTTGATGTTAAATATTTTTGTCTAGCCGAAACAAGTAGCATAGACACTTTTTAAATCGCTTAAAAAATTTCATTTGTATTTTTAAAAGTACATTCGTGCAAAATAAGCTTGAGGCCAAAAATTTTGAAGTCTAGCAAAACTAGAAGAGTAGGAATATCCTAAATTCCCTAACATTCACCTTCTGCTTCTTTACTTAATTACCAAATTTATTGCTAGGACTATTATTACTATCATACAAAAGATTTCTGGTTACTCCAACTTTTCTATACCCACGTATAGTTCATCAAACTTACCACACATTATGAGTCCAGGAACTTATCATAAGAATATGAGTTTAGAAGCTTGTCCTAGCAATATGTAGTCTGAGAACAAATCAAAGACTGCTCATATGCTAAGGGGCTCAAAACATACCATACGATTATGAGTCATGAACTTACCATATGCATGAGTTTTAATAACTCGTGCCTAAACTTAATATTATCTATCTATCAAAACCGCTAACGCGACTCTAACATTTCAATGATTATCACATAGTAACTAAGTAAACACAAATCCTCCGCCCATACAACGGATTGTGCACTCAGTCACCACGTGAGTCCTTAATTGAAATTTCATACCCAAGCTTTTTGCCCCCTTATAACATTTCTGTAATTCATGCCTTATCATTTTCTGAATTCTTCTTGTACTACTTCATAGTACCATATCTCTTTATAGCATCAAGCTATACCTTTTGGATCATTAATAGATCTTTCTGTTATTTTACAGTTTCATTGGATCCCATCATGATCTTGTTTTACAATCTATTTCTTACTCGCCTTCCTTATCTAGTGATCGTATCGTAGTACGATCCTCTTATTGTTCCTGATCATGTTATTATGATCTCTTTCTATGCTTTTTAGATTGCCTTGTCATTTTTATTGCTTGAATCAGGTGTCCCCTGATTTTCTTTGAGATCTATCTTTGAATCATTTCAAATAGTCTTTCAGATATATTCTTAATTAAGCTTTATGAATTTTCTTAATTCATTATTTTCATTCAAATCTTTCTTAACATCTCTACCTCTTCCTTATAATTTATATCTTTTATATTTTCTTAACCTTAGCCAATATTTGAGAACTATCTTTCTCAACTTATATCTCTCTATTCTAATCCCTCCATGTTCATCAAACTTATCACGTATCTGGGCTCAGGAACTTACCATAATCATATGATTTAGGGAGCTTGTCCTAGTCAGGCCATAGTCGCCCATTCGCTGAGGGGCTCCACCATACAATCATGAGTCACGAGCTTACTATACGCTTAAGTTTTCAGAATACGCAACTAACCTTACTCTTTCTTACTAAAGTTATAGCCTAGGGTATCATTTACCCGAAGTTTATAACCTCTAGCTCTGATACCAACTGTAACGACCCCGAAATTCGACCAACCTTATTACCTTAAATTTCAGGTTTATTAAACATTATTTTCTTAACGTCCAAATTTCGGTTCGTTAATAAATCTTTAATCACTTCATGTAATCCATTAATTGACTCTATAGTCATCAATAACCATATTTTCGGTATAAATTTTTTTATTTTTATTTTTTATCATTGTATTAAAGTATTTGACATTTAAAACTTATTGTCTCTTGATCCTAGTCCCTGGATCACAACCTTTACTTTTTCTTTCTATTACCAGTATCATAAAGCTCAACATTCACAATTTAATATTGTTTATATCCATATAAATTTTCTTTGTTTCATAATTTATAATTAGACATATAATAATCTCTTTCATAACAATCATCTTGAACAATCATGGTTCACAAATTAACTTTATTCGTCCTATTCGGATCCAACATATATGTACAACGTATCAACATAAACTTGCAAATTTATCCACATGGAATTATAAAATTGAAAATATAATAACATTCACAACCTTCTATGGTAAATCATCTCTACATAATCTAATATTCTTGAAATTTATTTCTTTACCTGCAAAAATGTATATTAAGCAAGTAATGAGTACAACGGCTCAGCAAGTTCAACAGTTTACACCTTTTATGTTTCATATAGCACATAGCATAACATACTTTGTGGGTGTCATACATTACGTGTTGTGCTTCTACATAAGCATTATATCTCACATAAATTCATATTATAGCACAAAGTACACATAATTTTTATGCATTTGAAACAAGAATTACATATTATAATAGGCAAACATTTAACATAAAAGTATTGAAGAATTTGTCTGGATTGTGGAATTAATAAATATCCATTCTATAATGCTTCTCGTACAATCTATGATCATAAAATAATCAAATAATAATTATTTATCCTTTTATGATATTAATTTAATTAATTAATATCATCTATAATGTAATTAACCCACCCAACAATTTATTTTAGGGTTACGGGTCAATTATTAAATAATATGGTTAATTATATTATCCTCATTCCTTAATATTTTAATTTAACTTAATATAAAACATTTTCAATGCGGACAACCCGGTTCATCGGATAAACTTTAGTATATCTGGCTGTCCAAAATATTTATTTAA